>CM061150.1:22022259-22464759 GCA_030710495.1 Labroides dimidiatus | reverse complement strand
TTAAAGACAACAATAGAGGCTCAACACACCCTACATATATACAATACCTCTGTGGACAGCTCATAAATCCAGTTTATCCAGCTGACACAGTTACACAAAAGTGCAAAGTCTAACCTTTCAGAAGATCAGGGATGTCAAGGGAGCAGCGTTTGTCCAAGGAGACCGGGTGTCTCAAACGTGTTATCAATCCTGTCACAGAGACATGACAAACAAGTCATTTTGAAATCATCTTTCAGCTGTTGTTTACTGATCCATCTGAGGAAGTGTTTCTATGCCTGATACTGTTGCATGCAGAATGCCAGCACTTGCCTGCGGCGTTGTGTTGGTGGTAATGGATGAGCTCAGGAATGGTGCTGAACAGGTACTTCTCTGCCAAATAGTATGTGGCCTCTCCTGTTTCTGCCTGTCTGATTTGGTAATGCTTCACCCTCGGATTCTTCTCCCCATTTGACCTGAGGATAACAAAAATAATCTCTTTAGTAACAAATAACTTACACTTACAAACAGAGTGATGTGTGAAAGCTCTATGGATATGATTAAAAGACATTTGTAGCAAGGAACAAGGTGTATTTGTGAAGGCAGAGTCAAATTACACAGCATGTGATGCTTTACTCAGTGATTCAATCAAATGTTCTTAAGCGTTATCTCCTAATCACATATCAGTAAAATAAGCAGAGAGGAAGTCAAAGTACCCCGGCGCCTTGGTGAAGACTGACACTGTGTACATTCCTGCCTGCCTCGAGTGACGCATCATGAATGCACCTTCTTTTCCCTAAAAAACACATGGTTCACATATTATCATCTTAATTAGATAAAATGTTGCTAATGCACATTACACAAGCAGCGTTCGTCTGATCCGCAGCATATTCCTCGTGGCATTTTCGAGTACCTCAAGCAGGAGAGCTGTTTCACCTCCTGTTTGCAAAAACTTAGCAAAGCACCGAACTGCAGGAAATTAAGCTTTGGAGGAAACTTTGTGGTTGTGAGACATTCTTCATGTCCTATGTCATGTCATATTCTTGTTGCGCAGGTGCATTTGCATAATTTTTGCAAATGCAACACTGCTGTAGGTGGCACAGTCAGAGCAAAAGAGCACAGCGTCACACAGGAGCAACATCCTGCTAATTAACCAAATTATTATTTGGAGCATTTTTATCCCATCAAACCACAGCTGGAAGTATAAACAAGCTTCTTTACAAAGTGAAATTAAATTTACCTCTTTCATTAACAATTCCTCAGCTTCCCCTCTGGTTATGTTTTTGTTGTACCATCTGTTGGAAGAAAATTAATCACAAAAAGTTAACTGAATGAAGGACTTGATGCATGTGTACACAGCTGCTTAGAAGGGAAATTAAATCAAACTCACTCAAATCTCTCAAAGTTGTTGCCATTTTTTAAAGCCACATATGTACTTGGGACGAAGCCTTTGTTCCTGATTGGAGTTAGATATAGTAAAAATATTAATCACATATTTGCAGTCATCCTCATTTCTTTTACCTTGATATTGAGTCTTTTACATACCCCTCATCATTCACTACTGCCCACCAATCACTGTGGGAGCTGTTGATCAGGACATACTCATGGTCTTTCTGAAGAGGCAAGTCCTCCACTCCAATAGGTGTGTAATCTTGAAGAGCAATGACGATTCCCTGACCCTCATCATGCGGCTCGCTCTGGCAGAAACACATCAGAATAATTCACACACCGTGCTTGCAAAAAAAAAAAAAAAAAAAAAAACTTTTTTTGTTCACACTTGATGCAAAAGAAACTATTTAATGCAAAGAGATCTTTTTCTTTCCTGCAACACATCATTTTATGAACCATCTAGGATGTCTTCACTGCTAACTAACTGCACATTTAGGCAATAAAATATATCAAACAGAGCTGCTAAGAAATGCTAGGAGAAAAACAGCAAGGTCCAAACTACATGTGCATGAACTTGAAAGCGATGCAGAAATGTCGTAGAGGAAAACTGACAACTTTGAGCCAAAAGAGCAGAGTAGATCAAATATCAAACTTCTTCTTGTAGTTTAAAAGTTATTACTCCAATAATAACTGCTCTGATATCTTAACTATGTTATTTATCACTCATGCTTTACTGAGCTGTACCTCTGGATCTGGGAGTAGAGGAAGAGGCTTTTTGGAAGCTGTGAAAACAAAGAAGTTGGAAATATTTAGGGCACATTCAGATGTACTACTAAACTATGCAACACAACTGGATTGTACAGTTAAGATGTGACCTTGATAAGTGTTTGAGGTCATAAATAAAACACATTGTTTTGAATTTTGCCCCAAGTAGATATATAATAAGGTAAAAAAAAAATAATAATAATAACAAACCACAGCCCGCTGGGTCATACACATGACAGCCTGCCGCCAGCCTCTCTGATTGTTGGCAACATCGCCACTTTCCATCCATCCAGAAGTTTGGGTGGTATTTTGCCACTAAGTTGTTATTCTTAGTCTCTGTATGTCAGGCAGAACAGCAGACAGACCAGGGATGTGATTAGGTAATAAGAAAAAATTTAGGGTTTGAAATATGTGTTGACTGAAATCATTCCTCACCCTCTTTGAGAGCTCTGACCCATCTCTGACGGCAATCGTTGTCCGGAGCAAAAATGTAGAGGTAGTGGTTGGCATGAAAAACCTGTAGAAATATTTATATCTGAGGAAATGCTTCCCACTTTATCAAATCAGGTCAACCCTACAGTGCTTATTCCTATATTATACTCACTATATAAAACACTTTTTAATTTTAGTAGGATTGTAAGTGTGCACGCTTGAAGAAAAGAGAACTTCACCTGAAAAGGGTACTTAAAGTTGCAGGGTATGGGGATATCTGTACACACAATCTCCGTACACTTGATGGTATCCAGCTTGATGCAACCTTTCACCAATGGCTTTCTCTGAGAGAACACGACACTCTTTTTACATGTGTTATAAATAAAATACATATTTTTTCTAGTTTAGATGCTTTTAAAACATCCAGCTTCAATGTAGTGGTTTTTTATATCAATTTTATATTTCTATAGCTTTTTATAGACATTGATAAGTAGTACAAACTCACCCCTAGACGGCGTTCAGAGTACTTCAACTCTTGTGTGTCCAATACAAAAAACCTCTCCTTGTAGTTGGAAGGTGATGTTCTTTTCTTTTGTTGAGATTTTTTAATCATAGTTCCCCTCAAAATCACCCTTGGGAACATGGTGACAGCTTTGAACGGCACAGTGAAAAACACTGGGAGCTTCTGACATAGAGACAGAGAGTGTGAGCACCTTCCAGTGACAGAAAAAAAGCAGCGTACGATCACTTGATAGAAGCTGTAGAGCTTCCGGCAAAAACTTATTTCACCCAGTAAACCACATCCACAGCACAAAAGGGCGTGCAGGTAAACACACACTCAGGCACACACACACACAAACACACACACACACACACACAAACTAAACATGCACTCATAAGTACTTTCACTGGCTATGTCGCAATAAGTCAGAGTGTAGAGCTTGAAGCAGGTTTTTTTTTTCTTTTTTTTTTTTAAATCATTTCAAGTTAATTTTCAAAGGTAAAAATACTGGCAGAAAATTTAAATTTTGATCTGAAAGCAAACAGAGATACAGGCGTTAATTAAACAAAATAAATAACGAATCAAATAAACACTTTTTAAGTCTTAAAGTAATATAAATGACCAGAAACTTTAAATACTGTGTGGTGAATGTGGTGCTGTACATTTAGTTTTTTTTTTTTTTTTTTTTTTTTTTCTGTAATATTCAAAGCTTTTTGTCATCATATCTCCTGATAACCATAAAAATAGAGACATGATATATTTGTGCTGATTCATTAAGTTATGTTTAAATACTGGTTTACAGGTTTTAAATGAGAAGTGTAAAATAACAATAAGTGTTTAAAAAATGGAGGGGGGGGGGGGGTCAAGCATTTATTTGAATATATTAGCATAACAGTCAGAAAAATGGCCACATCATGAGTTTAGCCAGCCTTTTTCTTCTGATTGACTTTTTTGGTGAAAATCAATCAGAATGATTTTCAGAACATGAAATTCCGAAGAGTATAAAACACTGACTTTTATCTCGTGAAAATAAGAGGATGGTCAGATCATGAATAAATAAATAAATAAATAAATAAATAAATAAATAAATAAATAAATAAATAAATAAACAAACAAACATGTGAGTATGCTGGAAACAACAGGAGATAGGGTAACAGAAACACAGAATGATGTTGTGTTATAGCAAAAGATGGTCTCGTTTAACATGTGATTTACACTCATTGATACAGTAGGCGGCGGTATGCTCCTGAATGAGTCCTCATTGCAACTAGCTATGAACCCAGAAGAAGATTGAGCAGGAGGTGGAATTGATGGATCAGCGTAGCTAGTGACGAGCTAGTAGCCTGACGAGTTAAAGTAAATATCTAAATACTAATTTCAGCGACTGAGCAGAGAACTTATTTAAAGGTATTTAAAAACACATTTTCATATTTGGTTTCGGATTTTCGTAGGTTTTGTCGTGTGACTGCTTTGTTGATATTAGCAGAAATCTTATTAGCTGTTAGCCCAGAGCTAGCAAAATAGCTAAGTAAGTTAACAATGTTCATTGTGAACACGCTGGAAAAGTATTGCAAGCTGTTCGTTAAAAAATTGAAACAATGTTTTTTGTTTATCATTCAAAGCATTAAAATATGACTTTATGGACAGAAAGCCGCTGTAGAGCGAGTACCTTGATATTTGTACAGAACCCGTCCGTATCGATAGCTAGCAGAGGCTAGGTAAATGAACAGGAAAGGTACTACAGCAGCCGAACTGTTTAATCAAACCTCAAGTCGTTTTATATCGTTAAAAGTCGTTAAAAACACGTCTTTACACCTTCGTCGAATTCAGAACAACTATCGACGAAGGGGAGTTCATAAAAGTAATGGTAATCATGACAATTATCGTATACTTGTTCGAAAGCTGCGTGACAGTAACATCACCTGCTTATCAGCTCACCTGAAATAAACAATTGAAGACTGAAACACTTCAAAACAACTGAATACCCGTGGACAGCGATGTTGTTATGGAAGAGATTTCTCTCTAAATGGGTCATACGTGTTTTTAAGATGCACAAATTTGTCTTCGATTTACACGTGTTTTTATTTCTTATTTTGTGTGTGCATTTATGTCTTGACATACCATTTGTAAATCTTCTATTCTGAGTGCGTTTGTGGCTCAACCGGCACGTGCATTTACTTTAAAGACAAACGTCTAAGGCCAAGGCATTCCACACGTGAATATCTTGTGCTCAACTTCTGTGTGAATCTCTTCCAAATTGTGTGACGTTTGTCTAAAAAAAACCAACCCCTAAAAAAATAAGTAAATAAATACGCTTGTGCAGGTTGATCCACAAATGCACTTTCTACAATTCACAAGTAGAAGTGAAGCAGGTTTTTCCTGGCTGGAAATGGGGTGGTGGTACCCGATCGCGGACTCTCAGGTGTACCCTGTTGTCAACTGACTCCAACAAGTGTTTTACAATCGGTCTACATTAGGAGTTGTAATTACATGTATTAAAATGAATGACAAGTTTTATTTTAAAGCATATTAATTATTTTTTAAATGTACTTTGACATTTCACTTTGGTTACATGGCCGCTTAATCACCGTTTACTTGCACAAGGCACAGCCAGTACCAGAACATTTGGCCTTTCTTGGTTTCATTTTGTGGAACCTCATGTATCTTCATGTATCAAAATTACTGAAATTTTAGGGAAAAGTGACCTATATAAAAATTCAAAAAATGAGCTGAATAACTTTTTTTTTTTAGCAGATTTCTTCAAATTTGGATCTGCACAAGAACTTTTTCTCTACCAGCATTAAATTAACTGTGAGCAACTTACTGAGTAACTAAAGAAATTACAACTTTTTGTTGTAACTCTGTCTGACAGAGGAATTGGGGGGTATTTTAAGATTGTTTTAACTTCAAGTCACTAATTCTATAATTGCAATAAATGAATCTGATTATCACTCCTCCTGCCTATCACTATTCCTATCAATATCTTTCAGGGCTTGTTTTAATTTAATATTTAATATAATGACATTAAATCAAATCATATTCATCTACATGAGCCTCCTCTCCTGCTGTCAGTCTGTCACTCTGTAGAGGGAAGGGGCGGAGTCTCACTTAGTAAACAAGAGTCTGATAGATTTGAACCTTTTTGGATTTATTGTGGATTTATTTGTAGATCAGTAAAACACATGTAAATCATTTTGAGAAAAATCTCTCCCCATATATTGTTTGATAAATACATACAAATGATAAGCCAATCACGTCCCAAGTAAGTAGGCACTGCTGCTAACACATGTTTTCAAACCCTTTAAGGCAGCCATTAGTTTTACACCTCTACTGTTATTCATGATGTTACCAATTACCAAGTGTGCCCTAAGCAATACATGCTTACTTTAAGTTGTTCAGCACCTGTGACCCATAACTCTTTAGCTTTCAGCATCTTGCTACCTAATTTCAATCACCTTTCCTACTGCTTTAACGTTTGGTGTGTCTGTTTCAGGTCATCATGGGTGAACCACAGCAGGTTAGTGCCCTGCCTCCTCCACCTATGCAGTACATTAAAGAGTACACTGATGAAAACATCCGCAAGAACCTGGCACCAAAGCCGCCTCCACCCATCAGAGACAGTTACATGATGTTTGGCAACCAGTTCCAGTGTGACGACCTCATCATCCGGCCTCTGGAGAGCCAAGGCATCGAGAGGCTCCATCCTATGCAGTTTGACCACAAACGGGAGCTCAAGAAACTCAATATGTCTATACTGGTCAACTTCTTGGATCTGCTGGATATCCTTATCAAGAGCCCTGGGAGTATAAAGCGAGAAGAGAAGCTGGAGGACTTAAAGCTTCTGTTTGTTCATATGCATCACCTGATAAATGAATACAGGCCACATCAGGCCAGGGAGACGCTGAGGGTGATGATGGAGGTGCAGAAGAGACAGAGGCTTGAGACAGCAGAGAGGTTCCAGAAACATCTGGAGAGGGTGGTGGAGATGATCCAGGGTTGCCTTGCCTCCTTACCCGACGACTTACCGCAGATGGAGGGTCAAGAAAGTGCTGGTGATGGAACAAGGACTGTGTCTGCAGCTGCTACTGTTGGTAGTTCCTCTGGGCAAGCTCCCAGGCTAAAAACTGAACCAATGGATGTAGAGGAAGCAGGTGGCAGCTGTATGGCAGTAGGTCAACAGGACAAGAGTGTACCTACTTCAAAGAGGGACAAAATGTTGGACAAGGATGCAGCTATGTGTAGCATTATAGATGAGATCGCTTAGTTTTCTTTGAAGTGTCTGTTTTTTTTTCTTGTACATCTTTCCTTTCTTTTGTGTATTAAGAAGAAGCATTGCTATTTCCATCCATCACATCAGGTGAATTTCCATTTTATTTAAGAGCTATCGTGTAAATATGGAGTTTCTGTAAAGATGTTAGGGAATTTTAACTATCACACAAATCAACTTGGATTACAACATTCAGTTTTTTTAAAATAAAAAACCAATAAAGACATTTCTCATAACTGTCATTAATGCCCAGTATTTTTTTTTAATTAAATCTAAATGTCTTCTGGGGAACTCCATCAAAAGTATGTAAATCAATTACAAGTGTGACACACAGTCATGCTCACAACACACTCTCACGGTGTCTGGCACACTTTCAGATCTGGATAGTAAATGACATCATTGAATAATGAATGCTGTTAAATGTCGAACACGTCTGCTAAAGGTTGTTATGCATACTGGGTAAATTATTGCCCCTTCCACCTTCCCCTTTAACCTCATGTTTTCATTAAAGCTCCCCAGTTTGTTTGCTTGTGTCTGGAACAGTTTCTAGGATAGCCAAACTTGTTGAGTAACTTCCATGCCTACCACTCCTTTTAGGATCCAAACATCTTAAGATCTTTGTCATTGGGGGATAAGTTTGAGTTCAAATTTTATGTCAATGACCACAGGAAGTTTGATCTGGGTTAGTTTCTGTATATTGCTGAAACAATCCTGGCTGTGTAACTCGGTATCTGACAATAAAAAGAATATACACATGTAACAGGTTTTGGGAGAACTGTCAGACAAATTAGTCATGTTTTTTTCTCTCTCTCTCTCTTTTTTTTTTATCTAAGGCTTTAATAAAGTCTGGCAGCAAACTACAAATATGTGACTCCAGAAAGCACTGCAGGCTGGATCCTCATCTCACAGATCCATAATGATATCCATTAGTCAGACTTTACATCACATGTGCTTACTTGTATAACTGATGTACTGGAACTTGCAGTGCTTATTTGGTTTGCAGCAGCATCCTGTCATGCTTCTCCTATACAAGTTTATCTTTTCTTAAATAAGTAAACTACTTTCAGTACGTGGCGTAATCACCAGCATCATTATTATTCAAATAAGGTTTCTTGTGTAAGTAAGAGAAAAGTAGGCTTATGGGTGGGTTGGTGGGCTTATGTGACACACTGCAACCCCCCCTCCGGCCGATTATTGTTGTGAGTGCCGGCTGGGATTCCCTCGGCTGTGAGGTAGCTTCCATTCAGAGTCTTGTTCACTTAAATAGATGTTTTTTTCTGTGACATTTCACACCATGCTGCCGACTCCTTTATCCGCAATTTTTCTTCATAGATTTTTTATTTAACGAAGTAATAAAAAGTTTTGTCGCAGGAATTATGTTATGAAACTCGACATCCATGCGTTTCACAACAGGGCGGAAAGCCATCATTTCATCCAATCGGAATGCACGCTTCTGCGTCACGTGGTCTTTATTTATGTAATGTAATGGTGTTACACAGTAACCCAGCTTTGTGGCCGCGGAGACGTCTTCAGAAGGGTTAAAACCGGACACGGAGAACTAAAAAGAGAGAATACTTATGTGCCAATAATTCTGTGAGATTCGCGAGGTGTTCATGGAGTTTGGAGCTGCCAGAAAAGGGTCGCACTGAACTGGAGGCTGAAGGTTTTTTTTTTCTTATTTTATAACCTGCCTAGAACAGAGAAGACCTAATGTGCACCTAACCAGAAACTAAGTTGGATTTATTTAATGCGTAATGTCCATGGATGCATTTAATACGTTAAGGACATTTGTCAGGTGAGCGTCCGGGAGCACGTATTAGCCGTAGTGTAGCTTGATAGAAACCGGCTGAGTTCGAGCAGATGTGATCAAAGAAGGGACAGATTGACTGTATCGCTAGCTGTCACTGTGTTAGCCTGTTTCAACGGTCCATGCCGTACTTTAAAGAAAGGCTTCTTCGCCCGCACTGCTTTGACGAAATACGCACCAATTCGTCCGGTAGGACGTTGTTCGGGTGACATAACACATCTACCATGGACATGCTGGAGTGTCCGCTCTGTCTCTTCCTGATGTGCGAGCCGGTGACCATGTCATGCGGTCACACGTTCTGCCGGAGATGCGTCGGGGGTTTCCTCCCGTCTAAATGCCCGTCATGCAAAGAGAGATTAAAACAACGAGAAGTGAAAAGCATGAAGAACAACGTCCTGCTCATCAGCGTCGTTGAAAAGTGCTGCCCCGACGAGGCGAAGATGAAGTGCCAAATACAGGAGAAGCTGAAGGCCAACGAGTTCACGGAAGCTTTACGCATCGCGAGCGAGGGGCTAAACTTAGGTAAGGGTCACGTGCCATATATCGCTTCAGTTCCTGAAACAATGCAGAAGTCTGTTTGGTACGTAAGTGCACAAAGGATGCCTACAGGTCTGATTGCAACACTTTCATCTTACATCACACTCGAGTCAGGTGGCAGACAGAGTCGCACTTTTACGCACTGCTCACAGTTTTCTTGGCTAGTGCCCATTGATGGTTACTGATGGTGCATCCCAGCCTGCACTTCAGAACGCAGTCATTATGTGAGCTGCACTGTGATACAGGAGGTGTGATGACAGAAAAGAGAGGAAACTGTGATTCAGTGGGACTTATTGTAGATACTGTGTGAGGCTTCTGATGGCCTGGATGTGTAAGTGGGTCAGTAAACAGTTTCCAGCTGTTCCTTCACCTTTTTTGTCTGTGTGCGTACAAAACAATTAAGCAGCATCAGAAAGACTCAATGCAAAAATGAAAACCTTTTTTTTTTCGTCATAGGCACAGGCACTATGTGGAGCAGGTATGACAGCTGTAGAAGCCTTTTTCTGTGGAACAGTATAGCTCAAGGTTAACAGAATGCAGCTCAGTGGAGTTAACAGAAACTAAACATAAAGATGTCTCCTCATGGTTACAAAATGACTAACGTGGTTATGAATATGTGTTGGGATTTTCACAGACAAATGCTTTTGATTCTGCAAAACACTTAGTGCAAAATCCTCAGCACTTTCATTGCATTTCCAGACCATATTTTCTTCAAACAGCAGCAAAGATGTAAAAACAAACAAAAAAAAAAGCTTCTGCCCTACATTAGAGTATGGAGTTAGTGGGCGTCCACAGGTTTGTAGGAGTGTTTGTGCTGAAGTGAATCAGCTCTGCATTAAATTACCTTCATGTTGGCCATCTCTGCCAATCCAATTAAACACCGCTGCCTCGCTTGCTCTAGCCCTCATGGTTCTTGTGTAATGATCTCCCAACAGATTTGTTTACATTTGTGTGGATATTTGTGGCTGTGTTTTTACACTTTTAGTCCTACTTTTTCATACAACAACATGCAGGCTGAGCTCAAACGTTGTGTTGTTAAGGCTCTTGCAGTGTCATGAAATGTGACCTGTGAGTGAGGCAGCAGCCTTTGGTCGTAGTAACTCTGATGCACACATGCATAATCTGGAGCTGTATGTAGTTGACACAGACCTAGTGAAGCTTTAGCAAAGCACATGCTTTCTTATTATGGTCACATCCATCTGAATCAGTGTGTTGTAATATCAGAGTCAAATCTTTTCTCTCCTGATATTTGGTCTGATGGCTTAATTTTTCACCAGCCTGAAGCAAATGATGATCAAATGATGGTAAAGAGTTAGAAAATGTTAGAGCTTTAATACAAGAAGAATCTAATCTGTTACAGCTTGAAATCACACAGTGTTTGTCAGTAGCTGCTGAAGAATATCAGGTCAGTGCTTCACACCATTTCCTCAACAGCAAAACAAACAAACAGAAGTATGATGTTGACGTCTTCTCGCCTGTTGTAACAACAGGCAAAGAAATGTATGTATGTGAAGTAGAAGGGTGTGTAAGTAGAGCTGAATAACCAGAGCGACAACTTCTCAAAGGTTGTTTAATTTCTTACTCTTTTGTTTTCTTGTGTCCTTAGTCCCAGATGATCAGAGTTTGAAGGTGTACAGAGCTGAAGCAAACTGGGGGCTGATGTGTTTCTCCGATGCCCTGACAGACCTCGACTACCTCTGCTGCCTTCGTCCTAACTGGACTGAGGTGAGAGACGGGATAGTGTTTCGGGTTATCTGTCAGTAACCGAAATGTGAAGCAGCCAATTCATACTACTTTGCTTTTTGGTTCTGTAACATGTATGTAATGACGCATGTAACTACGATAAAAGTTGAGTTTGTTTATTTATTCATGCATTTTTATTTATTTCAACATGGCATGAAAAGATGACCTGCTTAAAGAGATTAACTCTGCTTTATTGATGTTATGTCATTCACAAAGTTATGCAAACGGCTACTTATGTCACAGTGTTGTAAATCACTTTGTGCCACGGGCAGCACAGCAAAATGCGTAAATGCCAGCTGCACATAATCATTTGCATTGTCTAATTTGTTTTAAGGGATGTGTTATATCACTTTAGAGGTTCACATTATGTTTCTGTCAGCTATACATGATGCAGGTGATCTTCTTTTTTATCCTTTGCAGTCAAAACAAAAAGTCTGTCACTCACTCGTGCAGCCAGTGATGTGCTGATCTCTTTCTCTTTCATGCAGGGCTTCTTTCGTAAAGGCAACGTGCTGCTGGAAATGGGTCGGCAGGTGGAGGCCCTCGTCCAGTTCCACCGTTGCCTAAATCTTCAAGCTGACTTTGCTCCTGCAAAGTGCCAGATCAAGAAGGTTTGTTGTCTCACTTGATATACAAGACATGAAATCTTAACTGTAGAAGGTGGATTTCTGCACATATAGCAAGGCAGGGAGATGCTGACTGTAGAAGTTGGTCCAGCAGAATAATGTCATGGAGTGTTAAACCTGGAGCATCAACAGGAAGTCAAACAACCTCATAATCAGACATCCACACAAAATCAACAGATTTTTAGGAGGGTATAAAAAAAATGAGCTTTCTTTGAAGAAAGAGAGGGAAATTGACCAGAATCAAGATTGTGATATTTTTTATTGTACATGGCGACATATTTCATGAGTTATGCATGATTTTTACTCGTCTGACAGCAAGTATGAATTTATTCTTTTTTATTTTATTTTACATTTTTAAAAGATTTTAACAAAAGTTACAGTGTTGGTTAAAGTATTAGTGCTTCTTAACCTCTTTAAGAAAGTGTAACAACAACAGGTATGTAAATTACGAAAGAGGATTAGAGCCACTGAAAAAAATAAATAAATAACATCCAATTTTTTTTTTAAAATTATTATTATTCTGAGAAAAAAGTCAGAATTCTGAGATTAAAGTCTGAACCTAGAGTTTTGACTTTTTTTCTCATAATAATACTAAGAAATAATAATAAAAATATTTTATGTTATTTTATTTTTTTCATTGGCCCTAATCCCCTTTCATAGTAACTAAATAAACCCCTGTTTTTGATTTTAAAACTATTTATATCTATCAAATGTCTCCATCCTCATTTAATTCTAAACAACAAAGCCATTAAACTCTTCCATTTTCTCTTCAGTTTGAAGCATAGATTGATCTTAATACCTCCTCGTGACTTATTTGTGTCATGAATCATGATGTTGATTTAAATCTCAGATCCTGGAGGCAGAGGGCATGGCCGTGCCAGACGATGTGCCCTGCATCCTGCAAGTTGTGTCTGAGTACCTGAAAGAGCCTTGCCCCATCACCAGCCTCAGTGGCTCCCAGGGGCCGACCCACCCTGAGGGACTCAGACATCCACACAAGAACGATGAGGAGGGAAAAGGGAAGAGAGAGGCGCACCAGGTAAGCTGCTCTCTCTGGGTTTAGAAAGCATCTAGTGTTCTTTGTGCGCTTAAATGCTTTTTGTCACTAATAAAACTGTGCGTCCTCAGGGCTCCAGGGTGAAGCACGACTCAGGAACTGAGTGCTGCCTCAGCCTCTGCCAAGCTGTCTCCTTCCTCCCTGCTGCTGAGGAGGATGAGGAGATGATGATGAGGAAGGAGGATGAGCAGGGGAGAGGTATGCAAAGACACACATGTTCATCATTGTCTTGATTATGAATCATAGATGTCACTTTCAGCACAAACAACTTCAAGACAAGAAGGTTTGATGAACAATGGCACCAACTTTTTGCATAGAACAAAATCATCTTAAAAAAGAGACGATTTGGTGTGTGGGATATTTCATAAGCTGGAAAATAATGACAAAATAACAGAGTTATGGTTAACTTCAAGGCTTGTCAGAAGAAACAGATAAGCAAAAGCAGGACCAGCTAAAAACACCGCATCTACAACAACTTTCTGACTATCTTACAACAAAACAGCATTACTGAAGGATGTCAGATCAGACATCCGAAAGTCATTTATAACCTAAAGGTATTAAATTATGTAAACAATAACTTGTTTTTAAATCCATACAAGAATTCCTCCATCTCTAGAGCTTGCTAGCTTGTCTCTGAAATCATACAGTTGGCTTGTTAAAGAAGTTTAACCTTTGTTCAAAGTTTAGACATCATCCTGCATCTGAATTTGTACATCTCCCCACAAAGCTGTCATTTTAATTCCTCCATCAAACACCTCCAGTTATGTAATGCACGTAACTGTTCACTTGCATTATAGTCGACATTATTTTTTGTCTCTTTTCAAGGTGAGACTATGCGCCGCAGAGAGAGAACTCTGGCTGTCCTCACCGTGTCAGACTTTGAATGCCCTCTCTGCATTAGGTCAGTGTGCTGGAGTGCTTACTCTGATCAATAATGCATCTCTGCCCTTTCCTCGTCTGCAGCAGAGTCATGTAACAGGCTGTCTCTTCTCTTCATGGTTAATGTTTAGCACCTAACGGCTTGTACACAAACACTCACCAGACTTACAGCTACTGTACAAACAGCTTAAATACTCAATCCTCAGCGAGTCTGTTATAAACTGTGTGGTTTTTTTTTCACTGTCCTTCTGAAGGTTGTTTTTTGAGCCCGTCACTACTCCCTGTGGTCACACCTTCTGTAAAAAGTGCATAGAGAGGAGTCTGGACCACAACCTCCGCTGTCCACTCTGCAAACAGCCACTACAAGAGGTAACCACCCACAGATACTTGCATAAGTCTATTTTGGACCCAATAGAAAAAGAGTCCTTATTTTAAATCTGGAAAATCTGTTTTGAATCTGCTCATTGCACAAAAATTGCCAACCCAAATTTGCCACTTACATGAGATTGTTCTTTTTCATTTTTAACAGTCAAATCCTGAACTTAACATAATTTTGTATTAACAGCACTGATAGTTAACCACTGCTTCTGTTTCCCTTTGTACATCATCATAAACTCAAGTCTGTTTGACTCAACTCAATGTTTATGCAGTCGTCTTTTGAATTATTTCTGTCTGTTTTCAAATGAGACATAAGATTTGATTCTGTAAATTGTTGCTGCGAGTTTCTCCTGGTTACTTCTTCTAGGTTCCTTTTTTAATGTCAGTGGACCTTATCTTAAAACTGCATGTTTTTCAGATCTATCTCAAAGAGGGTGTAACGCTTCAACACTGCTTATTTCTTCTCGCGTTAGGAGCAAATCAGAGTTTGTTCAACAGACAAACTGATCTGCAAACATCTTTAAACTGGCACAGTAAAGATAAGATGTAAAAAGATGCAGACAGAATTCAGAACCCATTATCTGTCAGTGGGCTGGTGTCTGTCAGCGTGGTAAATATTGGCCCCTGACTTTCCTCAGCCCTTCTGCTTCAAACAGTGTGAATGTTCTGTTCAGTTACTCAGAGCCGTCATGTTCTTTTAATGACTTAATTCTGTTTTTGTTTTTATTTTTCATCAGTTTTTCAAAAACAGGAAATACAACCCGACAGCTCTGCTTCAGGAAATCATGACACTCCTCTTTCCCTCCCAGTTGGCTGAGAGGAAACAAGTTCATGATGCTGAGATGGCTGAACTCTCAAAGTATGCACCCGGCCCTCTCAGTCTACTCTGCTGATTTATTGTAGCAGGTTAAGTCGAGCGTTCTTCTCACACCTCTCTTCTTTATCTCCACTGTCTCCTTCTTTGTAGTCTTACGAAGGACATCCCTATATTTGTGTGCACGGTGGCCTATCCTGGAGTACCATGCCCTCTGCACATCTTCGAGCCTCGGTATCGACTGATGATGCGCCGCTGTATGGAAACGGGAACAAAGAAGTTTGGCATGTGCAGTTATGAGCATGGGAAAGGGTATGCTATGTATAAATAAATATTTATTTATTTATTTATTTTTTAAATGATCAGATTCATCCTGTCACTTTAGCTTTATGGATTTAGAAAGACAGTCATCTGTAAACTTCGGTGCCATCAGATACTTTTAAAACATAGGATCATTGAGCTCTCCTGGTGTTTCCAGTTATTTTAAACACACTCTTTTGGTATGAAGAGACCATATTTGACATCTCTCCCACTGTGAGGCTCACAGCAGGGAAGTAGGAGTCTGATGGGATAGATGTTGATGCAGCAATCACAGGCGGCACAGTGGGCAAAGTGTAAATCAGTCATATGTGACCCTCTGTGGGTGGGAAGGCGAAGACGCAGCATGGTCCTAAATCTGGTTTTTAGATCTGGTGTGCATTTTTATCCCCAATTCGTCATGGTTTAGAATTTTAAGCATGAAAAAACTCATCATATAAATTCAATGTGCGACAGGTTTGCAGACTATGGCTGCATGTTGGAGATACACTCTCTGGACCTGCTCCCTGATGGGCGCTCCTATGTGGACACAGTGGGTGGCAGCCGATTCAGGGTGCTCAAGCGAGCTCTAAGGGATGGTTACCACACAGCTGACATTGAGTACCTGGAGGACCTGAAGGTGAGGGTCTCTGACATCACAATCTACCACTCCCCTCTCTGTCTCTCTTGAAGTTCTCCCTGACTGTATGTCCTCTGTCTCACAGGTTGATGGAGGTGAATTGGAGCTTTTGCAGCATCTACACGACAGCGTCTACCAGCAGGCACATGACTGGTACCAGCGACTGGGAAGCCGAATTCGCGAGCAGATCAACAGGCAGTACGGCCCCATGCCAGATAAGGAGGAAGACATTCAGGTAGAGGACGTAGAATTACTTATTATTACTCAGGATTTCATTTAACACATTCTGTCAGGTAATAGATACCACCACTGAAAAGATGACTTATTTCCAAGTGCTTCCTAGCTTAAAGGTCAGTGGATCTGATGTCAGCTAGCATGTGGTAGCTAGTTAGCACATTTAGTCCTCTTCTCACAGATAATATACTGAAAATAACAGCTTTTTGTTACTCTTAAAGCTTCTTTCTTCACATGCAATATGATATCAGGTTTTTCTATTCCAACAGCACTCAGATCATCACGCACAGATCATATGTTCATAAGATTCAAAGCAGAGACTGGTTAACACTGACACACCACTCAGCCGAGTGGTGCCTGTTTACAGCCGATGGTTACATCTGTTCAAGGTTTCATCACGCCACTCCACATGCACATCAACACGATCGTCATAATCAAACTAGCTACCATGAATGGATAGGAAAATACACTGCAGATCAACAGCAAAGAGAGGGAGGGAGAGCAAGGTTTGTGTGAAGGTTTTGGAGAGAGGGAGGGTGTGATTTTGGAAAGAGGTATCAGCATAACATAAAAACTTTGTTTGATCATGTAGGCTTGTGTAACTCTAGAGCTTTGTTATGAATGAATGAATGGTAATAACCACACAGCAGATCAGGAGAAAATAAAACCTCTCTTCTCTGTTATGAAACAACTACACTGCATTTGTTATATATGATGTTTGGGTCGTTGGTTATGACCCTGCAGATTCTTCCCAAGAGCCAAATTATCCAAAGAACAATCAACGATACAGAGCTACGGTTAGAAAACATCTGTAGGTTTTACCTTAAAAACAACCGTTATCTTTACCATCCAGCCAAGTGCAAACTGAAACCTCTGTCTGCACCCTCATTTTCTTTTTCATTCTTCCTGCTTTTTTCCCCTTGTTTAACACACACTTCTTGTGTAAAACAGACTAACAAACCAAACCTGCATCTAATGAAAACTGATGCATAGACACCCACACCAAAAACAGAGAAGAATTTCCAGTTTGTTGTAAAGGTTTGGGGTTAAAAGTCACTACTACCAAACAAGATGTTACTTTTGGTGTACTGTAATGGAATATTACAACCTAATAGGCAAACAGAATACGTTTTTTTTTCTACTGACTATCAACACCATTTAGTTGTTAATTGTTGCAATTTCTTTACGTTCTTCTTCTTTTTCTTCTTTATACTTTAAATGTCATATTTTTCTACTTGTCTCTTCTCACAGTTTTTTTTAAGACAGATAAAAAAAACAGCGTGAAAGGAAAACTAATTTAATAAGACATTGAAAACAAAAAGTAATAGCAAGTTGATTTTTTTACTCACTAATTACTTCATTAAGAGAAGATTTGAAGTATAGGCAAAAGTACATATGAATCTTAAAGGCAGGGTTGCTAGTCATGGAAAACTAGCATGAATTTGAATGTAGCATCTCCTCAGGACTCCAGCACTCCCACACTCAGAGCTCCTTCAAAACGACCCCCGAACGAATTCTAGTACTGGGCCTGAGTGAAGCTGGCCCCCCTCCCACGCAAAACTTACTTAAATAGTCTCAAACGTTTGTGCTGTGAATATTTTGGTTTGTGCTGCTTTGATTTTTAAGATATAACAAGTTTGTTGTAGGTGATGATGTCACGCAGACCTCTATGTAGTCCAAATTCAATAAAAATGGTCTCATGTGTCTGTAATAAACTTGTATTGTTGTTGTATTCTGTTTTTACTGTTACATTTTACGCAACGTCCCCACTTCAGTGAGATTTGAGCGAAGCATAACTCACTTTGTTCTTCTTGTCACGTTTATCCATTATATCATCATTATATGAGCTCAGCTAAGGAGGAGGATTGTCTGGTCTGTGCATGCAAGCCTCACCTTGTTCACTCTGTATGACACTGCAGTAAATGTAATGTTGTGACAAAGATCTGCGTGGGATGGTTGATTTGCTCTGACAGACTGCCGTTTGGGAGCTCACTGCCATAGAGGGGTATGTGAGGGTGCATGTAAACACAGGCAGGAGATGTACATGGTATAGTGTAGTCAAGATACAGAGTTTTTAATGGAGGACATTTGTGTCTCTGTGTCTAATCATCATTTTTCACAGGTGGTCTGATGTGTAGTTCATTCACTTCACTGTACAAAGCATCAGGCTATGATCACACGAGCATGAAGAAAAAACACTCGTGTTCATCGTATGGTTTGAGTCTCTTACTTGTGCATGCAGTAGAAGCTCTCTTTGGGCTCTAAATCTGCCTCACACCTCTTGTTAATTTATGGTTTTGTACAAATAAAAACATGTGGTTCTAAAGAAACAAGCATGTGTACATTTCATGCATTTTTCATCTGTCTTCCAGGCCTCATCCAATGGTCCCGCCTGGTGCTGGTGGCTGCTGTCTGTCCTTCAGCTGGACCCTGCTTATCAAACCACTGTCCTGTCCCTGACTTCACTCAAAGACCGCCTGGGACACCTCCGCCTCGTCCTTGAGTATTTCTCTCAGAGTTAGACACCTCTGCTGTTGCCCGTCTTGCGCAGCATAAACAATGTGCACACAAACAATGTGCACACAAACAAGTATGGAAATCAACAAATACACTTGCACCACAGGTTTGGTTTTAGACTCCGGCTCATAAAGGGATCATAAAAAGCTGAGGGTTACAATCCACAGCACAAAGATGGCTATATTGTTACTAAATACGATGCAGTTGGGCTTTTGTTTGGGGAGTTTGCATATCTTTTTTTTATGTTACTTTCCTCCCAGGGTGTTAATAATGTTGAAATGTTTCAGAAAAGATCCAGAATAAAAGATGTTCAAGCTGAAAGTAAGAAATGCATGGTTAACCAAAGATCCATCCAAAGTGGTAAACTACTCATCTCAGATAAGCTGCAATGGTTCATTCCCATAATTCCGTTTCTAAAACATGACACAAGGTTTGGCTGTTTCAATTTTAGATTTGATTAACAATCAACAGCATGAGCCAAGCTAAAACACTTTACTGCGCTGCAGTGTGTTTCCTATTCAAATCTTTGCAGTAAAATCACCCAGTCTGCAGTTAGAATAAATTTAAATAGCACTTAAAATCACAGATGTTTGATCAGGACTATGCATATTGGAGAATTATAGCTTGTGTGTTGCAGGTAATGATTTGAGAAACCCTGACATATTTTGATTTTGGTGAAGGGCAATACATGTAAAGCTTACATTTGAGTTGCATCTATTGGCCTTAGCAGCCATCGACTACGGCTGATTTTATACTAATAAATATCCCTAAAAGATCCCTCTTTAAAGTGAATTGTATATTGCAATAATAATTTATATTGTGATGGCAGCAGTATCCTTTTTTATGAATGAAAGCTGCTGATGTGGCTGCTGCTTTTTGATGCTGTTTGTTCATTTTTGGTGGAGCAAGTCTGTGAAACACCTACATTGAGGGGATGGAGGTCAGTGATCGGGGAGTGAGAGGGCAAGGGCTGCACCCTGTTTAGACTCCTGACAGTTTAAAGGGGCTTCAAGGATGATCTGTTTGGAGTGGATTTCAGCAACACCTTCAACCAGAATGGTGCGGTCACTGTCATAATGACATGACTCTTAACAAGGCGCTTGTTTGTTTTGGTAATGAATGGAAATCAGATTGTCTTTTTAACACTACTTTTCTTTTTTTCAAGACAATTTTTTACCAGATACAACACGACAAGGTAAGGTATTTATTGAGAGTTACAAAGAGCAAGATTGTTTGAAACGTGATCACAAGCAAACTTAAGTTTGTACCGTAGTTTAGTCGCCAGCGCTCTTAGACATATCTGTAGGCTAACATGTAACGTTAGCAAATCCTCATTATGTCCTGCCAGTGCTCTATTACCAATCAGAGCTAACCTCACTCTTCATTTTATTAACAGACTCTCAAGTTTGATCAGATCACTGCAGAATAACTGCTGCATGTGGGTTGGAATGAACATTATCACAAACAGCTTAACCTGTGTTTTAGCCTTTGGCTCGTGTTTTAGCCTTTAGCCGTGCTATATCACTCTCCTGTTTAGCTTTCTTCTGCTCTTCTGTCCTGTTTTCAGCTCCAGTGTCTGTCATTACTATAAAATTAATCTTAGAAATTGTCTCCAGCAGAGAAAAACGCAGATCTCTCTTCTCACTACTGAATTTAGTCGGACAGTGTGGTGTTGTCATAGAGACTCCAACATGCCGTAAATAAATCCAGTCCTGTCTGACCTGATTGGGAAGCTAAGAAATAGCTTTTATATATAACCCATATTGGTGCTAATAATCTCATTTTAAATTGGAGATTATAACCAGGCATATATATATATATAGAAATGAGTTTTTTTAAGATCCTCACAGTCCCTTTGATCAAATTTGGATCATCAGTATACATGAAATACAACCTGTGGACCACTTAGTTTGATTTTTCAAGCTATATAAGTTGTTTCAATATGAGTTGATAAATAAATTTCTGTTAATGATTGTTTGATTGAGAGAGGTGAATCCCTTTGCATATATTTTTTTTCTGTAATAACATATGATTCACAATCGTGGAGCCTGTTCTGCTGTTGCTCCAGCGTAGCTCTCAACTAAATGATCCACTGAAAAATGAAATCAAACAAGATGAAACACAGAGATTCCACTGACACAATTCAAGCCCATTCAAGGTCTTTTTGACCTAATAATAGTTGAATCTTCTGGGGCAGCCCTTGTACCAGCTTTTTTTACACTATGAACCTGTGTGAATATATGTGTGATCGCTTTGTATGGATGCAGCACTGTTTGTATGTCAGCTGTAAATAAGGACATCTATTTGTGTCAGTCGCCATCTCTATTAGCTGATTGTTTTGTTTTATTTGTAAATGGTTTAAGCTGTGTGGTGAGCACTGTGGTTATAAATGGAGCAGCTGTCCCAGGACACAGTGTTAACATCTCTTCTGCAGGGAGGGCTAAAAAACAATAAAGCTTAAAGGGGGTCTGACAAGGGCCGGGTCCCCCTGTGGTGCTTCTCTGTAGGCCACATTACCTACATCTGGCACCCTCTCTCTTTGTCTGGCCCCTCTAACACCAGTCATGGTGCCTTTGAGTGCCTGGGCTAGCTCTTAAAGAGATACACAAGTCTTAGTGTCTGAGCACCACATGGAGGAAGAAGTGTGATTTTTTTTTCTCTCTTTTTGATTTTATTGACATAGTGCTACATTCCATGGAATGTTGAGAGTTGAAAATACAATGTTACAGTAAATTTACTAACGAATACGGGCTAAACTGGGTGAAACAAAGAGCTCAAGTTTGTTTGGTTTTTTTTTAACTTTGTCACATGTGCCATAGATATTTCCATGTTCTGTGTTTTATGGGAATTGTAAGCTAGATAGTCACTTCAAGTTTGTTCACATTATGGATGCCGAATTAAGTCTTCATGCCTTTTATGATTGATGTTAATCTACAATCTGTTCATGGACAATATATCACTTTTAACAGAAATAGTGGAGCAAACACGTACAGGCTCAGTTTGGGAGAACACAGCCAAGAATAAAAGGGTAAATCATGAGCCTCAATACGCACAAAAGTATCCCACTAAAGGACAAACTGATGGATTCTGGTACAACAATCGTCTACTGATGGACAGAATGACCACTGAACTCTGACCGGGGAACTTAAATTTTACTTGAGGGCAAGAAACACTGTTTTTACCTGCTTGTGTGTAAAGTTTTTGAAGCCGCCTAAAAAGGAGAGCGGAGTCAAGGACTTTAAGGTGCCAGTTCTGACAATAATCTCTAAAGCTAGCAGCGTGGATTTCACTGATATCACATGTTTGACAAAGGTCAGTTTCCTTCCTTCAGACACACTCAAAGCTCATTGGAAACAAAAAGGGATTCTCTTAGGACTTTTGAATGATAAGCCTTTGGACAGATGCATGAATACAAGCCTGCAGCCACTGAGGTGAACCTCTCTCCTCTGTCCTGCTTCTTTAATTAGACGACCTTAACTTTTACACTCACCTTTTTAATGCTCGGCTGGCATTTGTCAATAATTTCTCTTTATTTTCACACCATTTATACTTTCTGTCAATTTCATCACCAATGGATGCAACATAGTATTTAATTGAATAATTAGACACTAAGGGATCTCATACTGGTTTACTCATAATAACTAAATCTATTCCCTAGTGCATGATTAACTCAACTATCTTTCAATGTAGGGTCAACTTTGGTGCTGTCAATCAGTTGCGGCTTCCGTATAATTTGGCTTTTAAACTGAAAATTTTTACTGGTTCTACTTTGTCTCCAATGCAGAAAAAGAGCATGTCAAGCAGCACGTTGTTCACAGTAGTCCCATGTGAAAACAAGTCACAACAGTTGTGTTTTGGGGGACAGCTGTGAAAAGTGAGGTTTCGTTCTGTGCTGCAGCAGGCTGATGTGGTCTGATGGTCAGTGGTTTGTGGGCTGTAAAAAGTACAGACATGCATTCTTGTTTGAGCAGGTTCATGCCTTCCTGCTAGTTCAGAAACCTCTACATTAGGCACAGGAACCTTTAAACCCTCAGACAATGCAGCAGTTTCTCTGTGGTTCATCAGTACATCTATAAGCCAAGAGCAGTCCACTATCTTAAACTGATTATTGTTTCTTTGCTTGCCCCCTGAATGACTTTTTCAATGCTGTTATAAATAAAGCTTTTCACAGCAAACTCTGCATTATCTCTGTTTAATGTTTCTGTTATGTATCCAAGTTGTTTTTTTGTTATGAAGCATTTTTGTGGCCATTAAAGCGACATTACATTCAAAATGAAAATGGCGAGACCTATTCCAACCCACAGCATGACAGGAACTAAAAAAGGAGAGGCTTGGGAAGTGTTACGTGCCCCACATATTGAACAATTTTTGGAAACTGTTTTATTTAGATGGAGCGCTGCAAAGTTTTGCATCAGCAGCAGTATGTGGAACAACCTGAGGTTTGCTTCGTTGTGAGAAATTAAAGTAAATATGGGTAGCACTGATACATCTGGTGATTTCCCAGTGTAATATTAGATGTGCAGCTGTGCAGTTAGATGTCAGATGCACTTTTTCTATCAACACCTAATTTTTTTTAATGAAATGTATGAGTCACATCACTGAAATCTGTTACTTTGGATACAGAGTTGCTGAGATTAAAACCATAATTCTCAGAACCAAAGAGTAAAATGTAGCTGGGCCATTCCACAAGATTGGAGCCATTTGCTTGCTGTAGCTCTTAAACTAAAGTTAAATTTCTTTTTTTTTTAACTCGAAAGTTGATAATACACACATTGAACTACTCAAAATGTGCATTGGCCCATCTCAAACAAGTTCCATAAGCAAAAGATGTTTTTTTTTCAGTCCTGTTACCGAAACTCATGTGACCTCAGGTGCAGTTTTAAACATTTGTCAACTTATTTCCTGCTGCTTTTCTGCAGCACTTTGTGGTAGCTTGGCTTTTTGAAAGTAGTACATTCACATTGTGGAAATAATCTTAAATCTCAACAATTTAAGTTATTAAACCCTAAAATCTAAAAATCCTCAAAAAAAATCAGCATTGCAACAACGTATATTCACACTAAGACATCAATTGACTAGAAGACTCTACTCTTTCTGTTACTGGTTCTCAGTCCTGTTACCCCTCATTTAAGTAACAGGAATGAGTTACTGGCATATAGCAACATGGCATTTATGCCAATAGCGTGCTGACACTAAGCACATTACAGTGATTAAACAACAACAACAAAATATTTGAAAAATTAACAAATAACATAAAAACCCTGGGACACAACTAATGTAACTGATTTTTTTTATTATTATTTTTATTTTAACTTGAAGTATAGTTGGGATAGGGAGTAACACACACACACACACACACACACACACACACACACACACACACACACACACACACACACACAAACAAACATATATATGATGTTGAGTGGACTAAATGTACTCACACTGGAATCTAGTTTTTTCTAATATTTAGAGAACACAATTTAAAAAAAAAAAAATATGTGTATGCCATTTTTATTAAAATAAAACTAGTAGAAAATTTCTTAAACATTTTACTTTACATGTAATGTGTTTAACATTTTTTTGTTAGTTTTAAATTTCGTTAAAATTAGTCAAACATTAAACAATTTTCACATCCTAAGCTGCACCTGAACACTTTCAATACTTCAAAACAATACACTTCAAACAGCCACCATAAACAAACTTTCCACAAGGGGGCAGTCTGTAGCTGTGCAAAACTTGAGCTGATCAAAACAGATGGGTTTGTACTGCATGAACATTGAGACATCTCACACAAGCAATCCCTTTTCCACCTAACAAAGATTTAACAGAGCAACGTGGAGTTAAATAAATAAATAAATGAATAGGGTCAAAAATGAAATTTTTGCTACACAGTGGGCATTACCAGTCATCTGAAACAAGCTGAAAGGAAGCAGTCATCCCATGCAGCTGGAGTGTATAAATGAGTGGCAGTGGGTCATGTGTAAGTGTAGGTGTACATGCAATGAACTTCACCTCTCTTTGCACGAGAAGCAAAGGAAGTGAGGCACGTTTCCTGCCAGCGTCCTCTGCATAGGAAGCAGGCAGATGAAAAGAGGTTTCACTGGCTTCAGCGGGGTTCTGTAATGCAGCTCAGCGTCGACATCAAAGCCCATTACATTTGAAGAATGCCACAGCTTTTCTGTACTAAATTGATCCATCGGCTTGCGCTGACTCCCTGCTTGTGTATGACTGAGTAAGGATGACAGGCGTTTTGTGGGAGTTATCGCAAGGGGGAACCGGCTGTGGCTGTGTGTGCGTGTGTGTGGGTGTGTGTTCTTGTGTTGTTATGAAGACAACATTTCCTCTCAGGGATGGTATGGTCAAGAAAATCCTCTGCAGAGAGAATGTGCTGGCTAGTTTAGAATTATAGGTTTGGGGTTAAAGTTGAATTTATGTTAGGTAAAGGTCAAGGTCAGAGGAGAAGCACAAAAGCAGAGGAAAAATAAACACTTGAGACCTGAATAGTGCATAAATACAAATACGTGTGTGTGTGTGTGTGTGTGTGTGTGTGTGTGTGTGTGTGTGTGTGTGTGTGTGTGTGTGTGTGTGTGTGTGTGTGTGTGTGTGTGTGTGTGGTTCGGGGGGGGGGTTCCTTTGTAATTATCCCTCTTAATTATGAAACAACTCACCGGGGTCTCCACTGAAATAGACTATGGTGCAGACACAGAGAGAGCATCAGAGGATGAAAGCAGCTCGGTTGTCATGGCAACAAAACCCAGCCTGGCAAAGCTCAATGTCAAGAGTCGGATTATCAATTAGGAAATTGAGAAACTTTGTCTTTGAAGTGAAAAGCACTTTGTTTACTTTGCAGAGCCTGGAAGACAACACGCAGGGAGTTAATTCCTGCAGATATGAGTGTGGTGAATTGAAGCTGAGTGAAGGTGAGAGGAAGATTTGGGGAAAGAGTTACCAAATCTTCCCCTTCTCGCTCCATATTTTTGTGTATGTGTGTATGTGTGTGTCTGCTCCTCTTCTCTGGTATATTTTTCAGTGTGTGTGTGTGTGTGTGTGTGTGCAAGTGAGCCATGGCGCTGATAAACCTCACTTGTTTCTGTCTTTGTATAATCCTCCTGAGTGTCAACATGATGATAAACCCATGAGTACCTACTCACTCATGTGACAGTACCTCTGAGAGCCAAGGTAAACTTATCGGCCACCTGCCTCTGCCAGCGCCATGAGACACATCATAAAACCTAAGATACAAAGAATAACAGACATCCTGAAAATAAAACAAAGACACTCAGCCCGGCAGGGGCTGCAGGATTAACAACAAAAAGAAAAAACTCTTTCTTTTGTTCTTTCTAAATCCTTTCCTGTCTCCTTCCAAAGAACACACTTGAAGATTTAAGCCTTAAACTTGTGATTTGTGAAACATAAAAGAGATTTTGACGCTGTGTGTGGCGTGATTGACAGTTCGCCTGTTGTTTCAGAAAAGATGGATGAGATATCCCTTTGCCCCGCTACAAAGAATTCTCTGAGGCATCACCTGAGCAGATTGAGGGGGTTCAAGTCTGTCTCTTTAGGTGATGGGGAAAATGTCCAAAAAGCAAATGAAGCAGATCTTTCTCACCTGCTGGGAAATGAAGGACAGGAGAAACAGGAAGCGGGGGGGCTCTGCAGGACACTTGTGGCTCACTGGTTCGCAGTGACCACCTGCAGAGTCACACACCTGGATGAGGGGCTGTTCTCTATGGGCGTCACAGTTGTTTGAAGTGGAATGTGTGCTCGCTGTGTTGTTTGTGTTCAGTTGTGTATCTGAAGGACAGACAGAGACAGAGAGCGGTCATCCTCCGAGCCAGTTTTCAAAGACTTTCATGATTCATGAAATTCATGATTTCAGCAAGTGCAAACATGTTTGAATTTGTCTCCATGTGTTTAAGACAAGCACATCAACCCAGATTTCTTATTTCGTAACCAAAATCAAGCTAGTTACAGTACCCAGAGCAGTATTCTCCCACCTGACCGTTTATCCTTTCTGACAGAGCTGTCTTGCAGATCACTGTTTTCCAAGGAGTCTGATCAGCTCGCGGCTCTACCCGTCCAAATGATTTTTTTCCTTCACCAAGAGCACCAAGAGCTTTCTCATGGTAAGTTAAGTTGTTATTGTAAATAGTAAGACAAAATGTTGTTAAGATTTACTCTTTTAGTATGGTGTCATGAGATTTTTGACCTGAAAGTTTGTCTCTTTTTTATTGTTTCCCCAAACTGCAACTGTCAGTGTCCTCTATCTGCTGTACACATCATTATCCTCTTAAAGCTCACCGACTCAATTCTGAACCGCTAAATGAGTCATTTCCAATTCATGCCCGGCAGCCAAACCTCATATAATTATCTGAGGTTTCACTAGAGAACATTAAGCTCCCCCAAAAAGGAAAAAAGTGTAAGGCTGAACTTTAAACTGAAATTATTCACTGGACACTGAGAACAGTCAATTTACACAGACTGGATGGATGAAAAGTTCAAACATGAGCTATTTTTTTATAGAGTTCAATAAAGACTCAGAAGTAGCTTATACAGAATATTCAGTCCATTAAATAATTTTGATAATTTTGGTTTATGAAGTTATTTCTCTTTGATTAAATCTACAGAGGTGTACACAGCTGTGGCCCCCAACTCCCAACTTATAATTTTAACTGCTTTAGCTCACTCAGACCAAATGAACATCAACGTTTTTTCATGAATAACCAACAAACTGAATGAAACCTGTGAGCCATTTCCAGCAGTTAACTCAAGCTGCACTGATTTCACACTCTATGACTGCGTCAGACTCCAAACATGACTAATGTAAAGGCCTGTACCTGCCCAGCAAACGCACGGATAATGTAATGAGAGCAGGTGGTTATGGGAAATAGAATCCTGACAGGGTGAGGGGGTAAGCAGTATCCTGATGGCAACATTGTCAACTTAGCAAGTGTCCTGTAAACATAGATGAGGCAAATGTCAAAACCCTTTAACACTGTTTCTATTATAACTACCACTAGCCATCAGCTTGGGTCTCGCAGCCCCCAGTGTCCCAATCACAGCTGGCACCATTGTTGCCCTCACCCCCCACATCTTCTCCAGCTCTTCCTTCAGCCCTTGGTATTTCTCCAGCTTCTCGAGTTCCTTCTTCCTGATGTTGCTATCACTCAGTATTGCTACATCTATCACTACCGCTGTCTTCTGATGTTTATTGACCAGCATTATGTCAGGCTAATTGGCTAACGACATCTTGTCAGTCTGGATCTGGATCTAGAAGTCCCACAGGACTGTGGCTCGCTTGTTCTCCACCACCTTAGGAGGTGTCTGCCATCTTGACCCTGGAACCTCCAGTCCATACTCAGCACAGATGTTCCTGTACACTATGCCACCTACCTGGTTATGCCGCTCCCTGCTATAATAACTTTATAAGGTCACAAAGGTTTGGCTCAAAACTAGCCGTCTGAATGCAGCTGAAATAAATCAGTGTAAATAAAAGCAGCTGATTATAACTTTAGCCGTCACTAACAGATGACAGTCTGTTAGTGACGACTAAAGTTATCATAACATAACAACTCTGGAGGTTTCAGAGTCCTCTGATTGATGTGGCAACAAAGAACAAGTCCAGCACATTGTGAAGAATTCATGATGTGTTTTGCTTGAAGGATGGCAGTTAACTTGGAGAAATATATGAGAGGTAACTTCTGAATAACTTCCATCTGAATGATGAAAAACAATGTGAGAGATCATATCTGATAGTCAGAAAATGGATGTTGTACTGATCGTGATAAGATGATGAAAGAAAGAAATAAGTGGTTTTAGATATGTGAAATGATGCAGAGGAAGTGGGGAGAAGAGGATCAGGGAGGGAAACGAGATAAGAGGACTGAGTGATTCAGAGGCCAGTTCAATTTAACAAATACTCACATTTTGGTAAATACAGTAATATCAGTCCATTTCATCTCATCACCTAGTGGCCATAATTTTCCCAACAGCAAGTCATCATAGCGTTCTCACAGGAGAGCGTGACTCACCTCTGCTGATTTTTGGGATTTAACTTTGTAGCGAAGCAAAGGTGTGTGTGGAAGATAAGGTGGCTTCTCAGTAGTAACAGCAGAAGCCGGAGCAGTGTGTGAGATCATATTTCTGTTCAGCCTGCGGGTCTTATCATTACACTAAGTCCTGTAACAAAGGAACAATATACAGCAACAGGGAGAAGGGAGAAGTTCGATGTGCGGAGGGGGGAAAAAAAAGAATAAAAATGACTGATTTTTTTCCCTTCAAACATAAAAAATTAGAACCATCGGTACAGTGAATATCTGCTCTTATTTGCAGCTTCTCAGCCATTTACTCAGATTTTGATTTTTGGTTGTCATGGAAGCAAAGCAGTTGGCCTTGGTTACCATACATTAGTAATCTTCTCATTGGGCATTTCTTAATAAGATCACTGTCAGATACAGACGTGTATAATCAGGGTTTGTGCAGGCATTAAATGTGAATGTCTATCTCTACATCTGCATTTATCCATCGGTGTGTTTCAGCCTTCATCTTCTATGAGCCTCCCTGACAATTGATGTCAGTGTCTTCAGAAACTAATAGATGGTACTCAGTACTTCTAAAGAGACTCGTTTATCAAATCTGGCCAGCTGTTTATAATAGAAACTGAAAGAAAGACAGATGATTGGATTTGAGTGGAAACTGACATATTTGGACCAGTGGTTTTACTGGGACCAATGCTGTAGTACAGTTGGAATCAAGTCCGGATTTTAGGATTTGAGACTTGCCTCTCTTTACTGCCACCCAGTCACACTTCTCCAGTCTGAATCACATTCTGATGTTGTTGCTATAGATCCTGGTGAAGTGGGTTGGTGAGTCGATGTCTCACTTATTCTTGGCATACGCCTTGATGTCATTCAGTCGAAGAGGTGACTGATTGTTGCTTCACTCCCTAACTGGTGTCTGAAGCTGCTCTCGGCAATGATCTATCTTAGGATAGGGGGATCTCCTTGGTATATGTTGCACTTTATGCTTAGTTGTAAAGCTGTCTTAGAGCTGGCCTTCAGATTTGTCCACAGACCCATTGGGTTCTTGATGAAGGCTTTAAGTGTCCTGTTGATGTTACAAAGTTTCAAGCATTACAGTGTCTATGTGTGTGGCATCGCATTGTAGGTGTCATTGCAGCCAATCCAGGCAATGCACAGGATGATGGTTCTGGCTCCAGCCTGTCTGGCCTTGGGTCAACCACTTCAGGTGAGTCAAATCCACAAGCCATTGGTTCGTTTGTGCTGTTAGGCAGACAGAGAGTACAGCAAGCTTCTTTAGCCAGTTGGTGTGGATCATATCAAAGCTGTCCAGATCTTGACAGTCTTTTTTGGATGTCTGCCATTGGGATGATTGCAAGGTTGCTGTAGTCTGCTCTCAAATTGGCCAGCCAGCGAGCATATGTGTTATGAGATGGTTCCCTTTACTGGTTTCCCATTTCAGTCTTGGCCCTATTTTGATCTGCTCTTATACCCTACTATTGAGAGCACACTCTGTTTAGTGGAGAATAACTTGTGTATTCTTCTTGCCTCTACTACTCGAGAGTACCTTTTTAGACAGTAACCAACAACTGTGAGCCATGTTTGGCAGCCTCAGTCCCTCTGGTACTGACAGCTTGTCACACTTCTCACTCAGCTCTTTCTTACTGTTCCTTTGCTTTGCTTGGATAACAGGCAAACTTCTCTCTGAGCTGTCTGATCTTGTTCTCAAGCCTTCTCTTCAATGGGGGCTCCTCATGGTTAGTAGTGTTCATCCTTTGTCTCAAGGACGACTGAATTCTGCTGTAAATATCAGCCTGTGGGTCCCAGTGATGGCTGAGGTAGGGTGCTGCATTCACATCTTCCACTAGACTGAAACCTGCTTCGATGAGTTTGTCACTTTCTTCAAAGAGTTCATTTGAAGAAACAAAAACGTGGTCCATACTTGATAGATGAGCTAAAAATCCACCCTCAAGCTGAGTCACAGAGGCCGGAAACATCTTGACACATCCACTCAAAATAGTGGGCACAGATTCAGAGAGCTTCATTTATTACATTAGTCCCCAACAGGTGACCAGCACACATTGTTCACTCCTGTTCTTTGGAAGAAATGAATGTTTGACTTGTTCTTATTCATATGAAGCGTTCTGTCACGTGTTGGAGGGAACTTTATGAGGCTGTCTGTGGGAGAGCTTCAATAATACATGCTCTCCAACATCTGAGAAATGTCTCTTTTATATTCTCCCACAAAGAGGAGAAGAGCTGCTGCAAAGCTACTTCTCACTGGGATGGGAAAGAAAGAGGAAGCACTCTGTCGGCCTTTCTTTGTTTGTAAGCATGCTGCGCGTGTGTGCACATTTGTGCCTGAATATTCATTTGTCACTGTGTGTACTCTCTATTTTTGCATGAGGGAACACTTACAGAGAAGTATGACTACACCCACAAAGACTTTAAAGCACAGCAAAGATGAAGAAGAACTCGAAAGCGAGGGTGAAAACAAAAGAGGAAACACTGATGCACATGGGCAGCGATAGAAATCACACCATATATAAACACACACGTAAGTGTGTGTGCAGGACCTCTCTGAGTCTGGTCGGTCCCTGGTTAGGGATTTGCAGATAGCGGTGAATATAGCGAGGGTTTTGGTTCTCATAGAACACATGGGGAGAGGAGTCTGCCTAGACAGCAGCATTGACAGATTGCATGAATAATTTAGGAACAAAGTGAGAGGCCTCATAGACCTCTGAATCACTACCAATGACAGCTGCCTGCTCTGACTTGGCTCTACTCTCATCGCTTTTAATGCATATTATTTCCATAAATTCTTGCTCTTACATCTCTGAGTTTGTCCGTACGTGATGCTGAATCTTTGACACATGTGCAGGAGCTCTAACCTGAGGGAGAAGGCTAAAATTAGTTTTGGGAACTACACAAGCAATAGAACTTGAATATTTCCCCCATAGGTCACACAAATGCAAACCTGTATGTAAAATGTAAAGTTTTTGTTATTTAGTTTGTTTTGGTTTCCTGTCTTGTTTTGAAATGTCTAACCCTTGTCTCTGTCTTCTAGATTTGTTCCTGTCTGAACACCCCCGTCTGTCACACCTGATTCCTGATTGTCCTTCTGAGCTGTGTGTCATCACCCCCATTACCTCTTGTATTTAACCTCATGTGTTTCACTGTCTCGTTGCCAGTTCGTCGCACTTCACCGTCTTCGTTCCAGCCTTTTCATAGTCTTGTATTAGCCGTTTTGAACCTTGCCTGAATCTTGTTGTAAGCAAGCGGCAACCTCCAGTCTGAAAATATGGGACAATGGGGAAGTGCTAAAGTCTGCTGTTCCTTGAGTGTCCGCTTAAGGCTGGCTCCAGAAGTACCGGAAGTCACAAACACACCAAGCCAAAAAAAAGCCGTTTTCACAGCCCAAATTTACAGCCTGGTACAAAGAATGTCTCTCGTCTGAATTGCTAATTTTGCTAACGACACGCACTGTATGCAGAGTGAATATTTTTCTAACTCAGCAGATTCGACAGTATTAAGATCATCAGTTCATCCAATCAGAGGCACAGCTCAGATCACGTGACTGTGGGGCGCCCTATGGCTGTTACTGCAGAGACTTACAGCCCGCCTCATTTCCAATATGGCTGTGCCGGCCGTTTTGCTTCAAAACTCAGTTTCAGAAACAGACGGGTGACGTCACGGAGACTACGTCCATTAATTATACAGTCTTTTGCCTCATGTTTTCTGGATACCTCTGCTTGTTTGGACTGATTACCTGTGTATTGAACCCTGCCTGTCTGACTACCTCGTCTGTGTGCCGAACTCTGCTGGTCTCATTAAACCCTTTTACCTCTTTGAATCTGACTCTAAGTTTCGCATTTGTGTCCAAATCTGGGTCCAAGTTCTAACACCAAAGCATTTAAACCTCGACTGACTAAACTCGTGGGCTGAATTAATCATGGGCACATTTAGAGAAGCTGGACTGGAGTCAGATATCAATACAAGGTGACTGAAGATGATAAAAAGGACATTGCAAGATTATTTCAATAGGTCCACTCTTAGATCATCAGCACTCTCTAAAGGGTAGCAGACAGTTTTTATTGATTTGCAATTTTCTGTCAGATTTAATTAGAGGATTTTGATTGGTGGGATGTTGATCTCAATAGAAAGAAGCTGAAGGAAAGAGGAAGTAAAAAATAAATTGAGGCTGGAGGGAACTGCCTAAAGAGTGAATGCTGCATTGCAGTGATCCATACACAGTAAAAAAACAAAAAGTTTTACACCAGCACTGTGTTCACATTTTAAAGAAGCAGTTCCTCATCACGGGAGATAAAAATATATTGCTTTTGCATGAGTCAAATCATTATTTAGATTTGCAAAGTCTTACTGCTGGGAAAGAGCAGCTTTGTTACACGTCATAATGTTATAGGGGAGGTTCTTCATGTAGAGAAAGCAGCTGAATCTTTGAGTAAACCCCCTCAGTACTCCCATGTGTCTCATTTTTAGCAGATCACTTCTTGTCAGAGTTTTTTTTTATTATTATTATTACATTTCAGCATGTGTTGGGCTGCATTGAGGCTGGACCCTTTTCTTGGCAGTATCAAACCCCGGGCACACATTTCTGTGGGAAATAATTTGCTTTGAATGGACACATGATCAGCTGACTGCAATATTACACCTATTATAAGATTCATGGAATGCTTAAAAAAATTCTAACATCATTAATAGCAAAACAAAACTCTTCATGGTTGCTGTACTTATATTTAACCTGTAAAATGTTGAGACTCCACTGGTAATTAAAAATTGCATTTTTTTTGTCTGTTTGTTTTGTTTATGAAGAGGGGTTGTATGAGGTTCTTGTCAATAGTGTGTGTATTACCCACAGAGGATGCTGTTCAGCTCTACCCCTTTATTAACCAGCACAGACACTAGGCTTTCAACAACTATAGATTAATTCATCTAATATCAAGAACCTCACACACGTTATTTGTACATTTCTCAGTGGTTTACTTTGCAATCAGAAAGCCTGTTTGTTTTGCAGACACAGTTCATTCGTGTTCAGTCTGCCTGAAGTGCACTGATCAGACAAACAGCTCACTGATTTGTTGGGGATTTTTTATTTATTGATTGCATTTATTTTTTTTCTTCTTTGAAGCCCTCAGACTCAGACTCAGGCAGTGGATCAGTGGTCACATCTAAGCGTAGGGCAAAAACAAAAAGGCTTTCTGACTCAACATGAAGCACTGACAAACTTCTGAATTGTGAGCACACTTACACCGATTTTAAGATTTGGGTCAGAATTTCTCATAACTAGGCAAAATTTATGGTACAGATGATCCCATCAGCAGCAGTGTATGGCTTATTATTACATATACAGCTATTATCAACACGTACCTCACCTAACCTTACCTAACCTTGATTCTTAAAGTGAACCATCCCTTTACAAAGCTTATATCCTTTCAATATCCAATGTTTTACTAGTATGGGGAAAAAGAAAACTACATGTCCTCATTCTCGAGAGGAACTCTGTGATCACCAAGTCTAAGTCTTTATTAGAGACAAAACTTTTTCCATGAGATTAAAAAGAAAAAAAATTTCCCAAACTCAATGATTTCATAAATGCCTTTTTGCACAGGAGTGATTTAAAGCAGCATTTATGTTCCCCATGTCACGTCCAGAGGGACTAACAGAAAGACCTACTGTAATCTGCATGCCTGACCCCCCCCCCCCCCCCCCCCCACAGCCCTCTTTCAGAAAGGAAGTTAAAGGTTTATTAGAGTTGGTGGCCTGTGATTGTGTTTTAATGAGAGAAAGACTGCAAAGGGGAGATAAGGCACTGAGTTCAGGCTGAGAGGTCCTCAGTGGGATTAGAATAATCATCAAAAAACGCCATGTCTTTAAAAATGCACAATGGACCAGGGCCGCTCCTGTCGGCCCGCACTTTTCCATCCATTCATCCCCCCACCTCTCCATCCCTCCACCTCGACACCGGTCGGCCAATTGACATTCCAGTGTGACGGTCCGCTGCTTGCAGTGGAATGTGACATTTCCTCTCATCGCTCTCCAGCGAGCCAAATGTGCGGTTTTACAGATTAGAGAGGGACAGTGAGAAAACGTGAGGATGAGGCGGGAGAGTGGACAGAAGGAGGGGATGGATGTGTGAGAGTGAGGGAGCACAGGCTGAAAGAGAGGGAGAGAGAGGGAGATAGAAATAAATAAAGAAGCATTTCAAGAATGAATTAATGCAAAGTCATGATAATGAGGCATTCAGACATCAGCAGCATCATTAGACATTATGATTTCACTGTTCCTGTGTTCCACATTTAACATCAACAATCAACTCCTGGCTCTGAGGAGCTTCATGGAAATCAGCGGTGTGAGGGGGCTAAATATCACAGTGCTTTTCATTTAGGTTACCTGTAAATGTCACATGTTAATGTGACATTAAAACCTGTGATTTTCTTGCTTTTAAACATTGCATATGCATAAACAGCACAGTGTGATGCCACGGTGTTATTATACATGGTGTGTGCCTGCATGATTTTAAGTTTAACTATCACAGGATGGATGGAATTTATTCAAGTTAAGCATAAATTAACATTGATGTTAATATTTACAGCACATGCCTTCTAGCACGTAGTAATGTATTTCCCACTTGTTGCTACAAGGGGGCAGTAATTGTCACTGAAGACCCCTTAGCATGTGAAGTTCAGACCTTCTGAGAGCACACTCTTTGTGGACTTGAGTGCACCCTCCACCTATCTTCTCTTCTCTTGTCTTGGCTTAAAGAGCTGAAAATTAGGGATGCACTGAAATGAAAATTCTTGGCTGAAACCGAAAAATCAGAAATGAAGAATCAAGGCCGAAAACCGAAACACTGAATGAAATTATTATTCCAGTCATTAGTACCATTACATAAATTAATATTAATGCTTGAAGGAATAATGCCATCGTTTTAGAGATACATTGGAAGATTTTTATAAAAGGCAGAGATTTTTTCCATCTCTTGTGATGGCTGTGACATTATTTTTCTGGACTCTCTGTCCGCTTTACTCAGTGTGCCCCCCCCCCCCCCCCCCCTCCCTCTCTCTCATCTATCTTTCTCAGATATTTTGAAATACCTCGCCCCTTATCCAGACCAGAGCATGCTGGCTTTGGTTTTTGCTTGCGTCATCACAACATACTGTTTTGGCCGTGTTGTTTCAGTGATAAAAGTCTTTTGGACAAAAACAGAAAATTTTTGGCTGAAAATTTAGAGCATCCCTACTGAAAATAACTTTTCCTTTTGGTCTCTTTGTTGGTTTTGTGGCTGGCACAGCTCTTAATCATCTTCTGTTAAAACTCTATTAATTTCTTCTTAGACAATTAAATTCTGCTCATGTTAGTCCCATTCTTGTTCTCATTAGTATCATTAGTGTCTGTGAGACTAACCTTGCATTACTGAGCCAGTTTGTCGAACTAGCAGGGAAATCAGTGGAGAGCATTGTGTTTTTATAATATAAATATTGATATTTAGGACCGGTATATTGTTTATTGATAACTCCATATAATCAGAAAATAAATGAATAAACACAGAGCATTTTACTTTAAAAAAAAAAGAAAAAAAAAAAGGCTTTATACTTTCCCTGTGGTACCCATGCAGCAGCTTTATGTCTGTCTGATCTGCTTCATAATAGCTGCTGTCTCTTTAAGGCTCCCTGCTCCACAAACCCTCTTTCCTCTGTTTGACTAGCTCTCTGGAGGCCTGTTGAGGGTGGAGCTATGGATAGACCTTGATGTTTAAGGTCCTCCCCTCCATCATGTCATTCTAAATTGATGACCCAGTTATTACATTAGAATGTTTGGCTTATAGTAAAACACTTCCCTCTTTGTTTCTTCAGGGCTCAGAATGAGTTTTATTACATTTACATTAGTGAGTTAAATGTGCATGCAGCATCTTTTGCTTTTCTGATATTTCCAAAGGAGCCCTTAACTCTAGATTATGATTACTGAGCGTAAATTGAAACTTTGATATGAATAAAAGTATTGACAATAGTTAAAAAAAACATGTTTGAATGAAGAGTAAAACTGGGCTGGCGGAAATAAAAAATTGTAAGGTCTTATTTGTGTGAAGAATAAAAGCCTTCACTGAAGGCTTTCCTTTTTTTTTTTCTTTTTTTTCAAAAAAGCCCACCTCACGTCGTCTGAACAGCTTGTGTGGGATGTGAGAACATAGTGCGGTTACCTTGTACGTGTCTGAGAGAGTGAAAGTTCAAGAGGCGTCTGAGAGCTTGTAAAAAAATATATATATATATCTTCACCATGCTCAGATCCTCTTTTTTTATCATCATTATTATTTTTGTCCCTTATATGATCTGGATGCTGAGGATTAGATGCAGTTATACATTTGCAGAAGAAAAATTTTCACTTTGACCCAAGCCACAAAAATGGCAACAGATGCAGGGAGAGTGTTGTGTTAATTTGAGCCACCACATGATCAAACAGAGAGAACCTGTCTTTGATACAACCATGCAGCCTGGTGTTGGTACGGTAACTCTGCTCAGCTGGGACTCTCCCTTATTTACTGCTCTTTAAATGCAGTTTAAATCACACCAGCTAATCTGAAAGGCTTTACAAGTGTTGATGTGTGTGTGTACACTGTGTGACAGAGAGAGTACAGAGAGAGAGAGAGAGAGAGAGAGAGAGAGAGAGAGAGAGAGAGAGAGAGAGAGAGAGAGGGAGGGGAGAGTTAGTTTGCGGCCTCTCTCTACAGGGAGAGGGGATTATGTTCCTCTGCTGTCATGTGTTCTGACATTCAGAATGTTATTAAACTTCAATAGGCTGAGCTCAGGGTTCACTGATTACTCTTACTGAGGCTGAATCCATTATTCAGGGTTTACTTCACAGCGCGTGTTTACCAAAATCACACCTGCACGCTTCACACACTGATGCAGAAACACCTGCACATGCACTCACATATGCACGCATGCACATTTGCATGCTCCCTGCAGATGCTCAAGTACACAGAGTCGCACACGTATTCAGATAAATGCACGAGTCTGACGACGACTTCACTGCAGTAATGCATTTTAGATAATGTGTCTGTGCTGACAAATTTGATTTGTGTGCCTACTAAATATGCATTGGGCCTTTGGGAGGCTGAACTTTAGAGTTAAGAATGTTTCTCTGGCGATGTGAGTGTCTTTCAAGTGAACTCTGACTCTCAGAACGAGAGCAGGAAAAACAGTTTGCTAAATGTGAAGAGATTGCCCACTCACAGCTCCCAGCAAATGAACCAGCATGCACATGCACAGAATGGTAGAATGAAAAATGTCTCCTTTTGTCAAAGAGCGGTTCCTTTTCAACAAATGGAAATGACAATCAAAGTGTTGCTCTGCAGAGAAGAGATTTAGGTAAAGAATTCTGGCCTATTGAGGTAAATATTACATTGAAATAGAGGTTGTTCCTGCTGCTTGTATTTTGACCCCATCCAGCAGAGTGATTGGCTCAGAGTCCAGCTGGGTTGTGCGGGGACGCTCCCTAACTTTGATCACTGTGGAAAGTAGCCCTGCTCCGTAATCCCCTCATCTGTCATTCTGTCTGAGCCGATGTGGGCCACCATGCATCTCACCCTCACTGTCTCTCTCCTCCCCTCCTGTTCCTTCTCTCTTGGCGCCTGTTTACAACTTCCATCCATCTCCCCTTCAAGGCCTCGGTGTGCAACCGTCCACCAGGATGTATGGATGGGAAACAGAGAAGGAGAAGTGGGGTTCAGCGTGCCAGCTTTCCCTGAACTTCAGTGGGTCTGGCAGCAGAGCAACTTCTCTGTTCCCTCAACAATGAGGAAGAACATATCTCAAACAGAGACAGTTAATCTTCAGGGTAAGGGACTAACTGGCTCCGGCTTGTGATTGACTGTCCCTCTCTGGTGGTCCCTGGGTGACCCTCAACACCGTTGCGACGAGGGGGAGCCAATAAAGCTCAGACTGGATAATAACTCATCATAACCTCATACGTTTTCATTTACAGTGCAGTATAACGACATTAACACTATAAATCAACAGCTAATGGGAGAAGTGAAGCCTGAAAATATGAGCCTTGATGTGTGTACTGAGCACTGAAGTCTGAAGCTATATTTCAGCCTGTCCTGTCTGAGGCCAAAGAGTCTGTGTCTGTCCTCCTGTATATTTGTAATGTCTGTACTACAAATTACTGTAATAAAAACATTACAGTGTGGTAAAGTTTTAACATTAATGTGAGACATAAAGAAGATTGAAGACACTGACAAAACTTAAAAGTCCAGATGTGTTGAATTAAGATATTGAGAATCACACCTCTGGCACATGGCCATGTTTTAACACAGATCCTGAACAGAAATGCAGAATCTTGACGGGCAGAGTTTTAGTTGTGGTTTTATTTATAGTCAGAGTGGTTTCATCCATGCATGCTGTATATCTTCAGCTCTGTATGATACTTGTGTTCCTGTCATTGATTCCAGATGACACAACAGTCTTAGCTCAGATCTCATCATACCCTGCTAATGTCAGCTAATAGTTTTCAGCTCAACCTGTCGAAGACTTAACTTCTTGTCATCCCCTCCAGTCCCTGTATGCAGCCCCAGATCACTGCCCCCATGCAGAACCTGGATGAAATGATGACCAGCTAATGTTTTAAGAGGGGGTATTGTGCTTCTTTTAGGCTTAATTCTGTCATCATTTACAGAAAAAAAAGATAAATAAATTAATAAATAAAATTTGAAAAAAATCTATTTTGCTCATAATTGTGTTTGAAAAGGCTTTACTTCAGCTTCCATATCACTGCTGCCACTTTAAGGCTCCCCAGACCACAAACCCCCTCTCTCTGATTGGTCAGCCCTCTTTTGACCTGTTGGCGGCAAAGCTATGGGCATAGCTTTGGGCATACCTTGGTGTTTGAGGCCTCTCCCTCCAACATATCATCAATCAGTTAGACATCCTTATATGATGACCTCACAATTTCAGCAAGTCTCATGAAGATCTTGGGCTGTTTTTTTTAGAAAGGACAGTTTTGGGCAGTTAGAAGAAAGATTCAGGGATTTCTACACCATATGACTATGCAACGGTTTGAAAATTTGTGCATGATTAGTCTGAACATACAGCACTGTAACTTTATATCCATGTTTCATGTAGCCCTTCTTTAAGATTTGTGAGACCACCGGGGCGGTAAGACTTTACAAATCCTTCCTACCGGGGGTACTTGCATGCATATTCAAACTACAGTAGATAATCCAGATTGCACCAACACAACTGGGTTCATATTCACAAAACATATTAAAGCTAAAAGTAGCTCCTAACTTAATGATTAAGGAGAAACTCTCATAAATAAAGGGTGTGTCAGTCCTAATTTTAGGACTCCTTAATTCCGTGTCTAAAAATGTTTCACAAAGCATTTTAGGGCTATAAAATAAGCTCCTAAACCTGTGAGAAGTTAGAAGTGAACTATACAAGGACATTACCCACAGTAATAATGGAAGCTAGCGCTAGCAGCGTGATGGGACGGACCCAGTCCTGCCTGTCTGAGCCATCAGAGCCAGAAACTGACTCTGAGTCAGACACTGATAGAGCTCAGCCTCGTTCCTCACAGTCTCCATCAGAATGATCATTTATTTCTCCCATTTATAACATTCAGCAACATCTATTACTGACTATTACCGTTATAGCCTACACAAATACAGTTAGGCTATCAATCCACCGTTTCTTCAGAAGCCTATGGATGTTGCTATGACAGATAACTACTTACTTACTTTTGTTATGGTGTTATATTGTGCTGTTGCTGGTTTCCAGTTGCCTTGCAACTATATGGCTGACCGCTGCTGGCGTTAGCAGGGGCGGAGTTATGCTAATGATGGCTCAGTGATGTAAAGTGGCTATGATTCAGGACCCCCCCCATTAAACCCTGAACACAGAAATTTAAAAACACAGTTTGTAGCTTCACAATTAAATCCTAAATGGTTGAATGACTGTTTTACATGTTTTAAGGAAATAATTTGTGACCTATTTAATGTGTTTAGAAGAAATTGGCTGATTTTGCTTTACGCACCCTTTAAGTTTTGTGAATTCCTTAGAAAGAGTGAGTCTCTGCAGCTTTGTGAATAGGTTTTAAGAGAAAACTCTTAACTAGGAACTTTTAGTGTTATTTAGGAATCCTTCTAGTGGTAAGATAAAATGCTTTGCAAATACAGGCCCCGGTCTTCAACCAACTGGAAAAACAAAAAACTCAGCTGTATTTCCCTCTCCACTCGGCTAACATCAGATCTGAAACACTACTGCGTGCTTACAAAACCACAGCAATAAAAACTCCCTCCTTTGATCCCTTATCCATTTACACAAACACAGTGGCTAATTGTACTCTTCCAGAGTTAAGCTTATCCAGGTAAATCTCCACAAGTCCTCTTGTTTGTGTTTCATTTGGTCTTGTTTTCGATTGCTTGTCAGAGGAGTAGCTAAGTCCAGGTATTTAGAGTAACAATGCTCTCCAAATATTTTAATTGAAACACACATGTGGTTAAAAGACATAAACCTCGGAGGGAAATGTGTTCATAAATTAACCAAGCTCTTACACTGTCCCAGGGCTGTTCCTACGTATTGTCAGTTTGCTGTTGGAAGCTGTCTTTAGATCTAACCCTGCTGTGAGTGCCAGTCACTCAGGCAGAGAAAGACAGCTTAAGGGCTGGATGGATGAGAAACGTGAGGTGCTACATCCGACTGAAGGGGGGCTTCAGTCTTACAGCATCTCTGTGGGAGGAGAGTGTGTTCTTGTGATTTTGTGCACCCATGTCCATGTCTGTGTAAATTTCTTTTCTCATATATGAGCAGAAAAAGAACCCACCTACACAGAAATGTGTGCAGCCACTGCCTGCAGCTGCTGGTGGGTGTTTGTAACACACATGAGGGGACATGAGGCAGGCATTAGAGGAGAAATTCAGAGGCAGGTGAATTTCAAACGATTTCAAGTCAACAGACATGAGGTTACATGTGAGTCTAACCCCATGCACAGTGCAAACCAATTGACCCCAGCAGATCCAAAGAGGAACAAGCTTTTCCTCTCTGATGGCTGCAAGACTTTACTGCACCTCTCCAACACAAGCTGGCAGCAATGTCTTCACCACTATTGATTTCCTTTCCTCTCCAATTTAGAAAAACATGCCTCACATGCCAGGAAGAGACACTTCAACAAAGTTAGACCACCTCTCTTCATCACAGCATCATTGAAATGCAAGAGAAGACAATAAAAGGTTTGGGAACAGATCTTATTTAGAAAACAAAAGACCTCAAGGGAAAATCAATAGTAAACCGTAGTTTGACACTGAAAAACAATATTTCTAACCAAAGGAAAAGCAACAAAAATTATGAGTAAATGAAAAAAATTTCACACTCCTGTGTATTCAAAACACTCTCACTGACAGTAAAGAATAGTAATTTTCAACAGCTTTAGAAATATTGGAAGTGTGTGGAGAGAGAGGGGGGAAATGACATACCGTAAATAAGACCAGGACAAGGAATCAGTCTCACAACCAAGGCAATGTGGACTAATAGCCTCAATACATGGGGCGCCTGCTCTACAAATTTACAGGAAAACAGGTTACAAACACTTAAAATTCATGGAGCACTTAACTGTATAAAACTGTTGATATGTTAATGTCTTCAGGGATGGTTTCAGAATATCCTGCAAAATAATTCCTGACAACTTTTTATCGCAAAGAGGTACCACTTTTTTTTAGCTTTGGCTTTCAGTGCATGCTCAGGTTTTGGTTACATTTTGAGTGCAAATGATACTTCATGAGTTGTCACATGCATGCACTGCATTCCCCCCCAAAATGCTAACAACATCTCAATATGGTGCAAACAGCTGAATGTGTTTGCGCAGACTTTTTTTTGTGGCAGCATCCTCTTAAAATGTGTGGTGATTTGCAGCTGCAGGTGATTGTCTGAAACCTTCACTGCCACCAAGTGGACAGGAGGATACTCTTAAAATCTAGCCTGTATAGTCTGGGTAATGCTATGTGTTGATGTTTCAACAGTTGTAACAAAACAAACAAACAAAAGTAAGTCCTGCTGTGAGGTACGTGTATGAAACCTAAAGTTCCAAACACTGTGACAGTCATGACAGTTAAACTGAAATGAAAGAGCTACTTGAACAGATTCATAGAACCAATGTTAGCCTCAGTAGCTAGTAGGGATGGACAATGATTTTTGAACATTTGAAGTCAATAACATTTTTTTTTTAAAAATGAATGGATTGTGCAACCTCAATAATAAATGAATGAATGAATGAATGAATAAATAAATAAATAAATAAATAAATAAATAAATAAATAAATAAAACAATGTTTTCCAGTGTTTTACGGCCGAAACACCAGATGCATCTCCAGTCCAGCTCTGTTCCATCACAGTGCTGGATCAGATAGGTTTTTACCTAAGGCCCCATTTATAAGACAACAGTATCAGGGTGAAACGCAAAAGTTTTGTTGCGTTTTGGCCTCTCGTTTATACAAAAACACTGTTTCAGTGAAAACGCTGACGTCATGCTCCGTTTTGTGCCTACGCATTTTACTTTCGTTGTTGGAACTTTTGTGAACTAGACAACAACAACAGTTAAATGGCGGACTTACCGGGTTCTGCTTGTGCTGCTGAATCTGCTGACTGCCTTTCAACAAAATGTTCATCTGTTGCTCCACTTCTGCACTCAGATAAGACGCATTTAATATATACACCAGATGATCAGCCCACCTCTTCTTCTGCAGCAGACTACCAAAAGACTCTACAGTTATATCGCCATCTACAGGCCTGATATGCATACTACAGCATTTTCAGTCCTTCAGCATTTCCGTACAAACGGAGATTTTTTGTCTCCGCGTTTTTTGTGTTTTCGAGTGAAACACTGTGAAGCGTTGTCGTATAAACGGGGCCTAAGTCAGTGTGTTGACTCACACTGGATCTACTCCTTTGTGGTTTGGTTGCAGCAGGTTGCAGCATATAGCAGCAGTCTTATATTGGCCGAATGCTGGAGTTTTGACGCCTCAATTTCCCCAAACAGCAGATTGAACAGGGATGGAAGTTGTATACGGAAACCACCTAAAACACTCAGTGACTTTCAAACCATGTCCAACCTAGACTGTATTTAGCTTGACTATAACAACAAACACAAAATGAGCGGAACCAGGCCGGAGGAGCCAACAGGTTGGAGGTTTAACAGCCCAAACGAACTAACAGAGGCTCATTAATGTATTGGGAGGTGCAGGGATGTCCTTTGAGAATTTTTTTTTAAAAATGAGGCGCAGTATCATAAATTGAAAACAACTATGCACAGACGTGAGAATGAGGCATGCACCAGAAAGTGGGGCGCTGTCCACAGATCAACAGTCAGTGCAAGTTTCATAACCCGAAACAGTAATTTTGATGATCCGCGTGCAGAGCAAGCAACAGCCCTCTCTTGGTCAATCCACGAATAATTTTTGAGTAGTTACCTGCAAAAATTGAATCGTTCGTCTCCTTGAAATGCCCATCCGTAGTAGCTAGCTCTTTACAAATGATAAAATTTACTCAAGTGTCTTCATTAAAGCGAGCAAAATACTGTTGACAGAAGGGTGAAGCTTTTGTCCATGTCTATCTGAAACCTTGTCCACTCTTTAAGAGTCCACAAACAGCTTTGTGACATTATGATGGCTTCAGCCAGATCCATCCAGGAGGTTAAAATAATGATATATCAGTGTTTATTTTTCCCACCTGTGTTTGTCCAGGTTTCTTGGAAACTGGCCTCGCTGCTAATCAGCCGTCTCTATTGGAGCATCTGTGAAAATGCTGATTAGTGTGAGTCCACTTGTGTAGGTATGATACTGCTGCTCATCGTCATCTCTCTGAGAGACAGACGGTGTGAAAAATCTGCACCTGGACACAATCAGCCAGCATTCACTTTGAATGACTCTACAGGCTAGAACAAGATCTCTGTTTGTACTTTCCTCTCCTTTCTTCACTTCTGTTTGTTGGGTCATGAAAATGTCTCCTTCACCCCATTTTTATACTTCTCTGCCTCGGCCATCATCTCTGCAGGTGTTTTTGAGGAAATCATCGATACAGTTTTTATTTTAATACTCAAGACATCACAGTTTCTTAAGGACACCGGACAGCACCATCTGGTGTTGGTTACCAATGTGGGTGAAACCATCGTGGAAAGGCAAAAAACGGCTGTGAGTGGATGACATCATCAAAGCAGTGCTTGGCAAGGTGGTGAATTTTCTGAAGCTGTGACAAGAGTGTGGCTGTTTTTGAAACTGCCAACTATATCTGGTTCTTGACACTTGCACTTCAATCTCCCAGCCGATATCCATCTCACAGATAACTGCTCATATCTGTGAAATTTTAGATATCGCTTCAAAACTTTCTCACAATCATCTGCAATCTGCTTTACAAAACCAAAACCAGCACAGCATACTACAACAGAGCAATCATCCTACATACCCCATTTAAAAACAGTTTAAAGTATGGAGTACATGATACAGCAGTATGTTAAAGTTGGTGTTTGAAAATAGGAGTACATACTAGATACTACACTGGTGGGATTTTTGAAAACAGCCACCTCTTTTCCTCCAATCCTTTGCATGTCTGACTGATGAAAGTAAGTAACCAACAGGCAAAGTACTCCTTTCTGTTAGTCACTAGATTTTGTGGAAGCACATTCAAGCAAATGAGTGATTGAATGAATGAGTAGTTTTATTTCGATCAGCAGCAGCAGAAATCGTCACAATCACAATAAAATAGTTTGATCAAGAAAGTTTATGGCTGAAGCAGAGCTTATCAATGCCAAACCCATGATTTCATTTCCTAAAATCAGGCAAACAAAACCAGATTTTGGGAAAAAAAATCTTGGAAATGTGGGACTATTGGGCTGTTGGTGATTAGCTCTGACAGAAGCCAAGATGATACAAAGTAGGGTGGATCAAAAGGACCCCCACTAGAAGCCTGTCACATGCTGGGGGCTTGTGTTTATTAGCCTGTTGCTAACAGTGTCTTGTGTTATCATGTTGTGAATCTAATTAGATGAAGTATTTATTATTATTATTATTATTATTATTATTATTATTATTATTATTATTATTATTATTATTATTATTATTATTATGTTTTGGATTAATATGATGTAATTTAGCAGAAATAGTTGAAATGCTCTTTTTTTCTCATCCTAAGTTGGTACAGTGTATTTACCAGTTTATATCTACCTGGGTTTGTTATGTCTCTGCTTGAAGGGTAGCCCACCCCTCCCATTGAGTCTGGAGGTTACCCAGGTCCAGTGTGAGGCAGGATATCTGGGGGGACCTAATATGAACTGGCAGCCTCTTCTGGGTTTGGCTGAGGCCCAGAATGGGACCACCCTGGATGTATTATAGACAGGTGAAATGAGACAATAAGACCGGGGTTTGGAGATCTGGTACAGAGGGGAGAGGGACCTTGGCTGTCCCATCTTACCTGAACCCCATGCAGGGACCCAATGTTGCGCCTTTGGGGGCTGTGCTGGGTCATCCGTTGCCCCCTCCCTGGAGGGCCTGGTCTGGCCCTGCCTCCCATCAAGTGGTCAGTTGCTGGTAATTATATATTATGTTTTTTATTTATTATTATTATTATTATTATTATTATTATTATTATTATTAGTAGTAGTAGTAGTAGTAGTAGTAGTAGTAGTAGTAGTAGTAGTAGTATTCACTTGTCTTTTGTTTTTGTCTTGCTTTTGCATCATGGACTTAGGGGTGGGATGGGACCTATGTTATGTTTATCCTATGCTGTGTCCTGTCTATTTATTTATTTATTTATTTATTTATTCATTCATTCATTCATTCATTCATTCATTCATTCATTCATTCATTCTTTCTTTCTTTCTTTCTTTCTTTCTTTCTTTCTTTCTTTCTTTCTTTCTTTCTTTCTTTCTTTCTTTGTGTTAGAAAGAAACCAATGGTAAACATCACCAAGACAACATCAGTGTTTTATAGTGTTAATTAAGACATCTTTATCTGTAAGGTGTGATATACAGTCCCTCATTATTCAGGACATTTGACACACAGAGATTTAATTTCAGATAACAACTCATCATTGGTTTAAAAAAAAAGCACCATAATTTCATTCTCAAGAGATGGATTTCATCCAGGATGCATGGTTATGAAGTAAGGAAAGTCATGAATATTAACAACAAGACACCAGACCTGTGGATATGGCAAGAAGTTGGTGCTGTGACAAGTTCCCCTAAACACCTCAATATGGAGTCCCATCTATGAAGCAGATCCATGAGAATCGGGTGTGAAGTCACAGAGAAAAAGGGACAAACTCGTTGATGCATCTCTGGAAAGAGAAAGAAAGAGAGTGACATAGAAAGAGAGATGTTAATTATACAGCAGGCCTCTGGCTGTCAGAGTGAGAAGAGAGTGGGAGCCTCTCCGGTAGTTGATGTCACTAATCGTGGGGGTGTGACACAGCATGACACCCTGCCATCTCTGTGTAACACACACACACACACACGCACGCACGCATGCACGCACGCACGCACGCACACACACACACACACACACACACACACACACACACACACACACACACACACACACACACGCACGCACACACACACACACACGTACCTACACAATAAGCACCAGGGCAAACAATGACACTTTCTATATTTGCATCTTCATCATAATAATTATTCTTCCATCGCTGAACAATAATACAAGAAACGACTGATGCATGAAATGTCTTTCAGGTAATGACGGTTATTTTTGTTTCAGCCCCTAAGCACACAGATGAAATGTATAAAGCTGATTTTACTTTATATAAGCAACTTAAAACCATATTATAACCATATGAGAAGTAATTACACATAAAGAGGAGTGAATGCAGATACACAGGGGATTCGTTTACCACCTCCAGCGGACTTGTCACAGTCAGCTTGTGTTTGGAGTAATAACAGTCGGAGCATGATTGGATTAACTTTGCAGAAATTAGATTTTGAAGAAACACAACATGACATTCTTCCATATATGTTCCTGCAATTGGAAAGGCTATGTCTCCCTGTATTGGTATCTTCTATATTGTGCCTGTCACTGACTGTTTCTGCATCAGTGAAGCAGAGCTGGTTCAAATCCTAAATGTCCTCTGCTGTAACCCTTGTTGGTTCATCCTAATTCAAATAGTCACTGTTTGAAGACTGAAGTCATTGTTCTTGGACCTGAACACCTCAGAGAGGTTTTCTCCGATGAGACAGTCACCTTGGATGGCACCAGCCTGGCAGCAGGCACCACTGTAAGGAACCTGGGACATCTTTCATTTCCTCCAGGTTAGATTACTGTAAATCTATTTTATCTGGTTGTCCTAACAAGTCTATTAGGACTTTTCATCTGGTTCAGAATGCTGCAGCTCAGGTTCTTACCAGGACCAGGAGGAGGGAGCACATCTCTCCAGTGTTATTGTCTCTACACTGGCTACCTATAAAGTCTAGATAAGAATTTAAAATTCTTCTTCTTACTTACAAAGCTCTTAATGGCATCGGGCCATCCTATCTTAAAGAGCTTATCATGCCATATTATCCGTCTAGATCGCTGCGTTCCCAGCATGCAGGCCTGCTCGTCGTACCAAGGGTCTCTAAAAGTAGTCTGGGAGGTCGAACCTTTAGTTATCAGGCTCCTCTTCTTTGGAATCATTTACCGGTTTAGGTTCGAGGGGCAGACACCCTCTCTACTTTTAGGAGTAGACTTAAAACCTTACCCATTAAAGGGAAGTTTTTCATGCCGTTGTAACTTGCCAAAGGTTTGTACTCATGGTGGGTTAAGATGAGATCAGACTTCTTATCTTGTCTTGAAACTGGGTCTCTGTTAATAAAATAAAATTTTATCAACGTTAACTGGTACCTGTTTATGTTTTTGGAAAGTGTCCTAAGATATTGCTTTTTTATGATTTGGCGCTATATGAACAAAGACTGATCGATTAACTGATTAACTGTTCTGCTCAGTCTTTTGCTCCACTGTAAAACCCTCTTTGGGTCTGCTGACACTTGTTACTGCTGTTGCTGCAGGTCATATGACTTTCATGAAGCTCACCCCCACCACAGTATCCACCTTCAGGCTGGGAGTTTACATTCTCCTGCAGGGTAGCTTTTTATCGGCACTCCTCAGTCCCTGCTGCGCCGTGCTTGCTGTGCCTTGTGGGGAGTAATGAGAACAGTGCCTTGACACAAAACATAAATGCTTTACATATTCTACATTTACATAATAATTGATTCGAAATGACTTGCCTGAATGGATTTATATTACATGGCCCAAAATATTAGGGGAGTAATATTGTGTAATTTTGCAAGAGAGCAGGAAAATGTACTTATTCATTTATTTATTTTGTCTGAGGAATTCAATTTGTTTTGGATGCATATTTTATTATATCAGGTGAATTTATCATCAGGTACTTACGGCAATCAGAAAAATGAAAGAAAGAAAAAATCTATCTGAAGAAGCTAAATCTTGTGAGCTCACCCCACTAGTTAAAGAGAGTGTATTATGCATTCCCATATTTTTTAAATCAATTTTTTACCCCAAAATCCTTCATTTTAGTCTTTGTTTATAAGCTAAGTTGTTTTGCTTTGACTTGCTAGTAACATGATGTCAGATCCCCTGAATACATCTTAAAAGTTGACTCACATGTGATGTTCATTCTTTGGGGAAATATGGCTCCTGATATAGTCTGTAGACATCATCATCATCATCATCATCATCCAGCTTTACATGGGCTGGTGTTAAATAAGGGAAGTAAAATCACAAAAAAAAAATCACCATTATCAAAGAATCTCAATTTCGAATTGGCACCCAAAAAAATTGTAAAAGAAGCAGGAGAAAAGCATATTGTTCCAGCCCTGGTTTATGACACCTTTGAGGGCCTCAAACACACCTCTATCCAAAGAGGCCTCTTGAGGACTGGCCAATCAGAGGGGAGGGGGTTTGTGGAGCCTTAAAAAGACAGCAGAATAAAAATGTTTCCAAGAGGCTAAAATAAGGGTTTACTATTCGAGTGTGAGAAAAAAATTGGATTTTCTTCAGCTATAAATCATGTAAAGCTACTACAGGATATCAGAGGGAAAATACATAACAGTATTAAAAAAAGAAATTATATCCCTTCTTTAAAGTGACATTGGGTGGGAACCAAAGACTGTATAATTAATGAACATAGCCTCCGCAATGTCACCCGTCTGTTTCTGAAATGGATTTTTGAAGCAAGTTGGTTGGAATGAACATTATCACAAACAGCTTAGCTTGTGGTTTAGCCTTTAGCTTGCATTTTAGCCTTTAGCCCTAGTTGTTTAGTTTTTTTTTTCTAACCTTCTGTCCTTTTTCTGTCTGATGGATCAGCTCCAGTGTTCACCATCACTACAAAATTACACACAGATACCACCATTTTACCTCTTTAATCAATACAGGTTTGCAGAAGTGAACTGGTTGCACTGCCCTCAAGTGGCCACATGACTCAATGTAGTTTGAAGTTAAATCCCTTAAAGTAACCTTAAAGCCTGATAGTAGCACTGAAAGAATTTATTAAAGTTACTCAGTCTTATCATCTGAAACACTTTATATTCAATAGTTTTTCCTACAGACACTTATATTCTATCACACTGCTCTCATATTTACGTAGGCGCATGATGTGAATGAAAGCATGTGAAGAAGATGTTGATCTAAATCTTCCATATTCTCCCTGACATGGACACCATTAAAGTTAGCTTTTTAATAACTGCACCGGTCTTACAGATGCCTCTGTTTTTCACAGAGGAAGACAGACTGTCTGAGATAATATTCTGGATCGCTGCATGTCTTTGTGGTCCCGACAGCATCTTATTCTTCTCTGCTCATAATATCTAAACTCATATCCCATTTGCCTGAGGCTTAGTGCAACTTATATGACTCCTGTGGAAATAAAACCAAAGAAGTATTCATAGTTTATTTCTTTATTCCATTACAAAAGCATGATGACTTCCTTCCAGGACACTTTGGTTAGAAAAAAAAAAGTTGAATTCTCAAAAGTCAGATTTCTAATAGTTATACTCCTAAACATTTTTTTTAAACTTAAAAACCATTTATAGATCATTATTTTATTTTAAAACTCTTCAAGACTCTTTCTGTAGTTAAAAAAACAACAATAAAGATGTTTCTGGGGATAAGATTCCAGTAGTAAAATACTGTGGAAAAAATGAAAAAGACAAAGAAATATTTAAATGGTGTTAAAATTTCAGCACTTAAAAAAATAAAACACTAACAATAAAATCTCTTTGAAACTGAAACAAAATGAAACAAAATGAACTCAAGAACAACATCAGTATCTACGAATTATTCAACACCGGCGTGGCTGCTTTTAATTTTTTTGTTTGTTTGTTTGTTTTTTAACACTCATCAAAGTGTATAACACTTTCATGAAACCCAAACTCCTTTATATTACAAACATTGAGTGGCTTTTTTTTCTTCATTTTTTATTACAAATCTGTTATGGCATATAAAACATCTGTCTGAAGGTAAAGCCTTCAGTGAAGAGTGCTGTGCTGTGTCCTAAGTCATACAACATCAGCAAAAGAAGAGGCAGAGATGAGGGAATAAAAGGAAAAGTACTCACACAGCAGGAAACTAATCCAGGTACACTGAGGCTCAATGGGGAGGAGAACAAACATTTCCACTGGGAAGGAGAGAGAAGCCTTTTATATACATAATAGGTGGAGATATGTATGATTTCAGTAAACTCTGACTGCCCATTTTTCTCGCTCCCATGGCCGCGTAGAGAAATAGAGAGGTCATACTTTTGATTTGGTTCCATATTTTATTTCTTTATTAAAGCAGAAACTCTGAAGAGATGAAAAAAAATAATACACGGCTTGCTGTGGAGACAGTGGAGGAGAGCTGCTTTTGTTCAGGTGCTTGGCCTCTGCTGTGAAATGAGAGGTCAGAGAGAGTGTGCAGTACATAATCTAAAAACAACCTCCGGCCTCCAGCAGCTGAGGAAATCCCTTTTCAAGCAGCGACCTTCCAGTCACCTTCAAGTAAAATCACACCCTCAGACTCATAGATATCAACCATTTGAGATGGTCTTGATGATGCACAGTGCATTTCTGGGCGAAGGTTATGAAGGATAACGACAGTTTATCCTGCGCAGAGTTTGAAGCTGGTTACAAAATACACTGAAATGTATCCTGTTGTCTTTAAATGCCCTGAAGAGGCAGAAGAGACTAACAGCAGCAAGATTAATCATTCCCACAGTAAATTTTAATGCCTGTAGATTATGCCATCAGGCAGGTGTCACACCTGATAATTTACAGTCACCAGCGGAAAAAAGCCTTGGTTATGTTTTCCATTGCAAAGTTTAACTTGCAGACGTATCGCTCACCCACAGGGGGCTCCAAAACTGACACAACCAGGAAGTTCCTTTTAAGAGCTTTGAATTTTAAATGTTTTCATTTATTTTCTTATAAGAAACTGAAGCAATCAACTTTGGATTTTTAAATTGAAGCCAATGCAGTGCAAGTGCAAAAAATTGATGTTCCAAAAGTGTCCACTTGAGGCTGGCTTCATAGATAAAAAAAACTACATTAAAGTCCATATGAAGAAAAAAAAACATTTTACAGCTTTGGATTCTATACCTTATGTATTTTTATTTGTTACAGTTATTCAAGTAGTTTATTTTTTGAAGGGCTGGGTTATGCCTGTATAGGCACAATAAAGGGTGTTGCTCTTTGAATGACTGGTGGGAGCACTGGACCTTTTTTTCCAGGCAGCAAAGTGGTGCCTCAAACTATGACTATCATATTTTAGATTCCAACATGGAGAATGCCATCTTTGAGCTTCACCATGTATTTAAGATCTGTTTTTCAGTGCGATATAAAGGTGCTCGAGGCAGGATGGGATAATCAATATGATTCAAGTCCTTGAAAATATATGCTAGACACATAAGTGGACTTAAACATGGAAAATGAACCCAAAAGGGTCATTAATATGTTTCAAAATTGTTTATAAACCAACTATTTGATAAATGTGGTAAAGAATAACTGAAACAGCTGAAACATTAGAGGCTGTTAAATAAGAAATACAAAGTTGTTTAAGGCCTTTGAGGTGCACATTTTTAAGTAATTTGACTGGATTGTTTAAAAATTAAAAAAAACATGGCTATGCAAGCGTCAATCAAATTAAAACTTGAACTACAGTTTATTCTGTTTATTCATGAAATCTCATCATTTTGTTAAAGATATGAGCCAGGAAATGCAAAGCACATCACCAGTACTCATATCGTGATCTAGTTCTGAGATGTTTGAAGGTGAGATTTTACTTTGAAGCTTCTGTGCTGAACCCCGACTGTCTGTCTTCTGTCATCTCTGCCCTCTCCTGTCCAGGGCCTGCCACTCTGACTCCTGTTTCCTTGACGTGATCTAAAAGAAGGAGTCTTGAGCTGAGCAGTGTCAGGACCACCACAACCTTGATCTTCACTAAACATAGAAGAATGGTGGTTGTGAATCTGTCAGTCACAACCAAGTCTCCCAATTCTGCCTCTTTCCCAAAATATTTAGGAGGAAGGGAGGCAACTTTCCTTTTACAGGTCACACATGATCTGCTGGGGATATGCCACTCTCAATGAATTGAGAGCAAATAGCTGCGCTGTTCTGTCATTAAAACAGCTGAAAATACCGCACAGGAGGGAGGGCACTAAGCAGCAGCAGCTCCATAAAGGATCAAGGTTTTTTTTTTCTTCAGATAACATCTGAATTTGTCAATCTTTGCTTTCAAGCATATGCTGCAAACAGACCCACATGTATATAAATGGATATGCTATGAATGTCACAACAGTAGAATACAGTGTAAGGTCACTCAGTACTGTACATAATGTGTTGTTGTGTAATTTGTGGCATTCTTCAAACAGGTTTGAGTGAGCATATCTAATTATGTGCTCAAATGATCTGATCTGTTGGCCAAATAGCCAAGTAGCAACAAGTGTGAAGTGTGTGTGCCTGTGTGTGTGTGTGTTTGAGAATGATCATATGGCACAAAGACAAGGCATGATGTGTTAAATGAGGTGTAGCAGCAATGCACGTTTTGTTGTAGCCTGTTCAACCTTTGATTTAAACAGCCTTCAGCTTGGGAGAAATCAAATCAAACTGCTTCTGACAAAGCTCTTAGCACTGCGACAACAGTGTAAATCATGTACTGTTCTTTAAAAACCGGCTATGCTACACGGAGCACTCCGTCCATCAAAAATTGGGTGTTAATGCAGGGATGAGAGGAAGCGGGGATGTCTCAAAGCAATATCAAATCATCGTAGCAGTCCAGAGCGGTCATCCTCCTCTGCCACATCTGTGCAAAGATGTTCCCTCGACCATCAGAAGCATCTAGGTAGTACAAAGTCAGCAGTGGAGGTGAAGATATTGCACACGCAGACTAATGTCAACAGCTCTGTGGAAATTGCACAGCGCAGGCGTCACACTGAAGAATAGTTTGTTTTTTTTCCACATAAATGAACACGGTAAAAAATTCAAAAACACGCCCAGTTGACGGCTTCTTTATTGCAGCACATTTCCCTTCTTTCTTTCATGATCTCTTTTCTGAACATCCATTTATTTAAAAAAAAAATGTTGCAAGTCTCTGTTCGTAGTTTGTAGGAGCGATTCAAGAGTGCATTTTGGCAGTAAGTGAAGTCTTGTTCAAGTTGGGCGCCTTGACAGCCAGGATGATAGATGGGTCAAACCGGACAGCCATGATTTGTGAGGTCATTAGAGTCATTGTGCTCTTTTTTTCTGCCCCACCCTGCCGATTCCTCGCCGCCAGCACAGTCACGTGATGATCACATGCCGGAGGCTCCCAGTCCCATGCTGGCGGTGTGGCTCATGCAGGGCAGCGTCTGAACGGTCTTGGGGAAGTCGTGGGTGAGGATTCGTCCGTTTTCTCCGCCATTCCCATTGCCGCTCATCCGGGTCAAGGTGGAGCAGTGCATGGCATCGTTAATGGATTGCTGGCAGAAAGAAAGAAAGAAAGAAAGAAAGAAAGAAAGAAAGAAAGAAAGAAAGAAAGAAAGTCAGTCTGCATACTTGATATCAGACATGCACGTATTATAGACTAATCAGATCTTTTGCAGCATTTAGAGTTAGCAGCACAAAAGGTTATGTACAACCCCAATTCCAATAAAGTTGGGAAGTTGTTTAAAACAAATAAAAACAGTATACAATGGTTTGAAAATCCTGTTGAACCTATATTCAACTTAATACTCTACAAAGACAAGATATTCATTGTTCAAACTGATAAACTTTGTTTTGTTGCAAATATTTTGAATTTGATGTCTGCAACACATTCCAGAAAAGTTGGGACATCAGCAACAAAACAATTGAGTTGAGAAATGGTGCAAAAAAAACCAAAACACCTGTTTGGAACATTTCACAGGTGAACAGGTTGATTGCAAACAGGTTTGTGACATGATTGGGATTTGAAGGAGCATCCCCAAAAAGCCCAGTCATTCACAAGCAAGGATGGGGTGAGGTTCACCACTTTGTGAACAACTGTGTGAGCAAATAGTCCAACAGTTAAAGAACAATGTTTCACAATGTACTATTGCAAAGAATTTATGGATTTCATCATCTACAGTCCATAATATCATCAAAAGATTCAGAGAATCTGGAGAAATCTCTGGATGTGAGCAGCAAGGCTGAAAACCAACACTGAATGCCCGTGACCTTTGACCCCTCAGGCAGCACTGCATTAAAAACAGACATCATCGTTTAGAGGATATTACCACGTTGCCTCAGGAACACTTCAGAAAACCATTGTCAGTTAACACAGTTCATCACTACATCTACAAGTGCAAGTTCAAACTTCACCATGCAAAGACGAAGACATATATCAACAACACCCAGAAACACCGCCGGCTTCTCTGGACCCGAGCTCATCTGAGATGGACTGACGCAAAGTGGAAAAGTGTGCTGTGGTCTGACGAGTCCACATTTCAAATTGTTTTTGGAAATCATGGACGTGGTGTCCTCCAGGCCAAAGAGGAAAAGGACAATCTGGATTGTTCTCAGGTCAAAGTCTCAAAGCCAGCATCTGTGATGGTATGGGGGTGTGTTAGTGCCCATGGCATGGCTAACTTGACCATCTGTGAAGGCTCCATTAATGCTGAAAGGTACATACAGGTTTTGGAGCAACATATGCTGCCATCCAAGCCACGTCATTTCAGGGACATCCCTGCTTATTTCAGCAAGACAGTGACAAGACACATTCTGCACGTGTTACAACAGCGTGGCTTCATAGTAAAAGAGTGCAGGTACTAGACTGGCCTGCCTGCAGTCCAGACCTGTCTCCCATTGAAATGTGTGGAGCATTATCAAGCTCAAAATACGACAACAGAGACCCCGGACTGCTGAGCAACTGAGGTTGTTCATCAAGCAAGAATGGTAAAGAATTCCACCTCCAAAGCTTCAACAATAAGTGTCCTCATTTTGGAATGTGTTACAGGCATCAAATTAAAGTAATGAGTGAATATTTGCACAAAAACAATAAAGTTCATCAGTTTTAAAAATAAATATTTTGTCTTTGTAGTGTTTCAAGTTGGATATAGGTTAAACAGGATTTGCAAATCATTGTATTGTGTTTTTATTTACGATTTACACAACATCCCAACGTCATTGGAATTGGGGTTGTACTTCATAAAAAGGAAAAACATTGAAAAGTCTGCAGAATGTTTATTACATAAATATATGCACATAAGCATCTGTTTCTATGTCTATCTGAATGTGGTGCTGGCACGCCAAGAAATTCAGAAGCAGAATGAGCTGTTAGGAGACACAGGGTGCTGATTTTCACCCTCTTTATCTGGGCCTGAGTGATATTCGGGGGTGGTAAACCGTGCTGCTGGCCGATGTGCATCAATGTCCTAATTTGTATCAGGAGGAGCCGAGTGAAGTGTGGGCAGTAAGACGGGAGCTGAGGCTTCACTCATTGGTTTAATAGCTTCATTCTGCAGTCTAGTGCAATAAAAGCCAGTGGGACCAAAAGCTGATCTAATGATGTGTGACGCACGTGTGTATGCACGAGCATGTGTCTCTTTGGTATCTGCCTACACTCCACTCTTCTACAGCCCATTAAATTGGGAAAGAAAAGCGAGGGTATGATGTGGTGCAACATGTGAGTTCTACACAGGGATCGGAGACTTATTCTGACTTCTAATTGGAACGGAGTTGTTGTTTCTTTCAAGCCAAACAGCATAAAGGCACCGCCGGACTAATAGGCTCCTCACCAATCTCATCAGCATACTGATCAGGTGTTTCTGCGACAACTGATTAAAACATAAGAGATCTGTGGAGAAGATCAGTCCTTGTCTTTGCCCTGCCTTGCTTTTTTTCTCTGCAGTCTGCATGGAGAGTATCTCAGCGAGGGGCTTTGATGTTTCCGAAGAATGAATCAAAGGTTGTTTGTAGTAAATTGATCCACACAGCAGATGACTAACTGCTACCATGTTGCGGCTGTCAGAGGAGAGAGCTCACATCTCGCAGTGAAGTATCACAAGCAACAAGTCCTTGCGGTTAGATTTGTGAACATACAACAGTTTGTGTTAAGACTAGTCTAGGTTAAAGCAGTGATGGAACATGTGAGCCGCTTTGGGCCTGCCTTATGGTATACATATAAAGGATGTTCACCACAATGGGCCCTGCGTTTGCGAGACAGTTTAGCAAACAGAGAGGAAGGAGCAGGGAGAGGTTTGCTCAGAGCGACAGAAGTAGATAGATGTACCACTGTGATTTAAATTGCCTTCATACCTGTGCTGCAAGTCAAATGTCTTTTAATTGTGAATCAGATTAGTATAATGAGTGTCTTAATTGGATTTATCTAGAAGACTAGGGAACAATTTTTAAAGCTGAACGCATAATGTTTACTTAACTGCTGAGTCAGAGAAATTCTCCATTAAAATTACTCAACATAAAGTAAACAAAGATACCACACTTGAATGGTTTTCCTTTAGAGGCATTCATGGATTACTTTAAAGACAGACTAATGCAGAATACCCTCAGCTGACCCTGTTTGGCTAACACAGGTTTAATAGCTGTTTGTGTTGCTAGTGTATCAGTTAATTTGATCAAAATGTAAACATAAACACTTAAAAACAGGCATGAGGGCAATTTCAAAATCAAGTGATCAACAACACCGCAGGGGGTCAGTGACGTAAAGACGTGAGCTGCAGAGGTAGAGAGAGGTACAGGAGAGCGTTTGCACTGCAGTGGAAGCCGTGAGAGGCCCTACTGTGATCACGGTTAGATGGGCGGACGAGGTGAGGAGGCGGATGTCATCATCATCATCATCATCATCATTATCGATCACAGCGTTTCCTACCCCATGGCTGTGCTCTGCCCTTATATCTTAACAGTGTTGTTGGCGTACAGGCCGTAGCTCTGCAGCTCTGTGTAGGGGGCGCTAGCACCACTGTCTAAGGCTGAGCAGTGAAAGGCCTGAGCAGCTGAGGCAGCAGCAGCTCGCGCAGTGGACACCTTCATTCGGCGCGACTCGGTCCGAGACTTGTAGCAGAACTCCACCAGCGCCACCAGCATGGCCAGGCCCAGGCCGCCGATCAGGATGTAGAAGACTCCCGCCACGTTGCTGAGGCTCAGAGCGCTCGTCTTGTCCTGCATGATGCATGGAGGGTGGAAGGCAGAGGAGAGAAGTCAGCTTCAAAAAAGCCTCATTTGACACATATGACTGCAAACTGAAGACACACACACCCACACATACACACACACACACACACACACACACACACACTTACACACAAACATACACACAAACATTAGCTTCACAAATATCTAGTCACACATAGTCCAATTCATATGATAGTGTGCACACATTCATTCTAGTACACATCCAGTTTTTATCCAAGCCAATTAGGAACACTGACGAAGTACAGTCTCCTAAAGTACAAGACAAGAGGTCACAAACACACACAAAGAAAAATCATGATAAAAAATATCATCAAAGTCTGTGTTACAAAATCAGAATCTAACTTTAGATCTAGTTCCAGCGTATAGTTTCAGGAATAAATAAATAAATTTTAAAAAACGCTTGCAGTTGTTTTTATACTGACTAACTTGAAGAGTAGACTCATGTTAACCACAGAATTAGTAATTGGTGCAACATGTCTTATTTCTCCTCATATAATTTATTCTAAGGAACATATGCTACAGATTAGTGTTCCTCTCTGGCTGTGAAACACCACACAGTAGGTGGTGGGAAATGCAGTAATAAAGAGACATAACATCCCCTAATGTAAATAAGTGGCCAACTTTTGGCAAAGTTAACCAATTATTTATCCATTGACGTACAACATAAATAACATTAAGTACACCTAGTGAGCCAAGCTGGCCTGAAACCAGGGCTTCTCACAAACCAGTAAGTACAGTGGGTGGTTAGAAAAGCCAATAATAAAATCTACTATTGCATATTAATTACATTGGAAGTATTTCAGTTTAATGGAGACTGCTGGACTCATATTTCATCACTGCAGGAGCAGAGAAAATGAGACGCCTTCACAAGGGCACCGTCGTAAATAAGACATAATCCAGCAGCGCCCAATAACATGCAGTGATCACACTTTTTTAATTTAAAAGAGGAAAAATGTCTGCATGCTAAAAATTAGCTCTCAGTGATTTATGCAGGCTGCTGTTTGGTCACAGGCCTTTATCAGGTCTTTTTTTAATTTTATGAATCATACTCCTGCAGTGGTCCTCTGAATTAAAAGAGGAAACATGAATGTAACATTTGAATGTTCTCTTTTATTACCGTCCTGGAAACCATCCTACTTTGCATTTTAAAATTGAATACCACTGATCGTCTGTGTGCTGTTGGTGCTAGATTAAGTGAGCGAAAGCTGACACGAGTTCAAAGAGGGCCTGACTTTGTTGAAAACACTGCAGTCTTCAGGTATTAAAAGAAGATATTGACTTTTTTACCATGGGATTTTAACATTTCCCACACGTTTTAATGAAAAAAAAAAAAAAAAAAACTTTTATACACAACAGTTTTTGTCAAATTACATTCGGTGGTAGGTGCAGGACAGGTAAAGTGGAAAAACACAACACAACACATGCACTCATGCAACCACAGCACAGACAAGTATTTAGCTCAACATCGCTCCATATAATGGGACATTTATCTGGATTGCTGTGCTGCCTACTTACATTCCTGTCTATTTATATTCTATAATGAAACTGAATCATTTAAACTGAGTCAGTCAGAGTAAAGGGCTCTCATGGAACAATAGTGTCTGATGAAGATGTGTCATGTGAATCTGTTCAGAAAATCCTATCAAGTCACTTCAAGAGATTGAGATCATATGAGCTGCTTTACCTCTGTAATTTCTCTACGGGTTATGGTGCATCATTCTTCTTGTATTTAAAGCTACCCTTTACCTTTTATGCCATTAATCACAGTATAATTTTATTTATCTATTTTACTGTACTATAAGCTTTAAATCAAGGGTAAGTTTACATTTAGGATAGATTTAGTTAATTAATGTACACAGTACTCTACCATTACTTTACCAGCATTAGTTTACAGAAATAAGGTCTCTCAAGTACAAGGTGTGTCAAACTATATGCTCTGGAAAAATTCAAGTTTTTACAGTTTGCCAAACCATCTACCTGACTGTACTATTATCAGCTAGCATGCAAAGTTGTTTCTCATAGCCGTCGTCTTTTGAGTTTATTCATAAATTAATCATAAAAATGATACAATCAAGTAATAAATGTACTAATAATGAAGCGTCTCAGCCTTTTACACAAGTCATACTCATTTAGAGTGTTTTAGCAAGTGTTAGCAGAGGCATAACATAACATATTTACATGTATAGCATCTCATATGTAACGTGCGGATCTGATTTTGAAAGAACAGTTTATTCACCTCTGCATCATCAACACATTTTTGAGAAAATATGAGAGTGAAGTCCAGTATTTAGCTGGCATTCGTTACCTAACGATTAGAAATATGGCCGAACACCTCACAATGAGTCACTGAGTCAAGCTAAACTTGAGGTATTGTTGATGACCAGCTCTGCATGTTGTTGGATTTTGGTTTGCATACAAAAATCTGCAGTATATGAAGATAGTTATCGAGTACATAAGTGTACAGTGCTTTTATGATGTTCTTGTATTTGTAATGTAAACCAGAGAGGTGAGGAAACTCTGGGTCGGGTAACAGTGAACATCTCCTAAAAATAGACTCGTGGATCTGCACTGAAAAGATGCTCAGTACATACGGATCACTGTGTTCTGCACTGAATCTCTCCTGCTCTGAATGTCTCCCTAAGTGAAGAGCACTTGGAAAATGTTTGTCTCTTCTATGAGCCCGTCATAGTGTATAGTTTGACACTCCTGCACTGGAGTTTCAAAGTATCAGTGAAGGAGAGGAAGATTTTTTTGACATGTGCGCTGACAGGATCAGAAGGCCAGCTGACATTTCAAATATGTACAGCTAAAGAGAGACAACTTTTCTGTCAGGGAGATGTAGCCTAGTTTCCGAAACAGTGTTGATTATATAAAGTGCAGACTAGACTTGGTGTGACTCTGAGTCGATGAAGCAGATTAACAGGGTTGGCATCCATATGTGAAAACTTTACTGCATAGAAGTTTGAACAGCTAGCAAATGTAATGGCTCGATATGTTCAAAGGGTACAACAAGTTCATAGGCCTTATGTCCCCATCCTTCTTACTATCCTAACAGTTGGAGTGATTCATATTGCAATACAAACTCAAGATTGTCATCACTCCATATCTCTTGATACCATCTGAGCACATGTGTATGTTTGGATGATTTATTTATCAAAGATTTGTGCTTCCTAGATTATAACTGCTGTCCCTGTATGTGTAACAAACCACTGTAACACTTGTGGCTAATCACCACACAATATTTATGTACACGCTGGTAATGAACATCAAATCTCTCACAACACAAGCTCATCAGTGGGAACAAATAAACCCCCGAGTACTGTCAGAGTACCGGCCTGAATATAAGACAACGTTTCTGATGGTAAATGAGGCCGTCTTACATTAAAAGACACACATTTGCAAATATTCAGACTTTGGACTTCAGGGGTTTTGCTTTGTGTGTTAGCTTCATAATACCAGCTTGTTTTATTGTTACCAAATCCAAAGAGTAAACTCTTACCACCAGTCAGTTTTTCAACTAAAATAATATATTTACTCATTGACTTTTTTTTTTGGTAATACTGAACTAAGAGTTAATTTTAGCTAACACAGAGAGCCACTGCTTTCTCAATTATATCACTAAGCCCATTGTGGACTTTTTGTTACTCTTTAAAACTACCCTCTAGCATTTATTGTGGCTTTTAAATGTAAAGCTGAAGGTTGTGGCTGCAGTACAGCAAAGTTACATTGGTCAGCTATAAGTTATGAGCTGTTTCATATGTAAGTTATGTAAGGTACATTTTGGTGTCTTTGAGTTGGGGGTTGTATGAGACACTGGTCATGGAAGTTAATTACTCACAGAAGATGCAAACTCTGCTTCTTTGTTGAGAATACTGGTACAGAAAGTCAGACCCGAACATTAGTGTTGGGATTAGTGTGCACTTTGTCTGGAACTGTTATGCAGGTGAAACATAATATTGTTATTTCATGTGGATGGAGGAAAAGTTTCAAACAAAGCAGCCTTCTGATGGCAAAGCTTAACATTTTGAATCTTGTCAAAGCAAACCCTTTCACCAACATCTCTGTTTGGGTCTGGTTTTTGTTCTAAAATTTGCCAGATAGTACAAATGGCTGGCAATCTGCAGGACTGTGTAGCCTAGTTTCTAATGACAAATTTCTTGTTTCACTGGCTTAGCTGACCAACATATGCTGTGTGTATTATAAAGTCCTGATTTGAAAAGGGATTACTCGCTTTTGCGCCCACTACACCTGTACCAAAGATAATTTTAAAAGCATGCACAAAGGCTTAATGCAATGCAAATGCACTGCAGAGCAAACAGCATCACTAAGTGCCAGTGTTTTTTCTATACATTTAAATGGGCCCTTCTGCATCAGTCTGGGCATAACAGGCCCCTTTGTCATTGGGGAAAAACACCTGATACACTAAAATGTGTGCGAAGAGTTACATGGAGTTAGAGTGATTTTTTTACCATCTGCTGTGAGCTGGCAGTGACAATTTATGCCTGCTAAAACTGAAATCTGAAGTGATCATGACGACAACTCCACATCTGGGTGACCTAAAAGTAAGCAACCTGTACAACCAATTATTACAACCATTATTTCTATTTTTATTGTTTTTGACTGATCTGCTCTCTGTTAGCCTGATACAAAAAGTAAGCTGGATATTAAGTGTGAGTTTTTTTTTCACATGTCCTGAACTGACTTAACATCTCTATGTGGACATTACTGAAGTCCACTAGGTTGAGAACGTGAAATGCTGCTCTGCACAGCAAAAGGTGGAGGCACTGACAACCCAATTTAAAAATCGGAGTCAGAACAGGAACAAACTGCACAGCCCTGCAGTACACACATACAATCCCACCTCTCAGAAACACACTATCCATTTAATGCCAGAACAGAGATTTTTAAACAAAGCCCACCTAGGAGGAATATAAAAAATAACAAGTGAATGTGACATTTTAAAAGACACTTGGTTACATAAGAACATTAGCATAAAGTAGCTCTATTTAAAGGAGAAGTCATACTGTGTATAATAATAATAATAAGCAAGTAAAAAGAACAACAGTCACAATTCGGAACTGTTTGGTAACTTAAGTTCATCTAAAAACATATTGCCTTCATTTCCATCTGCCTTTCTTATTTTTTTGAATATTTATGGAGGAAAACAGCTTTTATAAAGAAAGGAGGTTGTCTTATGTTCAGGTCAACACACTGGTACTGCTGGAGCCACATGAGGGGGGGGGGGGGTACTCTTTAAAGTAATAGAGACTGAGGGTTGAGCTTGGGGGGCTGGTCTAGGATCAGGACAGGGTTTTGCTAGGAGGTGCTGTGAGGTGACACATTTGGGTTGGAGACTAACCTTTCTTCCGGAGTCCGTGTTGCCACACTCCCCTTTATCGTACCACCATTTGTTTTTCAGTTTGTCTAAGACGGCTTGCTCATTGAGTTTCAACACCGCTAGGTTTACTGGGATTCTTCCAACCATAAGGACATAACATAAATAACATATTATACCATGTTATTTTATGTTATTAATTCAGAAACACAGAGCAGCAATTACACAATAATATGAAAATAAATAAGCTAATAGCACACGAGGCACGTACACGTACACACGCACACACACATACACACACGTAAGAAGCATCAACATCGTTAGAAGCATCAAAGTCAAAGTGATATGCATTAATACTCCATCTAGCTTGGTTGTCTTCTCTCTGCAGCAGTAGATGTGTATTACTATATCACTTTGGGTAACCGGCACACTGCTAATCCTCTCTTATGCAACACGGATGTCTCAATTAAATCTTTTGTCTAAAGTAAACCGCCAAAGGTAATGACTGAATCTGAACAAATCCCAAAGCCACTAAATGGATGCATCTTCAAATATCATTGAGCACAAGGGACTTAGCTGGTTTAATTACTTCACATTGATCAGTATTAAATCATTGCTGTTATTTTTATTTCAAGTAGAGGAGATGGTGCAAAAGTTCCCCTCCACAGCTTTCATATTTAGCCTCTGCAGGCCAAATAAACAACCTCCCCCCTCATTGCTTGCACTTTTTCTTTGCTCCCAGCCTCACCGCAGAGAGATCAAGTGTTGCCAGAGTGACAGTGCAGCGTGAGCCTGCCGGTTACCCCCGTCCCAACACACCCCGACTCCCAGTGGTGGTGGGTTACCAAACCCACCAGGGTTTATCAAACTTGCTCTGACCTTGGAGTCCCCGCCCCCGCTGCCGCACTCTCCCTTGTCGTACCACCACTTGTTTTTCAATTTGTCCAAGAGGCCCTGCTCGTTCAGTTTTAACACTGCCAGGTTTACTGGGTTTCTTGAAGATAATATGAAACAATAGCTATTAGGAGAAACTCCATGAGACAGATATAACAAGATTAGTCACATGGTGGTGGTGATTATGACATAACAGTGACTTCAGATTGGAAACTCCTGCATGAGACTACTGATATGAAGCAGGAGTGCTGGCTCTGGGTGCACATGTTAGTTGTATATCTGCAATGAGGGGCTGTGATGCGGGGGGAGCGCCAATACAGTGGCAGAGTCAGGTTTTACCAGGCAGCGGCCTCAGAGAGGAGGCAGAGCAGGCTCTATAAATGGAGATGTTCTGGATGCGGAAGTCTGTCTACAGATGGTAATTTCCTTTCAGTGGCAGCAGCATACAGATTGCTATGGTAACTATGCTATCAATATTCAACCCATAACGGCATCTTGGTGAATAGAAGCCTGTGTTGATTAATTTATATCAGCAGAGACAAATGCAGAACGAGGCTCTGAATGTTTAAACTGTCACTTTCTCTTCCAAAACAACTTCATTTTCTAATCAGGCTGAAAGGAAACCCTGTGACCAACTTCAGACAGAGTTCAGAGACTACATGAATCCAAAACATCTCGACAGGGCTTGCTCTCCCTCCCTCTGGTGAGAGAGTGTGTATTTCCTATAGCTGACTGCTCGTGGACAAAGACTCTCTGCACCTACAAATCGCAGAAAGGCAGAATCTGTATCCAGAATTTGCATAAAAGAAATAAAGATAACAACCTTCTTTGGATTGTCTTTTGCATCAAATCAGCGTCTAGTCTTCTCTGCGGCTGCAATTTAGTTTGGTGACATTCTGCCTTTCTCACCAGCAGACACAGAGCAGTCTTTGTCCTGACCTGAAGGGCACATCACAGCTGTAGGGAACACAGGTACCCTCCGAGCTGGTAAAACCTTGGAATTCTTTCACAGAAAAAGAAAGAAGTCAAAGTATGTGAAAAATGGATGGACCGCAGCTGCTTTAGTTGGGTGGTTCGAAGTGATCATATGCCAGAGCAGCTTCTGTTGTGCTGCATGTTTGGTAGATGGGGGAATAGTCAGGCAGGCATGGGGGTGGCAGGACATCATACAAGTTGAAAATAGAGAGGGGAAAACAGAGTACAAACAGAACATTTCAGAGACTGATCATTGTATTTTAAATACTGTTGGTACATCCTGTAAAGTGAATAGTTACTTTGATTTACCACACCTAAACGTAATACTCTAAAGAGTTGCTTTCAATCATACCTGTACATGTATGTATAAAATATCCAAACTTCTGGCTTGGTTACAGATATCTATGAGCAGATTAAGATTCACATTAAATGTTTCAGTCTGTTCTTTGGATGATAAATGCATAAAGATGTTGAGCGTCATTTGCAGGACAAGCATTTCAATAAAGAGGAAAATGCTGAAAGTGCTTTTTAATTAAAATCTTAAAGAGGGGGTAGTGTGCTTTTTAAAGGCTAATCTGTTCCCCCTGTCGTCGTTTTACATGATAGAAAACCCTTAATACACACACTGTCTGAAAAGCTTTAGCTGCTGTCTCTTTAAGGCTCTCTGCTCCACAAACCCCCCTCACTCTGATTGGCCATCCATTGTGAGGCCTATCAGGGGCACAGTTATGAGCAAACCTTGGTGTTTGAGGCCAGTTAGAAGATCCTTATGTGATGAGTTCATCATTTCAGCAAGTCTCATGAAGATCTTGTGTTATTTCTAGAATTTTTTTGGAGCAGTTTACAGACCGATTCCAAGATTTCTACAACATGTGAATTTGTAGCATTTAAAAAAAAAGTGAACATATTTAGCACGAACCCCAGCAATGCTATTTTACACTGATGTTTTAAATATGGGAAAGTGTTATACCCCCTCTTTAAGATGTCTGCAGTTTTGTCTATTGTATGTACAAAGTTTACAATTTTCCAGCAGTATTGTTGGTATCTGTACAAATCTGCTCTAATCCTATGGTAGGAGATGTGTATAACAAAAAGGTAAAAGTTTTAGTACCTCTGTCTTCATTTCAGACTACAGAGTCAGCACAAAAAGTTTGCAGCTACAGCAATGTCTGTCTAATATGCAAATATGAGCACAGAAATGTGCTCAAAATAAAAATTCTAACATGCTGAAATTAAGCAGGAATAATTCAAACCATGTTTGTAATCATAATTAAGCACGTCAGTGTACTATTAACTAATTAGCTACCACTGCTGGATGAAAGATGACAGGATGACCTAATCAGCAGATTCTCTAATGATCTGAATGTCATGGCAATCAGATAATAGCAGAAAAAAAATCAGTCTGGGTCAAAGCAGGGGCAGGACATTGAACTCTGACAGGTTGCCAGTGATGTGCTGGGATACTGGACATGCACACATGCTGCAACCAGCAGAGTGATCATGGACCTTTTTAACTATGGTCTTTTTATGTTGTTGTTTTAAATTAAACATTGATCCCTTGTTTTATTTTCCATGTCTTTATTGCACTAAGGGTTAGTTTTAAGAACTTGGGCACTTTCATCACCTTGTTTGTCATGTCTTGTCCTGTGCTGGTTGCTGAGTTTAAAAAGGCAGACTGGCTCAGTGGAAACCAGATCTACCTGCAGGTACAAATAAATTATCCTTGAACTTTTTTTCTGAAATGTGTAATGCACCAAGGCGAAAAGCTGGGACAGAGATGTCCACCTTTGATCTTGATCTAATAACAGCGGTGTGACAGTAAGGATGTGTCATTTTGCAGCTGGCAGGAGCTGGATCAGCAATGTGTGTGCATGTCTAAGAGTGTACAGTATGTGAGGCTCTTTCTGTGTGACTGTCATGTCATTCGTCAAGCGCCTCTGCAATGTGATGTGAAATCAAACACTGGGACACTGATATCACAACACTGCAGGGCTCGTGTATGTGTAAGTCATAACAACAAAACTTTGTTATGCTGCTTTTGCTTTTTTGCTGCCTTTCCATTATTAGCTAGTCGAAACAATGATGAGCAAACTTCTCATAAGTTCACTACAAAGTTGTATTGTTCACTTGCAGCCATAATGATGAGCTCACTGATGAAGCCAGGATACATTTTTGATATACAGAGTGCATCTATTGTTGGTTTAGCAGTCACCCATAGTTTCACATTTTGAAAAGGGAGGACTTTGTTATACTTATGAATCATTACTCTGTTAACAGCTCACTGCAGGTATGATTGAAATCACCTCTTTGAGTACATAAAAACATTCACCAATGTCTGATTCCAGCACAATTAGTCTGTTTCTATTTTAACCATAAAAATGTCTGAATCACTCAAATTTCAATATTTAATCCCACACTCCTGGTCGTAAAAGCTTGTTATCTTTTAATGAACGTCGGTATCAGACATCTGCGAATGGTAAACTGGAAATAAAATACATCACACTGATAATAATTAACAAAAAGAGCCAGAGAGATAAGAGAGACATCCTCAGCAGTTCATCACTGATATCTGAAAACACACTTGTAGTTTTGGACCAATTCTCCTGCATGACTTCAGAGCAGATTAATTTCGCTACTTGTGGTGCCACAAAAAAAGCCCTCACTGGCTGAATCCAAATTGATTTGAGCTTCTGTGTTACATGTATTCAACAATTCTAGCCAGCTTATTCTGACCTTTGGCTGTCAACCAAAAGTGGAGCCCCGAATGAATCCTCAGCGACTTTGAATAAAATCTCCCCATATGGCTCCTTTCATTAAAATGAATGAGGCCTATTAGAGATAGATTAAAAGCTTCAGATGCCACCAGCTTCTGTGCTCTCTCTGTCAGTGCATGAGAAATATGAATGGGAAGTTGGTTTAAGGTGTTAATGTGATGTGAAGAGACAGCTGCTGCTCTTGGACATCGAAGGCAGAAAAGTACAACCAGCATGAATTATCGCTCATTAAATCAGTTATTACATCAAATGTGGCAAATATGAATTCAGCTCTGCTAATTACACATTCAAGGTGTGAGCCCTGGCGGAAGTAGAAAAGTAGCCTTGTGGGATGGTTTCCTTTTTAAGCTGTAACCCTGCTTCAAGGGCTCTGTTGGTTCCTGAGAGGTGCATTTACATTCTGTATGAGAGTTTTCTGTGTGTTTGAGGGGATGCTTCAGTTTCAAAGCAGACCGCCTGAGACCAGCCTCAGCAAATGTTCATAAAAGCAGGTTCAGAATGTAATTAGCAGCCAGCAGGAAGAGAAGTGTGGCTTAAGGAGAATGAAAACTCACATATTTCTACTCCACACTTCAGCCAGTGCTCACATCTTTAAAAGGCTTTAAAAGGCAATCTAAATATACACATATGCAGACATACAACAAAAGTAGGCTGGAGTAGTGACAGTGGGGTATCTGAAGATGTAAGTGGAAGTATGAAAACTTTGAATAGAAGGAAGGAAAAAAAAATACTGTTTATAAATGACATGCAAATGCAGAGATGTGTTATTGTAGCATAAAAAGAAGAAAAAATGAATTGTGGTTTAAAATGCATGAGAAAAATAAACAAAAAAATGTGAATAAAAGTTCCTTAAACATGCTGTGAGATGGTCTGTATGGAGAACTCAGCAGGTGACTTAAAAACTCCTGCGCTAGCTTGGATAAAAGCTCACAGAGGCTTTTGTCCAAGCCGAGCTGCAGTAGCAGGGGTTTACCTGAGGATGGAGTACTTAGGTGTGGCGATGCCATAACCTTTAGAGTCCAGGTTACCTCCCACCTTCATTGTGTCACAGGGTTTCCTCTGCTCTATGTACTCATTCATGGTGGACTCCAACAAATACGCGTACTTCCCCTTGGACTTCCTGACTCGCATCACTCCCTCGTCTGTGGTCTTGACGAAAACGGACGGGTCGGCCGATTTCATGTAGGACCACATCTTCTCAAACACAGCAATCTTAGACCTCTGCCAGCAAGAGATGCAAAGAAGAGGTCAAGGAAGATTAGGAAAGAGATAGTATCAGTATAAATACTTTGTGTTGCAATCTGTAACTTAAAAATCCAAATAAACCACCCCTAAACCCTCTTTTAGTATCTTTTAAGTCATTGGTTAAATATATGTAAAGTGGGATTGGTTACACATTCATTAGTCATTCTTTTTAGTAGGGCCCATCCGATTTATCGGCAGGTCGATTTAATCGGCCGATTATTGCCCTGTTCAAGATAATCATCATCAGCCACAGGTCTGCGATTAAATGCTGATATATGTTTTTGCACCGTTTGTCCACTAGATGGAGCTCTGACTCCATTCAATCTTCAGTCTCCACCGCTGCTCTTTCAGTGACATACAGCAACAGCTAGTCAACATTACAGGAGTAGGCTGAGCAGAGCTTGCAGATAAGTAAGTTTATAACCACATTGTGAAATTAACAATGGCTCGACATGTCTCCCGTTTCAGTTTAACTCTCATCTCATAACATAACAAAACAATACGTTGATGTTATATGATGTGCAATTTTCATTAATTTATATCAAGAGATATCTAGAAAATTACTCTCTGTTGTAAAGTTAAACAAACACCAAACGACAAAGTATCGTAAAACAGCGAAATGATCTCCCTGTAATTCATGTCTTTGTTGTTGCAAGTGTTAAGGTACCAAAAAAAAGTTATTTTATTCATTATATATTTTAAAATTAATCGGCTGATTGATCGGTTATCGTTTTTTTTTTGTTTTTTGTTTTTATCCCCAGCCAAATATTGAAATTGGCATCGGCCTCAAAAAATCCATATCTGTCGGGCCCTACTTTTAGAGGGTTAGTCCACCATCTTTTTCTACTCAATGGCTATTTGACAGAAAACTACAGCTCCATTTACACAGGCATCAAACTCCACAAAAAATCCTGCACACAAATAAGTGAACTTCATGTGTGAAAGCAACAGCCCAAACTTTTTGGTGTGACTTTATCAAGACTTTTCTCCTGTTATTTTTGAGAACAGTTAGGCAAAAAATTAGGCAAAGCAGTGATGTTTACGCCTGAACTGTCCTCATCATATCAGAATGTTGCTTTGTCCACCATTATATTCTTGACATTACACCGTGGCTTCTGCATTGTGCTCTTGATTTCATCTCAACCTTCTGAGAAGGTTCTAAGGTTCCCCTCATCTGACAAGGTAGACTTTAAGTTGTGAAACGTACATGTGAAAGAGCAGCTTTTTTTTAAATTAGAAGTTAAAAAGATATTGCAATGGTGAACGTGCAATCAGAGGCACAACTCGGCCCATAAGACCGACAAGAACACTATAGCTGTTTGACTCAAAGCCCACCTCTTGAGTTAGCATTTCAAATATGGCTCTGTCCATTGATTGGCTTCATTTCACTCTTTCAGGAACAGATAGGTGACGTCGCGGAGCTATATTTATACAGTCTATGGTTTATATGCCAAAATACACTGCGTAAGCTGTTAAAGGGGAAGACTGAGCTGATTGGGTGACTGAGCTCTACAGTCATTACTATGTCAGCTGGATAATTTTTGGCATTTTGTGCATTAATTTATGTAAAAATGTCGTACAAAAATATCAAATTGAACTATCCCTTTAACACCTGGCATCACAATTCTGCATACAATGAAGTGTAGCTGTTTTATAACCGTTGCTCTTGTCTGTTTTGTTTCCAGTCTTGTTCGTCCTTGTGGGCCTGACACCTTGTTATAAATGAGACGTTAAAAATTTAACAACCACCACATTTTTAAAATCCTCATTTCTCACCCTGAAAAATTCTTTGGTGGAGCCGGCGTCCAGAGTCCCATAGGCAATCTCTGTCTGTTTGGCTAGATCCTCAGCACTCTCTATAGGAGACACCATCCTCTCCACTGTCAGGAAGGCAGCCAGGTTGGCAGTGTAGGATGAGATGATGATGAGAGTAAAGAACCACCAGACTCCTCCAACAATCCGGCCAGACAGGGAGCTAAAAAAATGAGGGGAAATGTCAGCTTGGTGATAAGTGGTAATATAACAGTCACAGTGTATTAACCTTTCTGTGCAGGTTATTAAACATCACTTCAGTCCATCTCCTCAAACAGAATCTATTACAAATTAATGTACTGGTGCTGGTAAATAAATAGCATCATTACTTTTCATCCTGGCTGATTTTTTTTTTCACACAATCAAGAAGAGAAATCTTTAAACCTTCAGATGTTCACACCATCCAATGACCTACATTGCATCACACTCCCTCTGCACTCATACACTCTTCTCTTCGTTCCACCAGGCTTGAAGAGCTTAGTCCAATGTGCTGAGGAAAGATAACCAGCTCCACAAAGGCCCACTCAGCTTCCCGCCTGCCAAATTAATCTCACTTTAAGAAAGTTGCCAATATGTTTCATGGAACCACGCACATTAATTGTTGGGGATTAATAAGCAGATGAGAACACTTAGCCGCTGCTCTAATTGTAATTTAAAATGAAAAGAATACAAAAACATTAAAACACACACACACACACACACACACACACACACACACACACACACACACACACACACACACACACACTGGATGATTTGTGAGCAAAATCCCCTAGTGTCAAATCCCTCTTTCTGTCTCTTCACCTCGAAAGAAGCCAGTTTGAGCAGCAACAGCAGAAATCATGTTGCGTTACATATCGCACTGCCGACAAGCACGCAGGCACAGAGCGGCAGAGCTTACGCAATAAAAATGACACAAATCTGAAACAAAAAAGGCTTTCATGATTCACCTTTGTGCCGTCAAGCCAAATGAAGCGTGAACATGAAGGCAAGATTAAGTACGAAGGGGGGGGGGGGGGGGGGGGGGGGGCTAAAACATAATCATTTAAGATGCTTTCCAGATGACAGGCGGATGATGAAAGAGCAGCCGAGGAGTGAGAGGAGAGCAAACACAGACTGGATGTCGAGCTTTGGAAAATCAGTGGGGAGAATGCAGAGATGTCTGCAGGGTGTGCTTATGTGTGCTTGTGTTTTTCCACTTGTTCACTCATCACTGTTCAAAAAGGTGTGGGTAAGGTTAAGCTTTTTCTGTGCAAGTGAGAAAGCAACACGTTTTTTTAAATACCATGGCACAGATTTAATTCTGCAGCAAATCCACATTCAGCAAGTGGTTGCATCAAAACTCCTTTCCAGCTCTGTGTCGCTGTAGACAGCTTTATCCTGAGACCTTCTCCACATGAGATCCACACGGGCAAAGAAAACTACTTCATTCATTGTCATCTAAAGAATGCAGAGGCATAAACCAACCAATCATAAGCTAGTATAATGCTATACATGCTAATAAACATCATGTGTCTTGTGCTGAGGGGGAAAACAAACTTGCTAAATTGCGCTTAACCACATCATAACATTTGGATAACAATTCAACATTATTTTGTTTAGAAAATGAACGATATAAATAAGAAAGACATTATTTATCAGTTGAAAGCAATGTCTACATGAAGGACTTAACAGCCTCTTAGTGTTAGCAACATAATTTAAAGAGAAGGTATTATGTTTTCACATAGACAAACATGGGTATAAGATAACAATGCTTAATGTTCATACTAAACGTGTGCAGAATTTTCAAACATCTTTGAATCCATCTGAAAACTGTTCAACACAGTCCATTCTAAAAATAGTATGAGATCATCACGAGATCGTCACGAGATCTTAATGAGCGATCATCACAAGGTCTTCACCAGACTTGTTGAAATAATGACATCATTGTAAAAGGATCTCCTAACTGGGCTGGCCAATCAGACAAAGGGGACTTGTTGAGGGGGGAGCCTTAAAGAGACAGAGGCTCCGGATGTTAACCTAAATGCCTGTGATGCTGCACAGAGTACTCACACCAGATCTCAAGTAAAATTGTACTAAACAAGTTATGATCAATTCTGACTGTTTTATTTACTTTTTATTTTACACTGGTCAGTTGGATAGAACTTGAGTTTATATTGAAATGATTTGGAGAATTATTTGCTTTGCTGGGAGCTTAAAATAACAAATTTGTCTCCATCAATTAGCAAATAATACTGCTGATTAAACAAGAAGACTTTGAAAGCTTTATCACAATCCAAGTCTGTGGTGATTATTTTTGATGATTAATAGTCTAAAACCTTGAAGTATGTATTTGTGCTGAACTTTAATACAGTCTCTCTGTAACTGGTACATTACAAGCATGATTGTCCATAAAGGCACCAGCAAATTGTAAGATCTCGGCTGTAATAACCAGGAATTTCAGGGGCAATGTTCTGTGGAATAAAAGATTATTTGTCACATATCAAAATAACTTTTTATTTGCTTTATAACAAGAAAGACAATCCAAATAATCCACCAGAGAAGAAAAGCTTCACTTGCAACAAAATGAGCAAAAGACACCCATCAGTTCTTACACAATACTGCATTGTCACAGCAAGGAAGAAAAGCTCATTGAGATTTGTTTTCGGATTGAAATGGCAATTTCAAAGATCTCCATTTTATTCTTCTTGGCTTTGAAGTTTTTCTAGATTTGTCCTTTTTCAAAAGTTTCATCATTTGTAGTTATCGCTTGTCTTTTTGTTTGTTTACTTGAAGACTTTAACAAATCTTTGCAACCCATCAGAAAACAGTATACGGATAAGACTCTCTCAGGCAAGCCAACAACTTTTTGGTAATTGATGCTGATTTTTATTTTCCCTCGTAAATGTCAACTCAAATCCATTTCTTAACAACAAAGAATAACACAAATACAAGGGCTTAACAGAAAATCTTTTGGGATTGTAATTTTAGGGGTAATTTTCCGATACAGATTGCTTTGGATCATTTCAGAGGCGGGCAAAATTAAAATGCATCTGGCGAAGGTCTGATGAATGAGGCAGTGTAAATGAAATGAAATGGTGTGTTGGATCTGCAATCAAAATTCTTTCTACATGCTCTTGCCTTTTTTAAGAAAAGCTACATGTTGACAAATGAAGAAAAGTCAGAGGATCAAGGAAAAAGAGACAGAAGGGTTCTATGAGCGGATCAAACAGTAAAACATGGGAGAGGGAGACGGCTAGAGAGGAAGGGAGGAAATGGCAGAAATGAAAAGTTAACTGAATGGTACCACCAGAGGCTGACAAACTCCTTAACTTTGACTGCTGCTGGCCTCTAGAGATGGCAGTAAACAGCTGTCTAATCCTTCCTCCCTATCTCTCTCTCTCTCTCTCTCTCTCTCTCTCTCTCTCTCTCTTTCTTTTTTCCTCCGTCCACCCTGTGTCTCTGCTGCACTGCCTGCCTGTCTCTTCTTCAGCTGCGGGGGATGACAAGGGCTTGTTTTGGGCCAAGACAACAATGGCCTACACCTTGGCACTGACACTGATGCATTCAAGTATGCATACACACACACACACACTCACACACGGCATACTTTTCTTTCCCAAGGACAATGCACGAATGTGTGAGTTTGTCTGCACAAGCGAACAACCAGGTCACCATTTGCAGTGTGACTGGGGAGAACTAGAGAGGCTGTGTGTGTGTGTGTGTGTGTTTGTGTGTGTGAGGGAGATGTTTACATGTGTGTGTGGGTGTGTGTTGGTTCTGCTGCAGCTCCTCCATGGTGGAGCAGAGAGACTGGCAAACACAAACCTGTTTGTCTCTGTTTGTTTCCTTTTGAACTCGTTTCCTTTGAGCCTCCTTTTGCGTTCCTCATACATTATTGCGCAGCAACCGATCTTAGCGCTGCGGTGAAACATTAACCGAGCTGTCTCATTGCGGAAAAGGAAATCTTCCAAGTAGCTCTGTAATTTCATAGTCTTGTTAAGGCAATGATTAATGAATTATACACTCAGCGTCTTTTATCGTGTTAGATGGAAATGGAACGGTACTAAGGAGAGTGAACCTGCTAGCTCAGCCGTACAAGTGTCTGGTGGCAAAAGTCATTTGAACACTTGGCTTGTTTGAGAGGTTTCAGCTGTTTTTGATGGATTGGCCATTGAAATTCCCATAAAACAAATGAAATATCAAAAAGGTCATCATCATCAGGATGCTCTTTATGCTGCTGCTCACCTGATATTTGTCGAAATCAAAGCAACCATCTGCATGTCTCATGATCATGTTTTAGAGGCAGAAAAAGGTCAACATTTTCAGACCTGTCCGATGTTCTTACAGTTTTGGCCACCACTGTATTAGTATAAAAAATAAAGCATAATTAATTAAAGGATAATTTCCGAAGCAAAATATTTTGATGGATTGGTCATTATCATTGTACATATTAATGCAGTGTTATTAAAACTTTGATAGAAAGTGCCCATCTGCTTTGGATTATCTGGTATCAGAAATATTATCTGCAGTGTCAGTAAAGTAGAGCATGTTCACAGTTTCTGAGGAGCATTTTGACATATTTCTAGATTTGAACTTTTTTCGAAACATTTTCTCTGTCTCTCTTATTTCAAAGTTGTCTCCTTATCTTAAATGATTTCTGATATCATAACTTGGTCAAAGACATAAATCAAAACCTCAAACCTTCATTCAATACAAATTTCATCACAAACTGAAGACAATGTGGTTCATATGTAAGCAAAAAATGGGTTCCTGACAATCTGCTTCTGACCCTCACCAGGTGCTTACAGAAATATGTCTTCTGCTGACAAATGCAACTTTGTGCAAACCATCATTAAGAAAGAAAACCATCATGCATCTGAAATGGGGAATCTGAGAACAGTGATGCTGCTGCAATATCTAAAAAAATTACGAAAAACAGTGGGCCATAAAAAAAGCTGGACTCAAATGAACACAACCTGTTGATCACATATACTTAATGCATTAAAAGATGAAGCCTTGATTTAACCAGGTATTTTTAAGTGAGCATCTTGTTCATGTTTAGCATGTCTACCTGTTTGAAGTTATGCATGTTCTCCCACGCAGCTCCGGGTATGCGTCTATGGTGGTCATTTCTGACTGACAGCTGAACAGTCTCTGTACAGTGTGTCTGATCCAGATCTCTGTTAAAATATCTCCACCCACAGCTCCCTGAGAATGTGCTGTAGCACTAAAGCCTCATTAGAATTCCCCTGGCTGCCCCCCTCTTTTCGATATGCTAATTAGCAATGACTAATGACTTTAGCAAGTGTAAAAAATGAGACAGTAATGGCCACATTACAATGGATTAGGAATTACAGAGGTTTAAATGAGAAAGAAAATGGTCTCTAATTATGGTGTGATTCTAAGACAAATCAGGGACAGATAAGGACTTCTCTGCAACCCTGACTTTTTTCCCTTCTTCTTCTTCTTTAAGGGACTGTGAGGACTTTCTAAGTGATCTTGAAAAAGTCTGAATTCTGGATTTATGCCTGACTGCAATTCACAATTTAAAATGAGATCATCACTACTAATATAGATTATTTCTAAATGCTATTTCTTAGCTTCCTGATCGGGTCAGAAAGGACTGGATTGATTTACGATATGTTGAAGTCTCTACGACAACACCATGCAAGCTGACAAAGTTTAGTAGTGAGAAGAGAGATCTGTGTTTATCTCTGCTAAAAACTTTTTCTAGGATTCATTCAGTAGTGATGGTGGAAATTGGAGCTGAACTGTCGGACAGAAAAAGGACAGAAAATCAGAAGAAAGCTAAATGGGAAGGTGATAGAGCACGGGCTAAAGGCTAAAACACAAGCTAAAGGCTAAACCACAAGCTAAAGGCTTAAACATGAGATAAACTGTTTGCGATAATGTTCATTCCAATCTACATGCAGCAGTTATACTGCAGTGAACCGATCACACTTGAGAGTCCATCAATACAATGACGAGTGAGGTTACATTCTTGCTTGGTAGATGAGCAGGACATAAGGATTCGCAAATGTTACACGTTAGCCAACGTGAGCAGCGCTAAAATAGCGGACTGCTAAACTACGGTACAAACTGACAAAGTTTACTTGTTGTCACGTTTCAAACACAGTGCTGCCTAACTGTTAATAAATACCTTACATGATTGCATTGTATCCAGTAGAAAGTTGTCTTGTACAAAAAAAGTAGTGTTAAAAATTCCCGTTCATTCCCGAAACAAACACATGCCTTGTTAAAAGTCATGTCATCACAACAATGTGCATGCCGTTCAAGCCAAAAGGTGTCGCTGTAATCCAATCCAAACAGATAGTCCTCACTGTCCCTTTGAAAACAAATGAGACAGTTGTCCATTTGTCATGACCATGCACAGCCACTACCTGTATGTCTGCATGAAGGTGGACATGGCTTCCTCTCTCTAAGTCTGCAGGAAGGATAAAATGGGAGCAGCATGATGGTGTCCATAAGGCCTGCAGAGAGTGAGCTTCATACACACAGTGTGATAACAGAGTGTAAGGTATCTGTTAATATATGCTGACTAATTAGATGCACTGCTGTGGTGAATTGCCAGAAACATCCTCAGTAGCCACAGCTCACTTCATGTGATAATGATGACAGAACTATGAAGTGAAAAATTAACACCAGAATATTATTTATATCAAGTCTATACCCTGGGGACCATCACAAGACCAAATATATGATTAAGTCAGGCAGTAGGGTTAACAACTTTTTCAGAAACCAGTAAGGAACACAATGTTTTGTTTGGAGCTCAAGAAATGGCTCTTTGAGTTTTAGTCTCACTAAAACTGTGATACTATGTCTATCAATAACCCTGAGTTTAGTGAGGGATGTAATTCCACACCTAACTTGGCACCCTTCCTAACTCTTTTTATGACCTCCAGAAATCCTGGACCCCATTTTGAGAACCAATCAAATAAACCTTAAAATAAATGACACGATAAATCACAGGTTGTTGCCTTGAAATAGAATCAAGGAAAAAAAGATTTGAAATCAAAAAAAGAGGCATGACTCACCAATTTCACATTTTCAATGGGTATTTCTTACCACTCTTGACAAGATTCAAGCACCATTACTGCTCGCACCTTTTGCTAGTGTGGCCTTCTCCTGCTTCTTTGCAGCAGCATGCTGTTAGGTGGTCATGCTCACCTCTTGAAAACACCAAATTACTTCTACTTACAGCTGTAGCTGCAAAGTCTTTTCTTTTGCCCATTCATCCCTAGTTTTTTCCACCCTTATGAGTCACAAACCAACCAAAAAAATAACATCCATGTACATGCTCATTTCAGCAGGATTTTGTGCTTTTGATTCTGTGGGTATATCTGATGCATGTGAAGAGAGCTGTGATTGGGTGACGTGTCACTTAAAGGATGTTACCAGTGCATGACTGGCCACTGCCTGTGGCAGATCTGATCTAGGACCGGTGATAACAGAGAAGAAACATCAATATGCAGGACAAGGGGTGTCCTGTCTGGGACAAATCAATTCAATCATAAAACAGGATGTCCTGAAGAATACAGGACAGCTAGCAACCCAGTGAGAGAGTGTCAGTTGCCTTGTGGGCTCTTGCATTTGAACTATTCAACACATAAAGACAAGTCTCAAATTTGTGACTTACCTGATTTGAGACATCAGGCCTTGATGCAGCTGAGATGATCTTTGTATCCCACTAATGCCAATTAATTCATATTCTTCACATACCAGAGATCGTATCAAATGCACTATATTGGTTGGAGGGTGAACTTATTAGATGTATAAATATTTTATTACTTATTTATATCTGTTGTACATGTTATATTCAAATTTACAATCTCAACTGAATTTAGCTTCTGAAAGGATGCAAAAACACACAAAAGCATTTTTTTTTATATACAAAATTGTAAATTGATTCAGGCCGTAAGGGGTTATTGTGACATGCAGCAGAACTGACAAATGCACATTAAAGGAGGAACAGTGTGCATTTCCATGCTGAAACTTTACTGATTAACAGAACCTCCTGGTAATCTGACAGAATCAGTCAGACTCTAAAGTTGAATGAAAATAAATCTGTCTCTGTTTTCACATTTAAAAGGTCCCACCTGGTCAGCTGAGGTTCATGCAGTGAGGGCGCTGCAGTGAAAGAGCTTTTCTCCTCATACAAAGTCTCTAGCAACTGAGTTTACATTCACTTTTGTGTCAAGAAAATCTTCTTTATTACATCTATATATTACTCATACATATCAGCTGTATGGTTTAACAGGTTTTATCAATGGGTTTTTGTTAATTACTACTTCTTCAGCTGTATCTTCACTGCTTGTCAACGTTGTGGTTGATTAAAGTTTTATTAAGCTCAGTAGCCTGTTAAAAAAAATGTGTTACACTGTGGGCACGTCTCTGTGATTAAGCAGAATAAAGTATTAACAAACATGATTAACTTTTAATGCCACGATATAGCTCACTGTGGTTTCTGAAACCACAACCTAAAGGGCAACTGTAGTCCTCCACTGTGGCTTCAAAACTGAACTGAGCTCCTGACAGAGGCGCCAAATTGTTTTAATGTGTAGCACACAATGCTTTTAGCGCACACCTGGCCACACAAAAACGGCAGACTTATTTTGAAAATGCACTTATCTGAATGTTGGTAGCTTCCCACCACTTTATTCTTTCTCTCTCTGTCTCGATATTACTAAATGGGGCTCAAGGGGATGAAAATGTGTTATGGCTGATATTACCACAAAGTGCCGGGTTTGCTTCAGATTTTTTTTTTTTGCTTGGTTGCCTGTGCTTTTGTTTTGATGGGCTCATGGTTGTTAGATTGCACATTTTCAGCGTGCCTTCATCTTCAAGGCCGCACTAACATGCAAGCTTTAAGCAGGGAGCAAAAAGATAATGATTTATTAAAGCCTCTCACCTCACCTCTCTCTCCTTCCTTCTGTAAAGGGCAATATCACCGTGTTGAAAAGAGAGCATTATGATAATGCTTGTTCACGCCTGCAGCAAACACACCAAAAGCTAGTAAGAACTGCTGTCCCTGAATTTGACAAAAAGAATTAAGATTTAAAAACAGGATAAAATTGTCCCCTGCTCGTTCCATCAAGAGAAACTAAATCAAGAGGCTGCATTCCAACATGTTTGCTTTTAGTGTTAATGCATTAAAACACAACAAGCTGGCCTCCAGCTGAGTTTTGGTGCAGAGGAATCAATCTGATCGAGATCTGACTGTTATCATTGTGTCTCCTGCTGTACATATAGGTTTGCTGAATGGTATCTGCGATGCAGTCTTAGCCTGTAACCTGAGATAAGTCGGTGCTGGTGAGCTTTGAGAGCGCTCGCTCTGCGCCCACACACATACGCACAGCCTCTTAGTCACTCCAGCAAGAAAAACAGGAATCCAAACACACAGATACATCACAGCTGCTCACTGAAAATCAATATGAGCAACACACACACACACACACACACACACACACACACACACACATAATAAACCGACTTACAGCAAGATTAAATCTTTCTGTACAGCAACAAATAGTGCTGAAGAGCATGTGCACTCACATGCACTTTCTAACAAACACTTTATGTGAAGCTACTCTGATAACAAAAAAAAAAAAAAAAAAAAAAAATCTCTCTTCGGTTGCTATGGTAGCACTCTCTGCACTCCAAACAGTACAGCTGAGCCGAGAGAGACTTTAGTCATCTCACTCCACCTCCTCCCCCCCACCTCTCTTTCTCTCTATAAGGGCAACCACCCGTATACTGCCGCACACAAGTGAAAGCTCTCATTGGGGCTTCCACCACTTCTCAGTTATCACAGCAATTTACTGTATACAAAGATGGACGGTGCATTTCCTCTTCCTGCTGTTGTACAAGAGTGAAGCCAAAATTACCCCCGGTGACATGCTGCACAGATGATATCTTCTGGTGCTTCTTATCTGCATAGGAAGGTTTCGTCAGTGGAGCCGTGATCTCATCTCTTTCACTTCCTGTCACATCAGGTCACAGAGATGTGAACCAGTTTTATAACCTCAATTACAGCTTTAAATAATGTGTCAAAAATAAATTACATACAATAATGAACTCTTGGAAATTAATAACCATGATACAATTTTGCAACAATGGCAAAAAAACAGGTTAAAGAAATGATTATTTGAAGCGTATTTTGATTTGAAAGTTTGATGCACGTCTCATCTGTTTACGTGGAGAAGGCGGAGTTAAAGACCTCTACTGAAGCCAGCTAGCAGTGAGAGCTCCAAATGTTTTGCTTTCACTTTTTTTGACATGTTGTCCATGTTTTCACATTGATCCAGTCTATGATCACGGCACTCATCTCCCAGTCAAACTAATGCTCATGTTTACAGGTGATTTCCCATGTGGCCTTGGGCTCGTGTATAATTCATGGCTGCAGGAAAGACATTCATACTGTGTCACAGCTTGATAACAACGAAAGCCCTCTCTGCTACAGGAAACATGTGCGCTTTTGTGTGACTGTGATTTTAAATGCAACTCTGACAGAGTATCCGCCTCAGAGGAGCCGGTGTCTTTGTCTGTGTACAAAGTGTGATACCCCAGTGAGATCCTCTGGGGGACTGTGTGTGCGCCTCACCAGCTCCTGTTAGTGAGTGTGCCTTGCATGTATGATCAAAAGTTGCCTTGATGCAATTTCCAGATAAATAAAACATAGGCAATGCTGTGAACTAAACTGAACCGTCTCTGGTATGAATAAATCATTCCTTCCTACCAAGTCTTCCCCAACTGCTTTGGCAGCAGCTCACTCACACCACAGTTATGTAACTGTGTGGCATGTTACACGATCTGATTTCTCTCCGTTAATGATGAAAACGACAACAACGCAAAGTGATACATGAGCGATGCCTATACAGGATCAATAGTTCCCTTGATTAGAAAGATTGACTCAGCTCCACACAGATGGCTTTATTAGCTACCGATTGACCAATTACATATACAGAGACACACTTATGAAAAATCAACCTTGTAATGTAGGATTTGAGGGGAGGTATGCAGAGTGATGCTTGGAGGGAGCTGCAGTGCAACATGAACAGGCGTACTTAAATCAAGACTAACTCATACACAACATCAGTCTGTATGGATATAAACAGACTGAAACTACACCAGAAATGAAGGTGCCAGGTGAAGGTTATGCAAGACAAACTGCTTATTTTAGCAGGTTTAAACAAATCGACTCTATAAACTAGACTTTAAACGGGACAAACTTATTTTATTTTGAGAGCTACACGTTCCTTTGGAATATAAAAGGAGTTTCAGTTCAGTTCAGTTCTTCTTAAAGTTTCATTATCCCCACAATGCAATTGTGCTAAAGACAATTTGGAAGCTGTCTATCATGGCTTGTTCAATAACCCCCTGACATCCTTTTTCAACAGTCTTTCCAAAGTTACGTACTGGTAAGAGACAATTTTTAACTCGGATGGGATGAAACGTCAATTAAAATGTCCCAAAATGTGGGAAATAATGATTAAATATCTGCACATGGGAGCTGCTTTGGCTTTTTTTTTTAAATGAAGAATCCAAAGACAAAAAGGATCATTGTACGACAAAACAAAAATCTAAATTAGAGAAATGTTGACCCTCTCTGAGTAGCCCTCTACATCATGCACAGCATCCATTATCCAACGATTTTAACCACTAGGCTGAGAAATTGCTGTTGTTGCAGGCAGAGTGTGAGTGGCAGAGCTGATTTATTTCAGTCTACAATCATCTGACGGGAGCAACACAGGCACTGAGGAGAGGAGACAACTCTATAGAGCCATCACAAGCGCACGCGTACACACACACACACACACACACACACACACACACACACACACACACACACACACACACACACACACACACACACACACACACACACACACAGACATCAAGTGCAGACAAACATCCCAAAACACATCCACTATAGGAACATCATGAACCCACGCCCTTTTACTCAAGTTCTCTTTCTGCCAAGATCTCCCACCCAGTGTGCCTTATGAGGAAACAGGCACCAAGTAAACATCTACAAGTTCAACACAGGTTTGAATGCTGCTTTTCCTAAATTTACCTTTAACTGCTAACAGACAGAGGATGGTTTTCCAGTTGTCCTCCTACTGCTATGATTTGTTGGAGTTGTACAAAAATAAGAAAATTTTTATGGTGACTGGAAACCTGAATTCATAGCAGCCTTCTAACTTTAATTTGTTGGGAACAATACGGCAAAGAAATGGGATTAAAAACCTGGAATGTCATACTTTGAATAGTGCCTTTGTAATTTTCAGAGAGCCCTCATGAAGGATCACACTTACAGCCTTGAAAACACATAAGAAAGAAAGTCTCACCTTATAGTACTATTCAGATAACAAAGCAGTGACCAAATGAGTTTATAATTTTTAAGTTCCACGTTTTGGTTTTCAGGTTTATTATCTGAGCCATGTTGACTGTTCATAATTTGTCAAAACTCAATCTGTTTGTTAGCACTGTAAAAACTGTCCCTAGAAAAGGTCTAAACAGCAACCTAAGATGATTATAAACTAGTTGGTTTACAATTGTGTGACAATTTAATTTACACCAGGGATGTTCTGAAGTGACTAAATTCCCAAATATAAAAACAGAATTTAATTTCTGACTGATGGACAAGAATAAAAGAAGTGTGGCTCATGTTAGCAGAGTTAGCAGAAGAAGTCCCTGCAGAATAAGATTCAAGTTAAGCTAAGCTAGTGGTGGATGCATTACAGCTCAAACATAAAACTTGACCAGCCTATGATGCTTAAACATCATTATAATTTGTTTGACTGACTGGTATATCTGTTGCAGACTAGCCATGGTCAAGTTTAATTGTCTAGTCACATGAGCATGCCCATCCCTGATTTTCAGGTATTTCTCACAATTTCAGGACACATTTCTAGAGTCTAGAATAAAAAGGTTCAGACCAAGATGCACACAACTTTTGCCCAAAAGCAGCTTCACTGAGAAAAAGGTATTGTACTGGTGTTTCTATGGAGAATAGACATTTTAGATTTTGAAATATAACGAGGACGATAATTGATCATGATGCTTTTTTTTATATTCATAATGTAAAGGTTGATGCAACTGGGGGTGTCAAAAATGAACAACTTTTGAGTCATGCAATCATAAAAGTCAATCTGAACCTGTTGATCTCGTCCAACTATGATCTCATAAAAACCACTTCTGTTAAACTCACCCAGGTTAAAAAAAAAAAAAACATTGTAAGAAAATTAGAAAATGTGAAATAAAATTTAAATCACAAGTTCATTTCTAAAAGCAGCCGTTTGGCTCTAAGAGATGTTTGAAGAATCAGATTTCGGAGAATTTGCCACATCTGCTGGATTCCTGACGAAACACAACTACACAAAGAGGCAGGAATGCTAGAGGACAGGAACCTGAGCTGATGAGAAGAAAGAAGGGCTGAAAAGTGATGGAGAGAAGATGGATGGATGGATGGATGGATGGATGGATGGATGGATGGAGTGGTGTTGGGGGGGACTCACACTTAGAGTCCACCTGTCTGTAGAGATAAACCCAGGCAGGGCCCAATAGCATGGACTGGGGCTTATGGGAAGGCCTGACTGACAGAGCTGACATTTTGAAAGAGCACAGTAAACAAGGTCTAACAGAGAATAAATAGCAAGGAGAGCAGGGTGGCTAATACATATACACAAACACCATCACCCACACACACATATGCACGGGCATGCAATCTTACAAACTCTTAAAATGAATGCATCACAAAACATAAGAACATCTCTGCAAAGACGTATGAATACATCAGCACATGTGCACACACGCGCACACACATGCAGATGCCTGTAGGAGTTACGCAGAGAGGCTGTTCAACAGCAGACAAAGAAAGTGGCAAAAGTGTCAGCTTTTAATAGAACCTACACACAGTGCCAAGTACACACACAAACACAAATGCAGAAGCACACACCCCAGGATACAGGCAGACAGGGAAATTAAACACGCCTACTGATTATTGGAGGACAGAGTGGATTGTCAGTGTTGTTCCTTGGCCTTTTGTCTCTGATTTAGAGGAGAAGCATGACGAGTGTGGCACTTTGAGCTGCCTACCTTCAAGCTGAATGTACCTCCAGAACATTCTGTTCTCACCTGTTTCTTTAAAAAGCTCAGTGATGAGCTGTTTATAGGCTCCTGCGCTTAAAATCACCTGATTCAAAAATGGAAAGTTTCTTTCTCTGATGTTTCAAAAGCATAAAAAATTATCAACCAGATTTCTTACTGATTACCAGACTGAGTTTTACATACTTGAATCTAATTGGTCAGAAACCAATAACAATAGTGGTTAATTTTTAATAGCAAAGCTGGAGACACTGGTAAGTGTATCCTTCAGTTTTGATCATCAAGCTCTTGTCTCAGCCTGAAGAGACCACCCACTTGTTAAATTCCATCCCAGCACACCTTTAAAAATAATCACAGGGGCACATGCCACACCAGATTTAATTCAACAGGTTTAAGCTTGAAATTAATAACATTTTTCAGTGTAACATATTCATCTAATGCTAATACCTTCAGAAACAGTAAACTATGCATACTTATACAGCAGCTAAATATATTAGCCTGCCATTCTTGGTGGTTTAGTCCTCTGGCTTGCTCGCTAATGTTATAACATTGTCATAATGCAGCATCCTGTTTAATACTAACAGCTCCAGCTCAGACCTGCAGGTGATTCATGACAGTGAGTGAGTGGGCTGACAATTTCACAACCAAAATATCAAAGGTGGAAAGTATCCAAACACTAACATTTAGCTGACCTGTCATGATGCCTCTGAGTTTTTCTCTCCTCAGAAAAACTCGGATGTTTGAAGACAACAGAAGCTTGGTTATTTTTTGGTTATTTTAGATAAGAAAACAGATAACGGATGGATTTTAAGTGCTTGAGAAAGACCCAGATAATTTACATAAGTACTTTTGATACGGTAATTACTGTATAACAATAAATGATGTATTAATGTTAATCACTTCATATTGTTAACCACTAATCTTGTGTGGTTTCTTCTTAACCTCCTCTTAATTGAAAAATTCTAATCATGCCCATGACAAAAATACCGCTTGTACAAATTTAATACTTTTGCAAAAACATCATTCCATCTTTCAAATTCTAGTTTTTTAGTATTATTATTAGTGGGAGCAGAAATCTCCTGTGTAGGAAAATAAACGTACAGCGAATGAGTAGTTTACGGTTCCTTGCAAGAAACTCTACAGATCACATCTCTCTGATGGTTGAGCACCGTGAAAAGTCGAATCCTCAAATCAACCCAGTCATGCAGCTCCTGTAACTCAAATGTCATAAAGCTTACTTCAGTGAAAGCAAAAATCCAGAGCAACCATATCTATCTTTAAGCCTGTTAGCCAGCTACACTGAGCGCTGAGATTACATTAGACACAATTTTAAGGTACCACAAACATTTATCATTATCTAAAAGATGTCTTTTTCTATATAAAGATTTAAAATGTTGCACATAATCTAGGAACAGATAACACTTAAACGTGCAGTGTGGAAAATCAGTGTTACTGAATAATCTCAATACATCTTCCATAACTGTAAACTTTGACACAAAGCTGGTTAGAATTGAATAGAACTGTTGAAATGATTCACATTAATTTAAACTTTTAACATGTTTTTACTTTCATTTAACCTTGGACTAATTGGCGAATAAGAAACAAGCACTGAGAAAACAAATCGTCAAAATAACTGTAAATTGACTTTTTTCATTGCTGTCTTGAATGTAGTGAAAAACCTCCGCTAAAAAACACAAAGAACAAATCAGATTAAAGTACCTTCATAGAGGTTGTTAATTAACTTAGACTATAAAGAAAGGAAAACACTCTCAAATGCTGACAAGAACGAAAACCTTACACAAAGGCCTGTCTTGATAAAAAAAACCCTCATTCTCTTCAGTTCTAGCAGCAAAGATGCAGAGTACACTGTGTTCATGTAAAAGCCTCACAGCACAGCATGCGAGGTGACAAGAGCTACCGACTTATCGGACAAATGTGAGTGATATTATTACATGTCCTTTTAAATCGAGCCGGAGAACTTGTAACGCTTAAGGAGATACATCAACATGCAGCACCATGTGTGTGAATTCACGCTGTTCTAACTCAAGCAAGTAGGTGACCCAAATCTTCAAGGGGAAGTTGTTTCCTTCAGGGCAGCATCCACTGGGGTGAAACATTCACTGTGTTGATTTTCATGACACTGAGCAGAATCTACCTCACTGATCGCTACTACACGGACTGCTGCACACCGTGAAACACGTGAGCTTTCTTGATTTTATGCTGCCAATACCAAACGCATTCCTACCAACAGCACACACAGGAACCATGAGAGTCACCTTGAAAAGGACAAGGAAGGAGTCCTTGGAGGATATAAGGCCTTAAAGACTGTAACACTAAGAAAGACATGACACCTGTTTAAAACGGGAACATGAAAAGAAGCAGTGCGTGTCTGTGTGCACTTTAAGTAGGTTATGAATCCTTCAGGTTAAAATTATTCTGTGATTGTTTTGCTTCTATGTCACATCTCTGGAGTTAAACAACTTCGGGCTGACATTCTTCTTGCAATTATTTCACCTGATGATGAAATGTGAAATAACTTAAACTGGTTCATTTGCAGTTAAAAGTGGCATCGAGAGAGCAGCTGCAAGTGAAGGAAAGAAAAATCATTTTTGTCCTCTTAAACTGTCTGTGAAAGGTCTTGCATCAGCAGAGATTGCTTTCCCCCCAAGCAAACCAAATGCAAATACAAATATGCATGAAGCTTTGTGTGGTCAAGCTTGCACTGAGGACACACATAGCAGCACACACAAAGTAAAATAAGACTGTGTGTGTACGTGCAAAGACGGAGACAATATGAGAGGGGACAATATGTGAATGCATGGTGACATCCTCTGCCTGCCTCTAAAAGGCGCACAAGGAAATCAATAGTTATTGCAGATGAATTTTCTGGCTGAAAGAGACGAACGCCCAGACAATCGTCCTCATCCTGCATGAAGCACCACTGAGTCTCCAGGCAGAAAACGGTAAATGTCAGGTGAAGGCCCATGGGAGTAGGGATCCACTACCTACAACGTGTACAGCCGAGCACCTTTATGCAGCACACAGGCCTGTAGGTGCAGAGATTTCTCCTTCCTGATATTTGTCTAAGCTAAAAGCAATGTGAAAGCACATTTTTAAATGTCACAAGATGGAAGTCAAGATAAAAATGAAGTGTTGCACATTGCTGTAATTTCTTTAACCTTCAGCCACTCAGTCAGAGAGAGCTGCCGGAGCACTGCTGCTATGTCTCAGAGAAACAAGTCTAAACAAGTGATCAAACACAGACCTGAGAGACTTGGAACAGAACATGTTCCACAAAGTTGCTCTAATAAAGCAGGATCATTTCAATCACTAAGACAGCTCTGGCTGTGTTAGTTGGACTGGGATTTCTGGGATTATCCACAAATTCAGAGGAAGTAAGGGAATCTTCACTTTCCTGCTCCAAACTTGAAAAAGTCTCATGAAATATTCAACGGCCACATTAAACAGTGTCCTAAATATTCCTGATCTGTCTCTCATGATGAAGTGAACAGTGGAACTACTGGTACCCTGTCATCAAAAGGACTATTACTTTAGAGTAGTTAACCTCCAAAAACAGGTTAATTCTGAGTTCTCTCTATTTTCAGATTATTAGGGTAAAAATAGAGCAGATACTTTCAGGAATAAAAAATCTCTAAAGGGATAGTTTGACACTTATAAGAGAGAAATAATGAGATTAAAACCATTCTCAAATCCGTCCACAGTCTATGAGGTAACATTAAGACAGTACTACAGGACTCAAGTATAGGACTTGAACGGTTAAGTCTAACTTGAGAACGTTTGATTTGGACATGAGTACTGGTGACTTTTGATTGTCAACGTGTGACTTACTGTGTCGTCAGGAACAGTTCCTGCCAAAATGTTCAAAGAAATTTTTGACACATTTCTCTCAGTGATGCACCCACAAGCAAGTGAGATGCTTGAGGCAAAGTTAGCCTTCATGGGCTGTTCATGATGCTATCGTTACACACTTATTCAGTAATGTTAGCCGCTAAAGTTACCCACCCCAGGTCCAAAATGTTCAGTTAGTTTGAATTCTAGTCAATAGCAGGTAGGCTGCAGGTATTTTACAATGATCCGACAGAAGGAAGACACTGAGTGCTTCTACTCTTTAAGAAAGATGCAGCGCACATCTGAACCCAACGCACCTCACTGTACTTCCATTTAATATAGAAATTTCCAGACACACTGAATTTAGTCAGAACCACAACAACACACAACAGATGCACAGATTTTTAAACCATTACTTATTCAAGTTTTAGAAGTACCTGAATCTGACAGTAAACTGATCAAAAGGGTCTGTTCTAAAAATAGCACAAGATCGTCACAAGGTTTTCATCAATCAATCAACCAATCAATCAAACTTTATTTATGGAGCCCTTTTCATACATAAAGTGGTAATAAAAAGTTCTTAACAAACTAAAAAATAATAAAATAAGATTCCTCCCCACCCCTTTTTTATTTATTAATTGAATTGAATTGAATTTAATTTTTTATTTTTTTCCCTGAGATCTTGGGGCTCAAACACCAAGATCTGACCATAACTCTGCCTCTTGCAGACCTCCAGAGTTCTGGCCAATCATAAGGAAGGAGGTTTGTGGAGGGCAGAGTCTTAAAAGAGACAGCAAATTGAAACATAGCCTTTCATACAGAGAACTCGAGATTTCATTTGATAACTAGCATTACTAACACACAGCTTGTCTTGATCATGTTTACGGTTATATCATTTGATTTTTTTTTTTTTGTTGTGTGTGTTTGCTTGCCTTGTTTTCTCTCAGACAGAATCGGGACTACTGTTAACAGCTCTTTGTGAACATTTATGAAGAAGCCAAATGCTTTTCTGCTGTGATTGCTGAGTGAAACATCATTTTGAGGAGATGGTTATATCAGCAATTTCTCTTTTTTTTTTCACCCAACCCTTCATATAATTCCTTTCAAAAGAAACAAACAGAAACAGCCTCATAGTATAAATTCAGGAGGACTGTAGATGCATTATGCAGAGGTGCACCACCACACTGTACACAATGCATATGTAGCTTAATGTTTTAAGAGACGGGGAGCTGTACATCTCTCTTTGACCTAACCTGTCTCTGCTGGTTCAGAGCTTACAATGATAACACTGACATTATCTCCTCATCTCCTCCCTCTTGTCCCACTGGAAAGCTCAAAAAGTCGACCTCAGAGTCTCTAATTTCAGACACTTAATGAGATTTTTAATTGGTGACCTTTGGAGAGTGGTTTCATCCCACAGCTCAGAAGAACACTGGAGGGTAGATAACACATAGCACTCAATACTCACACAAGGATCCTTCATTATAGTCTTGATTTTATATTTACCAAAAGATTAATTGATGAGGATGCAGATATACAGGTTAAATCATGGAACGTTTGAAGAGCTACCAGCACCAAGTTTTTATAGCCCAAATAAGTCTTAAATTTAGACACCAGAGGAAGTATCCTGACAAAGACAATGAAGATGTAACACTCTGCAACATGACCACATCATAAACTCCCTCTGCTGCTTTTCATCAAACTTTTATCTTTGCTGTTTGACAAGTTATGAACACACAATAAAATCTCAATGAAAAAAGCCCAGATGAATCAAACCAGAATGCAGAAGTGCTTGCTTAAGTGTAGGTGTGTAGGTGTAGTTGGTTGGCGTCTCCTCGTTCACCAACAAACACAACCACATCAATCTCTGAGGATAAAATGCTTTATAAAAGAGTGGGCTCAGTTTCTTACCGTGGAGAGATGTCACAGCCCTGCTGCATGAAAGCCCCCAGCGAGAACCAAAGGGAGTTGAAGATGCCAAACTCATTGGTCTGCTCCGGACTTTGCTGGTTGGTGTTCTGCTGCGTTTGAGTCTGGCCTTGCTGCACCCCATTGGTTGCTGAAGTTTGGGTGGGCGTTTGTGGCTCGGCTCCCTCCTCGTAGTCCTCAGCGTGCCACTCATATGGGCTGAAGCGGCTGACGAGAAACAGGACAACACTGACACCAATGTAGGCAAACACGATGCACATCCAGATCTCATAAGCCAGTGGATCCAGGAATGAAAAGACGCCTGGTTTGGATTTGGTGGGTTTCTTGATCATGATGGAGATTCCCAGGGACATGAAGGGCTTGGAGAAGTCAATAACTTCTTCACGGACAAGGGTGATGGTGAGAGGAGCCACTGCCACGTCTGCTTTCTGCAGTAGAGGTACACAGAAACAAGCATATTCACAGAGATACATAATGACAGAGAATAAGATGCATTTTCTTTAAATACAACAAAGTGGACATTGAGGACATTTTTGGCCAGGTCTCCTTTAAGTTCTCTGAACTCAATGGGGAGAGTCTAACTTAATAAAAGTTTGTCAAGAAAGTTGAAACAATTTTTTTTTCACATTATAAGCATTCAAGAGTTAACTCTAGATACAACTTAAAGAGGCTGTGAGGACTTTCTGAAGTGGACTGGACTATCATTAGCATAACCCCGCCCCCTGCTACCGCTGGAAACCAGTAACAGCCAGCAAAAGTAGTTATCTGTCATAGGAACACCCATAGTCTTCTGAATAAATGGGTGGATTGATAGCCAAACTGTATTTAGCTAGGTTATAACAGTACTAGTCAGTAATACATGTTGCTAAATGTCATGAATGGGAGAAATAAATGAGCATTCTGATGGAGACTGTGAGGAACGAAGCTGAGCTCTATCAGTGTCTGACTCAGAGTCAGTTTCTGGCTCTGATGGCTCAGACAGGTAGGGTTGGGTCTGTCCGATGATGCTGCCAGCCCTAGCTTACATTGTTACTGTAGGTAACGTCCTTGTACAGTAAACAGAGTCGGACCCCCTTCCACATGTGGGCGTGGCTCCAGCACCTCTAACTGACACGCCCCCAGAGTTCCACAGCAGAGATGATTTTGAGAACTTATTTTATACACTTAGCATTTTTTTTAATTTTGCAAATTTTGCTCAGTGGTCAATGACACGTGTCTGTAGTGTGACAAACTCATAACACAAATGTATTGCTGCTTTATACAGACTTTAACAAGGCGTGTATTTGTTCTGAAAATTAATGGGGATGGGATCGTCCTTTAAACTCTACTTTTCTTTGTTCAAAACAACTTTTTTTTAATCAGATACAACGCGATAGGTATTTATTAACAGTTACACAGCACTGTTGCTTGAAACATGACAACAAGCAAACTTTGGCAGTTTGTACCGTAGTTCAGTAGCCGGCTATTTTAGTGCCTCTCACAGCCCGGTGGTCTGAGGTATATGGTAGGCCAACATGTAACATTTGCAAACCCTTATTTCCTGCTGATCTGCCAGCCAGAGCAAATTTGATCTCGCTCTTCATTTTACTGGTAGACTCTCAAGTTTGATCAGATCACTGCAGAATAACTGCTGCATGTGGGTTGGAATTAACATTTTCACAAAGTTTATCACTTGTTTTAGCCTTTATCTTGTGGTTTAGCTTGTGGTTTAGCTTGTAGTCCGTGCTATTGCTTTCCCCTTTATTTTTTTTCTGCTCGTCCTATTCCTGTCAGACAGTTCAGGCTCCAGTGTCCACCATCACGACTAAATAAATCACAGAAATAGTTTTCACCAGAGAAAAAAAATGCCAATCTCTCTTCTCATGACTAAACTTCGTCAGGTGTTGTCAAAGAGACTTCGACGTGCAGTAAATCAATCTGGTCCTGCCTGACCCGAATGGGAAGCTAAGAAATAGTATTTAGAAATAACGTATATTGGTGATGATAATCTTATTTGAAGGTTTGGATTACAATCAGGCATATTTCTAGAAATAAGAAGAAAAAGGAAAAGAAAAGAAAAGAAAAGAAAAGAAAAGAAAAGAAAAGAAAAGAAAACAAAAGAAAACAAAAGGACAAAGAAAAGAAAATAAAATAAAAGAAAAGAAAAAAAAGAAAAGAAAAGAAAAGAAAAGAAAAGAAAAAAAAAGAAAAGAAAAGAAAAGAAAAGAAAAGAAAAGAAAGGAAAAGAAAAGAAACTGAGTTCACTCACCCCATACACCAGCTCTCCCACCATGCCATTCCATATTTTAGTTTCAGGATCTTTGGCTCCATATTTGCCATCTGACACAATCTTAAGCTTGTACTGGTAGCCCACATGTTTGGCTATCTCTGCAGCCAGCTCCACAATGTAACCCTCGTATTTATCATTCCCCACAAGCTGCTCATGGTTCTTCTTCAGCATCACATATGGAGACTCCTGTTGGATAGAAGGAGGGAAACAATGGGTGAGAGACTTGTTCTCTGCAGCAATGCATTTCATTCTCAAAATCTGAAAACAAAGCACATGTCGATAGGCATTGTTTCTTGACACAAACTGACACAACATTTTGTTTTGTCAATTAATCCAAAGACAGCATTATGGCTGATATCAAAGCTTTAGCATAAAGTTAAGTTTTATATGACCAGTTCAAATCTTGGGATGGGAAGTTATGGAAGCATTTTATTCTTCAGTGTAACTCATCACGTACAGTTTATTTCTCGCCTTTGTTCAAAGCTTGAAAGGTTGGTGAGAAAAGATAATTACATGATATTATGGGGTATGATTTGGCTTTGTTCATGAAGGTATGGAGTGTAATTTAAACACAAAAGGTGCAGAGTGTGATCAATTAGAGTGTGATCATTTCCACAATGAAAGGAGTATTAATAAGATTATTAAACTAATAAGACATTAGATCTAAAGATGAAAATAAAAAAAATTCTGTAGTTTCCTCTCTCTCCCGCTTACTCTTTCTTTCTCTCTGTGTCTGCATTTCAGTCATGAGGACAGCAACAGAGACACAGCTGACCTCTGCCCCTGAGCCGACTGCTCCGCTCCTTCTAATAAACCAACATTTGTACACCTCACACTGATTGGGTATCCTGAGAAATTACAGCTGACATGACACATGGGGCACCACTATATAATGAGGAAAAAAATACATTTGTTATGGAGACCCGCTGAACTCAGAGTGAATGGTCCAGCAGCGCATGCTGGGCCTCAATTCCCACAAGTTGTTATGTGCGCCTGCTTTAGCTTACGCTGTGCTGTGCTGAGCAAATCGTTCCATCATATTTCATCGGAGCCTAAAGAAAAGGGGGGGGTCCCTCTGTGTGTTACAGTTATCTGGGTTCTCCTGCCCTTTATGGTCGAGGTGAATGTGATCATTGTTACACATGAAAACCCAAGGTCCACTGGTACAGAAATGACACCCCAGGGACTCGCTGGTGAGAAAGGCCTGGCGTGCAGTGCCTTGAACGGTTGTGCACATCCAGACAGACACACACATGTGAGCCTGCTTGGTGCCCTTTATGCACACAGACACACTTGCATTTGTACAACACAGCATGGCATGCAAGGTCCTCCTGGATTCAGTCCCATTGACCTGAAAAATGGTTCTTCTGAGATCAGCTGCCACTCTGTTGACACACACCAAGGCACACACAGAGTAAGAACATGTGTGTGGAAATGCAAAGAAAAGCATAGAAAAGTCCCCACTTCCTATTGGCAAAGCTGAAAAAATCAACTCAGCCTATCCCTCTGAGAGTAATTTAAACAGGCCTTGAGGAAATTTTGAAAAATTACACAATTTTCTCTGCTTTAAGCCTATTAAAAAAAACTAAAAGCCACACACTGGCCCATTAATTAAAAAAAAAAAAAATTAAGCATAGCAAAACTAAATCCTACGATTCCCTTCGTGGCCCGGTTTTATGGCAGAGACATCAACCTCAACCTCTCTTTTGAACATGTTCTGCTTCATTTCTCAAGATCTTCTGCCAATCCCACCGTACTCCGTGTGCACACACTGAGACAGCAGGGATTGCAGAGAAAGTGCGCAACGACACACTCCCACAAGCAACCAATCAGCGAGCTGAAAAGTTAGGGGGTTTAAAACTTCACTGCAACCCAACAGCCCAATAACTGTTCACACCTTATCTCTTCTCTTAGGTTCAGAGACACAGAACCAATTTATCTTCCCAAGAAAGGGGGCACTGATAGGAGATGATGTCAGACAGTTATTTTAGGTCCACTCTCCTGGGAGACTGTCGCTTTGGGTTTAAACCGGCTCCTACATATTTTTTTTTTAATTAGATGCCAATTGACTACATGTTCAGTTTTATTAAGTTTGCCTGAATTTCTAAATTAGCACCAAACCTGTTGTAGTCCAGCCTGAATCCTTTTTTCTTTGCAACATCCTCTCAGCAAAACCACCTATTACCAACAAACGCATTAGAAATCATTACAAAATCATGTTGTCCACTGATAAGAAAAACCACAACTACAGTTAAATAGATGAAATGAAGAACATTTTGCAAACTCTTTGTACCAGTTAGAGCTTTTTTTTAATAATCTATGATCTAACTAAGTAACTTGTGTAATGTTATATTCACTTCTTCCAAATCAAATCCACTGAAGGATTGTTTTTTCGGGTTACCATAAATATTGGCTCGGTAGTTTAAATACAAGTGAACTACATACCATGCTTTTTGAGGCAACTTGTTGTGTAAATCCCTGCATGGTTAAGATTAACGTAGATAATAATCATCATACATTCATGGAATTAAGCATGTTTGCTTTTCTAGTGTTGAGTTCGACTCTTTTTATCAGTATTTGACCAGCTGATTTAATCAGGTTGTAAAAGTTCTGTAAGATGGTTCATCATCCAGGTCTTTTATAACACATGGACAACAATCTGGTCCAATTCTTTTGGAGTGGACCTCCTATCCCAAACTATGATTCAACGCTTCAATTTCTATGCTGGCATTATTGAAATACTGATAATTTTTTGTGCTACTGTACTGTAACCAGTACTACCAAATTACTGACCCAAGGCTCATTCATGAAACATCTGTGGGGGAATTTTCATAAAGTTGTTCTTAAGAGAGTTTTCAGGAGAAGTCTAAAACAGATTCATAAAAACTGCAACATTTCTCACTTCTGTTTTGTTGAATTCATGAATACCATGTCCATGGCTGATTTTTTATGTGCATTCTATATTCTGGTTTCCCTTTTTCAAATTTTCAAAGTGCAATAAGTAAAAAAAAAAGTTTCCTCATGTGTTTATACCTAAATTCACTTATTTACTGAAATGTTTTGAAGACAGTGTCCAAATTACTTTACCTGTAAACTGTAAAATTTCGATTAGAGGACACTTTTGTGTTGACTCCATGGTACATATTCCCCAATTTTAATGAAACAGAAGTTTATCAGTTATACAATAATTATATAAGTTCAAGATAAAATCTTAGTTTTATATTCAGAGACAGATAAAGAAAATGACAACATTTCTTACAGAGTCCAGTGATTCATGTTTATACTATAAAAGTTCTTCAGTGAGTATTTGCACAGGGACACATTTGTCCTTCATTTATCTTTCCTCCTGTGTTCTGAGTTCAGCTCAGATGGCACCATCAGGCTGTTCCAAACGACACGCCAGGTTGTGTTAAGTGTCCTGGCCTACTTAGCACTCCGTGAAGGTTTGAGGATAAGACAGCAAAAATTCAATCTGTCCAGCTCATGTGGCACTCAGGTTACCATGACATTTTCTGGGGAGAAAAAAACAACAAAGCTGACAATTTCTTGCTGATAAACAGTAGGCGGTAATAACAATGGTCATACTGCATGTCTTTGTGGCACAGGATGTTCCAGCGTCTGCATTTTGATGATAATTTAATATCAGAGGATACTTCTAGAAGCCTGAAGCAAGGCACTAGATCTTCTGGTACTACTGTTGTATTATCCTCACATGGGATTTTCTTTTATCTTTGGAAATCACTCTTCCAGAGGATTCTTTAAGCCTAGAAAAATATATTCAATAGCTATCCAATATATAGATAGAATCGAAAACCCACCTGCTCCCTGTATAAACCGTGCTGCAGTAGTTTGGTTTAGCCATGCAGCGTAGCTGCAGCTGATCTCCTTTGTTACAAGGTAAAGGATTTCACATGTCTGTATTTTCCATACACTATATAAAAGCTAGAGGTGATACAGTTAAGAGACAGCATATAGTACAGTAATATGAAAAGAGCACTCCAATCTTAGCAATCTTTTTTATAGAAGCCAGCTTCAATTCAAGAACCTTTTAGTATCAGCAAGAAACAGCTCAACACAACAATGTATCATGACATAACCAATGTGAATCATCAGGTAATGCTGAATTCATTTCCTGTAATACAGATGGTAAATACCTCAACTGGAGTGAAGGAAACCTTTTACATTAGCCTTTTATCTGTTGTAAACACTTTGAGGATCATAAAGAAACTATATTACATCTGTCTGACATCGCCAGACCAATTCCAAAATGAGAATTATCCACAAACCTGCAGGCTGTTTTTGTTATAAAGTGTTCTGAGCTGTGTTTAATCATAATAATAATGCCTCTGAATACATTTAGATACCTACAACCAATCGGAGCAACACAACACTTGTGCAAGGCTGCTTGGTGATGATCCTAACATCAGATTTATATTGCTTTGGGTTGATTATTTTCCAAATCTTCATTTTCTCTTAACACAGAAGTGATACCAGATCATCTGAGGTAGCCATTTTGGTTGTTTGTGAAAATGTGTAAAACTTATAAATTCAAACCTACTCCAGATAGGTTGGGTGGAGACCAAATACATCTTCAAAAATATGACTTACAGGGACAAAACAACAATAAAATGAGTTTAAACACTAGACGACGGAGCCTAAAACAGAACAAACTAAGTATTAAAGGATTGAAAGGCTTTTTCGTCTGCTAAATCTGTGCAAATGAGCTTCTCCTTGAGTTCACAGAGCACATGCAGGTCAAATTCTCTGCAAACTGCACAGCAGAGCAAATACATCACTTAGGGACAGAGTTGTTTTCAAACATTACAATTAGACATCATTCAAAAAACATACTTTTTTCAGTAATACTGGTGCAAAAAGCTAAAACCTGTGAGAGTGAAACTTGAAATTGTTTGCAGAGGGTTGCTGGCAGTTGCCCTGGTGTATTAAGCACTGTCACTCTCAAACTTTTCAGTGATTAAAACATAAATTTCTACTATCTCAGGATGACCAAAAATAATATATCTGTATATTTAGTCTGTCAATACTACTTTGACATCACTATTATTGTAATAATTTAAAGTTAAATCAGAATGAATTTTGCTTATTTCTGAATTTGTGTTACATCTGCCATGAACTGACACCACAATAGTGGTAAATAGTAACAAATGGCTAAATTTAGCTTGTTACACTTATGTGGTCAGGTTTGTACTCTGTGAGGATGAGAGGGCACAGTACAGCTCTGCACAGCAAGAGTGGTGATGAGGAGTGGTGATGCTGACATCTCATCTCAGTCACAATCAGACACAAAACTGAAGCAAAATGCACAGAGCTACAGAACACTGTGAGTGCTTTAGGCTTAAATATCATAAACAGTATGATCCATGAATAAGACCTTATGACGGAGCCGATAGCGAGAGCAAATGATGAGAAATACTTGGTGCTATTAACAGCTGAAATCCTTTCTCAGTGAGTTCCCCCTGTAAGTGATTCTGACTGTAATTTATTGGAAAGTACAAGTCAGACCGTGAGAGGTTAGCAGAATAAAGCTTGGAATAAAAGAAGGAAGAGAGATATAATCACAGATGTCCACTGAATTCCCTCAGAGGCCTGAACTTTTAGGAACTCCATCATGAAAGAAAATGAAAAATTCTGCCTCGTCTTTCTCTGTTTTCGCTCTCTCCCATCCTCCCCCACATGTCTTAACCTCTCTGTTTTACACTCACTTACCAGAATGGTGGTGACGATGTAAGTCCGGTTCTGCAGGCCGTAGGTCTCATTGCTGCCTCTCATGGTGCTGGCTGTAGTCACATACTTCTCATCTTCATTCCAGTAGCCAACCTGAGACGAGAAGAAGATGTTAATAACAGGGACCTGTATTTATTAGAGTGCTAGATGGGAAATCTTGCACCTGAGCAAATGAAAGTGATTCGCTCACACTGCTTCTTTCATACTGACAAAAACCTTTTCATCAAATTTCTCAAAAAATGCCAAAGAAAAGAATCCCTCATGAAAATCAAAAGTACATCTACAGTTTTGTCAGCAGTTGGAACATGTCAAGGTAAATGACACTTAAAAACCACCTGTCTGATAATAAGAAAACAAGGAAATATATATCCATGTGAAGACAGGATGAACCTCTTTGGACTTACATCTAAAGTTGTTACAATAGAAAGGAAGACACATTTCAGAGTGACAAAAATATGCCATTATGATTTTTTTTTTAAATTAGATGTTACCTTACAACAGTATGTTATTTAATATTCTTAAAGCAGTGGCTGAAGTTTCTCCATGATCATCACTACAACACAGAACTATGGACTCTGTGTCTGTCTCTCTCTCTCTGTCTCTGTCTTTGCCTCTCTCTCTTTCTCTAATCCCAACACAGCCTCCTTAGATGTCTGTCTAACATGAGTCTGGTTCCGTCCGAGGTTTCTGCCTGTTAAAGGGAAGTTTTTCCTCTCCATTGTAACTTGCTAAATATTGCAAAGTACTGTACTCATGGTGGGTTAAGATGAGATAAGACTTCTTATCTTGTCTTGATGTTGGGTCTCTGTTAATAAAATGTATTATCATTTACAGGTCTAGACCTGTTAACCCCTTTGGGAAGCGTCTTGAGATAACGTTTGGTATGAATTGCCGCTTTATAAATAAAGATTGATTGATTGATTGATTGAACTCAGAGACATGAACTTATTTGGAAATACAAAAAATGCTTTGAAAATATATCAGATTTTCTTCATAAAGAAGCACCCAGGTGAATTTTAGATTAATGCTTGTCTCCAGCTGGCTTCTCCTGCTTAATCATGTGATTACCTTAAAGCTGCTCCAAAGGTTACTCCTTCACTTCCATTTAAGCAGAGAAGTACTTACGTTGATAAATGTGTCTCATTGAAGAACTTTGTTACTCCTAAGTGGTCTCTTTATGGCTTTTTCAAGTTTGAATCTTTAGGAGAAGTTAGATAAACTGTGGCACACACCTTTTATTGAATGCTGTGTAAGGACTCTCAATGAGCCACGGAGTTATGGCAAAAAATAAGTTATTAAGCAAAGTTTTCAAAAGGTCCTTGAGCAAGAACAGATGTTTTGATTTGGAGCTTCATGGACGGCAGGTTTACCTTCTTGGGTCCAGAGGGGGCCAGCTCCATGACACTAACAGTGTAGTTTGTCCTGCGGCCTTTCTCATTGAACTGAATGTGTCCAGTTAATCCATCTATACGGACCTGTAAGAGAAGCACAGATACTAAACATCTTCCACAGCCCCCCAGCCTGACTGGCAGATGGGTAAATAATGTCTGCTGAGAAACATGATCCATATTCTGTCCATTTTCCTCATTTGCAAGTCCAGCTTACATGCAATGCACGTAAAACAAAGCCCAGTCGGTATAGCAATCATTTAAGCCTGGGTCTCTACAGGAGTGTATGACAGAAGGTGTACGTGTGTGTGTGTACAGTGCAGTGTGTTTGTCTTGGCTGTGTGATGGAGTTAATTGAGCGAACAGGGCTTCAATCTCCTGTCTATCCACAGGCAGATGGTTAGATTGACTCTGAGCAGGCCTCTGCACAGCAACTCTGCAGACAGAGCCTCAGGCTGCACATGCATCCCCCCCTCCACAAACACATACACACACACACACACACACACACACACAATCATGTAATTATAAATATGCCCTCACAAACAGAGAGCATTTATCATACCTCTACAGTTAATAGAAATTGTATTACAGTGTAAGGAAATAACATATTTGACTTTTTTATTGTGTTTTTAATTAAAAACTGTATAACCTCAAGTCTTTTTTCATGTTATTTTCAATAATATGAAATAACTCCCTTGTTCCTTGATTCACATTTTTTTTTGCATTCATGTGAGACAGTGTGTCAGCCGGTCCACCATTTGCATTTCCAGGCCAAATATTACATTTCTAAACTCAATTGCTCATGTCATACTTCATGACGATCATCGCTGAGTGTTACTGCCCGCAGGTTTGTTTACGACCCATGATGTCACATTTGATACTGAAGAGCTCTCATATGACTTAATGTGAACTTTACACAACAGAATGAGACCTAATTTGTTCAGCCAGCCCCGACTCAGGAGCAGTTAAACAATGTGCCAGTCAGGAATTTGTACGCATGTGTGTGTATGGGTTAATGCGTGTGCACATATTAGCCATGTATGTGTGCAGACCTGCTGCAGGGCCCTCTGGATGTCTATGCCCTGTCCCCAGGGAGCTGGTGGGTTGGCAAGACATTCTCCGGCGTTGCCCCTGCGAGATATGTCTATCCTTTGTCTCCGTAGATTCTGAAAGGCTGTCGACATGACTTTCACCCCGTCATATGTTAGAGCGCCTGTGTACTGTGAAGAGAGCAGGGGACAGAAAACTGATAAAGGTCTGGACACGTCTCAATGAATTTCAAAAGACCACAACAATACCTCAGACAAATCCCCCAGCTATAATTCTACACCCTGGGATATCTTTTCTATTACTTAAATTAATGTTAATTTTACGGCTCTCTCAAAGTTTTGGAGTTGATCCTCCACCTCAGCTGGTTGTTGATGCTGCAAATCAATAATCATTGAAAGGTAGAATCCCAGACTAAAATAAACAATCTCAGACAGGATCAGCGCTGATCTGCCCACCATGTGAAATATAGACTGTGTAATTATATTTGCAGTATACTCCTGACAGTCACAAACTAACCTGGCAGTAAATATAATAACATCCCGCAGGACATAAGTCAGAAAAACCTAAAGTCATTAAACAGCCATCCTGATTAGTTTATAGTACTTGAAACAAGGCAAAGAAGTTTTGGATATATCCTGAGCTGCTATTTATGCTTTAAAGATAAAAAATTAAGTATAAAAGAGTAATAATAAAAGAACTGAGGGAGACAAAGAGTAATACTTTGAGTCCAGTCTTGGGCACTTTGGAGTCTTTGTTGTCAAACTCCAGCCACTGCTGAACGACGCGGCTCACGCTGGGCTCAGAGTTGTTGACGAGCTGGAAGCCGGTGATGTTTGCTCCTCCTTTTCTCAGGTCTGTCAGGTCAATGTCAAGGAAACCCTGAGAGAGGACAAAAAGACGGATGAACTGAAATAGGAAGGAAAAATGGGTAGATATACTGAGATTTCCTCAACAGACAGTGACTGATTATTCATTGATTTCAGTCAGTCTTATGAAGGATGGACTGTGGTTACTGTATCAAAAAAAGGAAAAAGACACAAAAAGACACACAGAGGAATTCCCACTTGATGCCTCTTCAGCAACAGACATCTTGTGCACATGATTTGATACATGATGTGAAGAGTTGTGACAATCCTGCTTGTTCATCCACTCAACTGAAAATATCAATAAAAGTGATTCAGAAACCTCAGATAGCAGCAGGATCTTCAGACATAGTATCCTCACATGGACTTCATTCTCATGTGTAATCAGAAAACTATTCATGGACATGCAGTCAAGTTGTCTACTGCAGTGTTTTGACTCCAACAAGGTGTCATGGGACAACGAGAAGAGGGTCACTACATCAGTAGCTTCAAAGCTTTTTTTGGCTTGTAAGTCTTAAAATAGATCAATATCTACCTCTAACTCATGAACATGGGTTATGGCTCTTAAAGGACCTCAGCTGTGAGATGTTCAAAGTCTGAAGAGTGATTTATTTCTTCAAAGATTCCTTTATTCTAAGGACTTTTTCACATCTAAGGAGGTCATGGCTTCAGAAGGCTGACCAAAAGACAGTGAGAGAGAGAGAGAGTGACAGAGACAGAGAGAGAAACAAGAATTTTTAATGTTTTGTGTAACACACTTTTTCCTTTTTTAATCATTTTGTACAAATTTCCCTGTTATCATCATATGGTAGCTTATGTAAAATATTGTGGCGCAACATAATGCTTGTTTTATAAAGTTCTGTATTATACTTTATCACATTGTATAACATCATATTGAACTATATCATAAAAAGTGGTGGTATTGGATTGTACCATGTCATATATCGTCTCATACTGTATTGTAAAATATTGTACGATATCTTATTGTAAGGTATCGTATCATATCATAAGAAACTAGTTGTAGTGTGTCTTTTATGTCATATTGCACTGTAGTGTAACTTCTCATAAGGTATCATATAATATATTAACATAAACTGGTTGTATTGTGTCATATTGTATTGTATCGCATTGTCACATAACACACTGTAATGTACCAACATGGCCACAATGTACAATACTGTATCATATCCTATGGCATTGTATAGTATCATATCTTATCGTATTATACTGTAGTGTCATGTCACAGCATACATATATCCGAGCATGTTATACTGTATAATATGTATTTAACCATACTGTATCATAAATCAGGCGTCTTTTATCAGATTGTATTGTATCATAGCGTATTCTGTTTGAAGGGTGTAAAGGAATGATTTTCCAGAGGCACACTGATGAATAAAAACCACAAGGTGTTTGCTTGTTATTTGGATAAAAACATGTGCAGTTTGATAAATAAATTTGTAAAGATGGTTTAGGTACGAGCTCAGGTATGCTGTATGAGTGGCACACTGTGAATACTCTGCACATGTTTCAAAATCATTGGTCGATTTAAGATGCAGATTCAAGTTACTGTTATGTTTTAATTTTTTGATTATAATGTATTTGTATTATTAGCTGTTCATAAGTTGTCATTTACATGATTAAAATAAAGATATCAATCAATCAATATTGTGTTATATGGTATCATTTAACACTGAATCATATTAGTGGACTGTGATTTTACTGTGTTAAATTGTATCATATTTTACCATATTATGTATCCTATTACATTTTATCATATTGTTATATAATGTGTTGTATTATGCTCAGACAAGGAACCTCTATTTGATAGGTATTGCAGGATATAAAAGATAATTAAACACCATTTATCTTGTCTATGCTTATGAAAGGGTTGTAAAGGGTCAATAAATGGAACTTGTGACGAAAGTAAATCAATTCTTTTCAGGTCACAAGCCAAAAAGGTTGGTAATGGGGGTAATTTACTAGATTGACGTCACTGTTTCAAATTTAGCGATCAAAAGTGAAAGGGTTAATGATGTAATGAAAATGACAAATCTTTCTTTTTGACTTGGGGAGGGTTTTTTTTTTCCAAATGTGCAGAACTCATCCTTGTTATTCCTGAGGGCCCAAGGAGAAAGAAAAACTCATTTCATGGCAGGAACGGTCCGAGGCTAATCTGTGATAGACTGAGTCCTCATAGGCTATTGTTAACAATGGCTGGATCAAAACCTTATGGGCCACTGTGAACAATACCAGGGATGCCTAAGGCAGAGTAGAATGAAGAAAGAAGCGATTTACTGTAATGGTATCTACTACTTGTATTTGTTCCCCTGACTATTATGTGGAGAAGGCTGTTTTTCAGAGACGGAGAAAGGCAGAGAGTGGGAGAGACAGATTCGGTCTCTCAGCAAGCCGCAGGCTGTCAGCGTGGGGAGAGGAAGAGGCAGACAAGTGGGAATGGGTGGGAGTAGAGACAGGAGCAGGAGAGAAGATTTGTCTGTGATTTGTCAAAGATTTAAGAGCAAACTTTTGACTGATGAGAAGAAAAAGTGCCTCTCTGGAGTGTCTCCTGCTAGCCAGGCATCCGTCTGACTACACACCTTTCTAATCTTTTTCTGTTTTTCCTTCTCTGATGTTTCTTTCATGTCATCTAAAGGTTTCGCTCTCTCTTAGCCACAAGTGCACACCAAACTAAGACTCTTAAAATTGTACTTGTAACATTCTTTGATCCTCAAATCCACACATAAAAGATGAGGGGTCTCGTTCTGCAGTGGCTGGCTGATATGAAGTACACAATTTAGATTTTTCATGGCTACCTGCTCTAAAAGAAAGTCAACAGGGGGACTGTTGCAAGAAAGCTATCTCCATGAGACATACCAGAAAGACAGCTTTCCGGCCTTATTCCTCCCTCATATAACCTTCGTCTCCCTAATGTACCTGTGTGTGTTGCCAGGTGTCCATATTTCTCAGTTGAACAGTCAGAGTTATGTCTTTTTTTCTGCTCCATGTATGAGCTAATGCAGTGCAGTGAGCTGAAGAGGTTACTATAGAAACCAGCTTTTGCTAGCACTGGACATGGAGGGGGGATTTTTCTGACAGACATTTTCAACCACACTTGCCAAGTAACTCGTTCCTTTTTTTTTTTTTTCTTTTTCTGCATCACACTCTTTTCTGTTCTCCAGACTCACCCACACACACACAGCTGCAGATCCACACACACAAAAAAGCATATTGGGAAATTTCCGAAAGTGAACAAGGACAGAAAAAGTAATTCTAGTGCAAACCTTTAATGGACCCATAATAAATGACCACTTTGCCTATCAGCTGTTGTTACCGTCCAAGTCTTATCATTATAAATTAAATCTGGCACACCAGAGAGACAAGGAGGATTGAGCCAATCAGCAGTGAGAAATTGTTCAAGCCGGCAGGTGCATATTAATGCTGTTATTACTGCAGCGTCTGCTGATGTCAATTTCCTCTTCATTTGGTTGCATTTTGTGAGTCTGATCAGTGCTGCGAGGCTCTACATACCATTTACAAGGAGAAAATGGCAGCAGACAAAGAGCTCTAATGGATGTGCGCCTGCATACATTGGCCGCCTGACCTTTTTCTGTCACTGTCAGTCTGCATAGATTTCCGCCTCAGCCTGTCACAGGTTCCCAGTCTGTGCTTTTTACTTTCAGTTTGATTCTGTGCTGTTATGTCTGTAGGTTTGACAGTGAGGCATCTAATATATGAGGCAGCCAAGGATAGAAATGGGAAGAGAGAACATAAAAGGCATAAAAGCATCTAGTTTTATGCTAAATTATTTGGCACGTGCAAGTCTGTTAACCTGGCAATAAAGTGCTGGAGGTCTGGGATCCTGTTAAAAGCCAAATTTAATAGCAGCAAATTGAAAGGAGGTGTAAAAAAACAGACAAATCAAAGAGATCTCACTGGATATGATAAAGATTCCTTACCAGGTTTGCCAGGATGTAGTGGTAGCTCTTTGCATTCTTTCCGTGTTCGACAATCTGGAAAACAAGGACACAGGGGAGAGAGGGAGAATAAAATGCCTGTGATACACAAACAGAGGGATGTTTTATGTGTGTGTTTGTGCGTGTGTGTTAACAACACAAGGAAAGGTTTTGACAATCTCTTAGCAGCATGTCTGGTACAGTGAACAGTACTTGACCTTGTGCAGGACAGACAATGTAGGTTGATAAGAAAAAAGGAGCTGAATGCCAGACTGTCAACATAATAAAAGGGAAGTAGCTTGACAAAGATTGGCTTGAGCAGCTGTTTAAAAAGTCTACATGATCAACATCTTATTACTGGTCATCATTTACAGGTCACATGAAATAAAAAAAAACATCAAAATAGCTCAAGAAAACAACCATTGGGGCCAGTTAATTGAATAATAAAAAAAAGAAAAAAAATGATTTGTGTCCAGGGGCAAACATTTAGTAGACTTCTACTAAGAATATTTATCAATCAGAGGACATAAGCCACTTTATGAGTGTTTATCTTAAAATATCCTATCCATCAAAACCAAGGATACCAAAGATAGATAGATAGATAGATAGATAGATAGATAGATAGATAGATAGATAGATAGATAGATAGATAGATAGATAGATAGATAGATAGATAGATAGATAGATAGAAAGAAAGAAAGAAAAAGAACGAACGAACGAACGAACGAGAGAACGAAAAAGAAATGCTAGCTGACTCTTTATAAGATTGTGCAGTAATAGCCCATCATACAGTGCATTGAGCTGGATGGCGGGTTTGTTAAGCTTTTTGTTTCTGATTCAATGCATGCATATGTAAGTCACTGTTTTTGTAAGCACTGGCGATACCAGGATTTTGATTGTGGGTGGGCCTCCAGAAAACTGGACGAGCCAGATAATAAAAAAACTGAAGGAAAAAAATGTTTCCCCTTCATCTCCATTTATAAGAATATTTCTTTATGTCTTAAAAATCAAAATCAAATGATGATGCTAGCAGATGCCATTTTTGGATTTGAAGCAGCTTCATTTTCTTTATTTTTTTAGCCATGAAAATTTTCTTTAGCGTTGTTTTATGACTTATTAGCCTTTATTGCTAGAACAACTGAAGAGAGACAGGAAACATGGGGAATGGAGAGTGGTTGAAGCAGCGACTGATGCAATAAGGACTACAACCCATTTGGTCCAATCAGTGCTATAAATTATTTTCTAATGCTGATGCCATTGTCCACCACAAACATGCCATTGTGGGATTCCAGATGTTAAAGATTAAAAGTTTCATACACTTGTGGTCAGATGGTTCCCAAACACTCCCTAAAAACGTATCTGGCTGGTGCCACAGTTGAATGCCATCATTAGGCTGGATGATGCCTTTGTATGGTTTTATACAGTCTATTGCCTCTTCCTAGGGATGGTTGCCATGATACTATAGCATGTTTCTCCCTCCCTCACTTCCATTTCAAAAATTGTTCCTCTGATGAAAGCTGTAATTTGATCTTTGATCTCATTCTTAAATAACTTGGAGTATTCCATCTTCCTGCAATTCTATTAAGACCATCAAATAATGAAGTCTCAGTGCTGAGCAGTGCACAGGTCGCTCCTGCACTCCTACACTCTCTCTAACACCTGCTGGCACTGCTGTCATTTTTTACCTGCAGGCTTCACTGGTCAGCCAAGCACAGAGGGTCGGTCTGTTTGAACATTAAAGCGAGAGGTGTAGTGGAGTGCCAGAGCTGGTTTATTTAGAAATGACATAAGCTAAACTGGGCACCACTTTGACTGACACTTTAAAATAGAAATCTTTGTCTTGCCAGTGGCGACTGTCAAGTTTGACAATGCCCAGAAGCTAATATATATATACATGTGTCATCACAGCATACTGGACAGTCACATAAACTAAAGCAGAGTGGGCAGCAACTATTCAAAGCCACACTCTACCCAATTAATAATTTTTAGTAGAGCTGATAAGAGGCTCATTCAGCCGTCTATTCAGGCTCTACAAATGACCTACCACATCTGACTCTCCTCTTCATCTCTCTGAGTATTCTCTTTTTTAGTGCATACATAGAGGGGGTGCACTCATTTTTTGTGTGTTACATGTGAGTGCATCTAATGGTGCTGCAGGTCATGACAGAAGGTGGCATTTGTTATTAATGGTGACCTCAGTACAAGGCGGGCCCCGCAGCCAAGCCCTGGGCATGGAAAAACTAGCAGGGAAAGAGGGAGGGAGGAAGGGAGGAGATATACACCAGCAATGACACCAATACACTCGGCAATTGGGAGGAACACACACATTACTGCCAGAGTGGACCGTCAGATGGAAATGTTTTGGATGCGAGTGGGTTTTTAATAATTCATGCAGATATGAAGAGTCATTCAGAGTTCAGCCCCAAGAGAGTGGGTCACTTTTTGTTCCTCTGTTGGAAACAGACGCTTTTTGAGGTGGCTGTTATGTTGCAATGAATGTTTCCAAGGGTCTACATCAATATTCAGTCACTATGAGGAGTCACCCTCAGGATACACTGTCAGTGACATTAACATAGCAGATTATGTGTACAGTCTGACATGAATGAGATGAACACATTGGTGAGTTTAAAGGGCAGGAGAGATAGAAGTGTACAGTGTGTGTGTGTGTGTGTGTGTGTGTGTGTGTGTGTGTGTGTGTGTGTGTGTACGCCGCTGTTTTGGTGCACATGCAGTGTGAAGGCAGGGGGTGGATGCGGATGATTGATGGTGGCCGTCTGAATGGAGAAATTCTCAAGCTCAGCTCCTGTAAACTGGTGAGAACTGATGCAATAACCTTAACTGTAGACACCAGCCCATCAATAACATTCACACTGAGGAGCCGCATCTTACAAATACAAATGGGGTCTGTCTGTTTGTGTGTGTGTAGTATGAACGTTGTTAAAGTGCACGTGTGTAAGACAGCAAGAAAAAAAGGTCAGACCAAAAAACATAAATCACACGAATAACATCAGCAAGAAAAAAAGACGTGTGGTAAATGAGTTTACACTTTTGAGGATAAAATTACCCCCCCTTGGTCATGGTTGTCATGTCTGTCAGTGATCTGTTCTTGCATGATGCATGTGGTTTACAAGATCTTTTCAGGGCAGATATTTTGTCTTGTCAAAGCAGGTATAGTCACATAAAAAAGAAGTAGTTAAAAATTGCTCTGATTCATTTACTGAGTAAGCTGTGCCAGAGTGCCAACAAACACGACAAAACACTGAGGCTCACTTATTTAACATTAGCTTTTTATGCTATGTCAACATACTGTTTCAAAAGATTTTAGACAATTTCTTAAATAGCAATAATTTTCCATCTTGATTTTAGCCTTTTTTCAGCTTGTAAGAGTCACTTTTAATAACTGGGATGATAGCGCTTTACCTAGAGTGACAAAAAGTAGCTAACTAGCAAGGAAGCTAATACTGGCTAAACAAATAAGCTGTAGAAGCTGCCTTTGTCTGATTGTCTTTGCCCTTTTCTCTTATCCTTTCAAGAGGAAATCTAAATATAGCCTTGAAAAGTAAGTTATTTCATGCAGATTAAATGCCATAAGACTGGGGTTGAGACTGTGTTCAAGGCTTAATTTAGGATGTATTCACACCTGGCTCGTTTGGGGAAGTTGTTCCGAAACAAACCTAACTGAACTAAAGTCCGGATTGTTTGAGCATATGTGAGCACAGCAACTAGCAGTTCAATCACCAAAACAGGGTGGTCTCCGCTCGCTTCCATTCAAACCCTGTAGCGGCTCCTTTGCAGTGAGAATGCAATCACCTCAGCAACTGGCACTACTGACCCATAACTGTGGTTCACACTGTAGTGAATATAACACGATCCTGGATATAAGACAAGCCTTTTGTCCAAGAAGGATTGTGAGAAAACGGCTCTTCAATGACAAAATCTTGTTTTATAATGAAGGATGTTCTTTTTTTTTGTCCACTAAGAAGAAGTAGGAGAAAAAAAAAAAAAAAAAGATGAACGTTCACACGTTCACAGCTGTTCTCTGCTCTCTGTATCGTGCACAGCAGAGTTCCGTCCCGATTTCTAACCAATAAGAGAAAAATTTGATCACAAGTGGCATTTGTTTGCAACTGTGGACAGCAAGAGAATTTCGCTGTATAAACACAAACGAACCAAGTCATAACTGCAACAACTGTATCTTTTTGTCCCTGAATTGGAACAAAGTAATCGAGCCACAGGTGTGAAAACACCCTTAGTTTAGGGTGGTAAAGGGTTAAAGAACTTTATTTGGTGTAGGCGTTGCCCTTACCCTCAAAACTAATCCATTGAGTTGCCCATTTGACTCATCTGACAACATTAAAAAAAAGCTAAGCAGGACATGCTAACAATGTAGCCTAGCTTTACCTGCTGACACATTTTCTCTGATGTTACTAGCAAAAGTGTTTAAATAAAAGCTCCATTCCAACTAAATAAAAACTGAAATTACTATTACATCTGCCCCATGTACACTGCTTCATTTTGCATGAAATTCAAAGCCTGAGAGACTTGTCACGCCTGGCTGCTAAGCTGTGATTGGACAATATCTGCTTGGGTGAGGGGTTTAGCCAACAGTCAACCGTGATTCCAAGAACATTTTCTTTTTCACAGTGCAGAGGTGAATAAGTGATTATCCTATCCCAGGTGAACTGCAGACTCCATTACCAATGATGTGTTATTTATCCCTCCTGTACTTGATGCTGCAGGAGACTAAACCCCTCCAGCAGACCACCAACCCCCACTTTTCATTGTTTCACCACTCTTTCTGCACCTCTCTCCTTTGTTCATCTGTTAAATACAATCACAGCTCACTCCTAAGTTCATGCTAAGAGTAATTGGAATATTTTTCTGAAGAAGTCCTTTAACCTATGTAGTTAAATATCAGCGTATGTCCAAGAGGCATTTTTCATTAGAGGTAAACGCTTATCCATATGGAGCAAACAGAAAATACAGATTGTGGTACAATTTATTATGAGGTTGCCGTCCTCAAAGTGATATTGCAATATATTTTACAACACAATTACATCATTACTGCAAATATGCAAATCAGGTAGAAGCCTTTTACCTTCTTAAGGATACCGGTGAGCCTCTCAGTCTCACAGTCGATGATAATCTGGCCCTCCTTACTCTTGTCCAAATCCTGGAACACTTTCAAGAAGGAGGCCTCCGTCATGGTCTCCACATTGACTGAAGTCACCTGCCAGTTCCTCTCTGCTGCTGTGTCCAGAACCCTCTGCAGCACTGACAGGCCTGGAGCAAAAGAAGAGGAAGATAAAGCACTGAAATTTAGGAGAAAATTTAAGATGATAAAAAAAGAGAAACTGGAGGAGCAAACCCTCTGCCGGTGCATTTCCTGCAGAAAGTATGAGAATAACGTGATAAATGTCTATTTTGTATTCTACCAAGCAGTCTATAAGTGTCTGTATTTCATTATGTACATTTTAATCTCATACTGTGAGGTGTAACTTCATGAAAAACTAATGAAAGATCTGGAGAACAAAACAGAAGCTATGAAGAAAACTAAACTGCACTTGATAAGTTTATCTATCAGAATCTCCCCTGTAGCTTCAGTGATAAAGTGCAAGATGTAGAAAAGTCCATTAAGCACACCAACACATGCAGGTGTGATTTCCAGATCTCACAGCACCAGGCTGAATAATCACCTCCATGATAACAAATTATCGGTCCGTGCATCATCACAGACTGCATGGTCACAGCCAGCTATATGTCCTCCAAGCTCCAATTACAGCAGCCATTACTCAATTACACTGTCACTGATATGCTGCTGAGATACTTTAGCATCACAGGGAAAGAGGTAGTGCGGCCAGTGAGCTTAGGGCTCATGCTAAGACAGGAAATAAAAGGCGATTAGAGAACACATTGATCTTGAGCTCAGATTTACAGTCTGACTCACTCTTATACTCTTTGGCTGCTGGCAGTGGACCAGTCAGATCCCTCTCAAGCTGGCAGTCACAGTTGTTCCACAGAGTAAATAAAGTAATTTTATCCACAGCAGACTGGCAGCCATAATCAAAATGAATTATTGTAATTACAAAACCCAGAAATGTAAAGTAATACATGATGTAGCTGTGTTTGTTCCACAAGGCTGGAAAACACAGTTAAAGCCATTGTGGGCATGCCGTGTTCCCGCATATCCTCCTCAACGTTTGTTTGTTCATGTTCGTACAGGCTCGCTATGCATATTGAGCAAACGTTAAAATGGCTCATGCACAACAAGAGCAAAAACCCCTGTCAAAAAGAGAATGAGGGATGCAGTCACTGCCTCTGAAATATGATTGCTTGGCTTTATTACAATGCACACCAGCTGCTCTCCAGGCAATTCATGCTGCCATTTCGACACCAGGTCATTAAGAAACACAAAGATGGATGAGGTTTCACCTCTAAATATGACCACAATACAGAAAATGTAAATAAATTAGACTTTTAAAAAATGGCAAAGTGCTACTGCGAGGAGATGTATTGGACCTTTCGTGTCGTCTCTTTCCATTGACTGCTGTTCATGAGTAAATAATTGAAGTCTTGGAGCAGTGAAACTGATGATCAACATGGGAACAAATGAGGCCATTTATCATGGCCACGAATTGCTGACCAAAGACGGTGTAAAACTCTGGACAGAACAACAGTTATGTGTGAAGCCAACACTTTTAGAGCTGCCCCTGGTGAATGGCAGTAGTAAAAAGTCTGCTTCTTTCATAAAACAGATGGAACGAGCAGGTCCAACTCCAAAAATTATGATAGATGTCCGTTAAAATTTCTCAAGAAGAAGATTAGTTACTTCTTCATCAGTTTAGTCAAGTGGAAGAGGAATGGCTCACATGTCAATTACTTACCTTGAATGGCAAAGTCTGTTCCCTTCCTCACCTAAAAGAACCTTTGACATCTTTTTGGTTAAGTAAAATGTGTGATTAACATCAACCTTAACACTACCAGTGCAACATGTCAGTGCCCATTGTGGAGGTCCTTTCACACATTGGAAGGAGACAGAAGCACAGTGTCACTGATTCTGACTGGAGAAATGGATGTGTCTGAACAGCTGATCCCTGTGTCAATAAAGGTTTCAGCACCATGGACAGCACCACGATTTGTGAATGAGAGGCTGCACTGAAGCAGCTCATTTCTTTTTTATCTTTTCTACTTTTTAGTCATCCCATTAGTTTCCTGATATCATTACGTTTTTTTTTGTTTATTTGTTTATTATAAATATTACATTCTGCCAAATGACCATACAGAGAAGACAGGCAACCATTAGTATTTGGGTATCATTGAATATTCATTGATTCGACTTGCTTCGGTAAACTTAATCAGTTCTTAAATATCTTCAGTGCGGCTTGACTAAATCCCCATTCATATTTTTTATCTTTCACTTCTAACCTCCATTTTTCCTCTCTGCCCAACCGTGTTCGCACTGAATATCCTCTCCCCCTTAAATGTAGATATGTGGCTGATGTGCCCCTATAAATCAGAGCTAACCTGGCGGCTAGACTCGTAGGACTGGCCAAGGTAAAAACAGGTCCTCCAAAGGCATCTAGGAAGAGAATTATATCATAATGAAATCTGGCTGTCATGAGCGTCCTCCTGGCTGGAGGCAATACACGGGCAACCAGGCAATCGAGAGGAGAGAAATAACACTTTGGGGAAACCATTTCCTGAATATTGTTTATGATAGACTTAATGGGCAAAACAATTTTTTTCTAATCTTGGGCTTTTTGATAATAAAAATGAGACACATTTAATAGCTGATGCTGAAAAAGTAAGCCAGCAAGACGGATGTTAATCGAAAGAGAAGAAAATAAAATTAATATCCTGATAGGTTGGAAGGTGAGAAATTCTTATTGATGTCTGTGTGTCTTTGACCACATCAGGTAATGGGAAGATATTTGAAAATATTAAAGGTTAATGCAAGTCTTTCATGGGAAAAATAACAGATGAGAAAAAAACAATTAAATCTCCTTTTGTAGGAGATTTCATCTAAAACTGTTAAAAAAGAAGAAAATGTTGGTAAAAGATTACACACACACACACACACACACACACACACACACACACACACACACACACACACACACACACACACACCACTAAATATGATTTTTCTTAAAGGCTTAAAATAACCCTGTAGGAAGGGTGACTATTCCGTTGTATCCAGGCAACAGAGGACTACTAATATGGCTTCCAAAGGCTCCATCCCACTACTCAATCACACAAGGGTGACCCTGCACACAAACACAAATACTACACAGCAGTATGTGAGTGAATAATGAAGGGATCAAAGAAGATAGAATAAATCAGTGTGATGTGTGTGAAGCTACAGCCATCAGGGACCATTTTGAAATCTTCCCCATCACTGCTCCATTATTTGCTCTGCAGAGTGACATGACGGCATCTGTCATTAAAAGCTGACTTAAGTTTGCTAACGTCTCAGTCGAGTCAAATACATCAGCAGATGAAAGCCAGAGGAAGCCCTCGAACTGAATGTGTGCAGAATTGGGCACACTTACATAAAATTCACCCTTCATGCTCTAAAAGTTTCAACACCTGGGACAGATGGCAAGACATTATGTCAAGGTTTTAGCTGATTGGCTGGAAAGAAGAAGAAGGGGAGGAGGGTGACAGGTGTGAGCTGCTTTATTTCTGTCTGCCTCTGCAAGATGGTTATAAGGAACTGAATGCTACAGCACTTTTATGTTGCTTTTTCTTTCCTTTTATTCTTCTGGCATGCTACTTGACAAAGAAACTGTTTACTGCTGAGGACTACTCAATGAAAGCTTCATCTATTATCCCATTGTGTGATTTATCTGCTTTTCAGTACAGGTCAATGTTACGTTGCTGTATACACACTCAATACAGAGACGGTGGCCTGAGTGAAATGCTCTGAAGGCTGCTCGTTGGATGAACCCTATTGCTGTCACCATGGCAATATAAAGACAGCTAATGGGCATTGCTCTAACAAATGACTGTCTTGTGCAAGCCGATTAGTGAGAACGCTTGCTGGAATGACGTGATTTAAGGTTGGTGTGAACAATAAATGTGGATAAACAAATACCTGAGTGTTATGACATCTTTTTAAAAATGAGGTAAAATAAAAAAAAACCTGAGGATGATCCTTTGAAAGAAGAAGAGTGATGTTTAATTAATTAAAGAGTGAATGGATTTCCTACCTGAGTCAGAGCTGTACATGTAGACAAACTTGTCCCATCCATAGTGGCCGATCACTCCCACCAAAGCGTCCTGCAGCTCAGGCCTCAGCTGGATGACAAACTGGTTTGCCGTCTCGATGGGGAAGGATGGCGTGACGAAGCAGACATGCAGCGCTCCGCAGAAGGACATAAGCATGTTGACGGTCTTCCTGTCATATAGGCCAATGATGGCATAGACTCCTTTGGAGAACTGGGAGCAAACTGCCAGAAAGCAAAGGGAAAACAGAGAGAGGACACAAAGAAGGTAAGTGTCTGGACGAATTAGGTTTTAAAAGTCATACTGTAAATAAAAACCTGGAATAAAAGTGAGCATTTGTATTAAATGAAATGAAAAAAAGAAAGAAAAACTCCGCTCAAGTGGGCATTCGTTACTTTGGTGAACAATTTAGGAAGCCCAAAGAATGTAGAAAAAAAAACAATATTTGAAACCAAAATTCCCCCAAATATTCCAGTTAATTCTTTGTAGAACATAATCATGTCCTTTATGTATGAATACAGAAGTGTCAGAATCAGAATCAGCACAATAACCAACTACATCCTACAGTCATCCCTAAAAATCTTCCACTACTTGCAAAACTATCTACTTTCTTGCTGCTCTGGTCTGAACTCTGTACCGTTAGCTTCCAGAGTTCAATCTCTGTCCATACTCATATGTGTATCAGACACACAACAAGTCCTTGCATGTGTCTTAATGCATCACACTTTATAACAGGGTTGGCTTGAAGTGATTGTACTTTAGAAAGTGCTCTAAAGATTTCCTCATTTAAAGGAGACAAAGATGGATTTAAATCAAGTATCATTTGTCAAAGTATTGATTTGACAGTCAACTCCACTTTCTGCAAAGTGAAGATTTGCAGCTTTCTTTGTTTCACACTGAATAATTTCATCTTTTTAACTTTCAGTCAACAGAAGAAAGCTCTCCAGAGACATCCCCTTAGGTTCAATAATATCCGTTTTACTCTATGTTGTAGCTTTATTGGTAAGACAAGTCATCATCGAATGTAGAATATTACCATTAGTCATGTCGATAATGGAAAAAGCCATTTGTGACAACCGGATATTGAAAAACATTGATCTGAACTAGGTTGAACTACATTTAATTGAACTAAATTGAATTTTAGATGGCACTGTATTTTTCAAATCAAAGTCTCTTCATTCAGTTTTATTTCCTGATGTGCAGACAAAGGTTTCTTCTTGGATTTAGCAAAAGAAAAAATGAAGAGAAAGAGAGAACAGATATCTATCACTGGTCATCACACAGTGTTCAGAATCTTTGGTCCAAAGCAGCCCTCACAGTTGAGTCCTTCCAGCTTTTTTTGTGACATGTTTATGCAAATCTGACCAGTTTGTCCATCTGTGTACCAGCAGAGTGTGTGTTTGCCTTCAGTAGGAGCTGGAGGAGGTGAAGGCAGATTAGAAGTAGAGAGGTTAATCAATGCATCCCCAGGGTTCCATTGACATTTTACAGGCAGCAGGAGGCAGTTTCCATCTCTCATTTGCTTTTCTCCCTCTGTCTCTGCATTTTTCTTTCTCCCATTGTCTGCACATCAATCTGACTCTCTCCACACCCCAACATTTTTAAATAGCTCATTTATGATCACAGCCTCTCTCTCTTCTCTGTGGAAGGTGTGTCCTCTTTGTAATTTTAACATGGCACGCTATCTTTGCACTCGCAGGTCTGGCCTGGGCTATTTTCCGCTACAGCGATGGGTGGGCCTGACTTATCGCAGTATTTACTAAACAGATTGAAGCCGCTGCCTGTCCCTGCGCAAGGGCCAGCTCGCTGCTAGGGGCTGAGGGAAAGACAGAGCGAGCATGGCCGGTACCCAAAACGCCTAACCTGTCACAGACCTGCACCCTCCAGGCAGGCACGTGTGTGTGTCTGCATGTGTGTGTGTGTGACGGAGATGGAGGGTGAGAGAAATTCAGCGGTATCACATATTAATACGTGTGCACACACTTGAGCGCACATGCACATATGCAGTCTCTAGTGCTCCAAAAGCCTGGTGACTCACCCTACTTAAAGCAAGCCCTGAAATAGACATTTTGAGCCTCGCCACACTGACTCAGTAACAGAACTATCTTTCCTTCATGGTCTGCACACGCTCCCACTATTAAATCGACACTCGGTCTGCTATTGCTTTCCTCTAGCACACATTATGTTTCCCCTCACAATTTTCTAGGACCAATTTCAGCTGTGGCCTCCATGTTCCGCCTGGATAAAAGGTAACGAGAGCTTGTTTGACTTTTTGTGCAGTGTCCCATTACTCTGCCCTGTAGCAGGTAACCAGGTCTCACTGAATATGAGTCATTGCTCATACCTGCAGAAATGTCTGTCTGAAAAAAAGAGAAAAACAAAACAAAATAAAAAAATAAAAACATGCAGCCATGTGGCACGGACCTCCTGCTCTGAGTTGGCAAGAGAAGCATGCCATCCTCTGATTCGACAAGAGCATGACACAGAACATTAGTGTAACTCAGCGGTCTCTGCTCCTGTTCAGATAGCAGCATAAAATGGGGCGACGTGCGAAGTGTGTGTGAAGTGTGTGTTCGTGTGTGTTCGTGTGCTAGCGGCTTGTTAGCGCAGCTCCACATGTGTAACGACATCGGAGGCTGAGCCGAGAGACCTGGAGTGATCTCGAAGACCCCAGCAACACCTGTCCACCCTGGCACGCCGTGTCTCCTCGCCACAGTTACAGCTGCCACGGCGGCAGGACTGAGGTTGCCCCGGCAACGGTCTGTTTCTCTGGCAAGGATTAGTGTAGCTCAGAGCTGCTAAAGGACTTTTGGAAGATGAAGTGGGAATTGTGAGTGTTTGGACATTTTGTCATAATTAGGTCTCTCCTCAAGGAATTAGCAAATTTGCTAAACTGACTGGGCTTTGTCAAATCCTTAGATAGTTCATGAAATAATGGAGCATTTGCAGCACATTTCCACAGAATCACATTTTATTTATGCTCAAACAAAGCATAATCATTTCTAAAAGATGACAAAAGTCTTCAGCGCGCGCATACAGACGATGCCGGGAAAGCTCACTGAAACTGCCTCATGATTTTGAATTTTCAGCCTTTCAAAACTGTCCCTGTGAATGAACAACCACAATCTGCATACCGATTTGTATTCGGTGTGGCCAAAGTGTTTTGGGCTGCAGGAAAAGAGCGAAAAACTCCCAATCCTGAAGGGACAGATACTTGCACAACAGGAGGAGCTGTCAGGAAGAACTCATGCAGTTTCTGTCTTCCCTGTTCTCCCTGTCCTGTGCCCTTCAGCTGTTCCTCTGCTTAGCATGAGCCAAATATCAAATGACAGACATGTCTGTGCCGGCTGCACAAAGAGGGTGTGTTAGTGACAGTTGTTCCTGCATCTGAAGTTGCTGATGATGGTGGGGCTGCATCCTTTATAGTGCCAATAAATATTTAAGTCCAGCAAAGATTGATTCAAGTCTTCCTGAGTATTTGGTTCCCTCTCTTAAAGCTTAAGTCTGAATTTGACTACATGAACATTTGATGCCTGCTGTTGGGAATTTGCTAGATACCTGATTTGTAGATCTATTGAATACTATATTACTGAATATATATATATATATATATATATATATATATATATATATATATATAATTTTGCATCTGTAAGAATGCAAAAACACGCAGAAGCATTTTTTTTCATATATTTGTAAATTAATTTAGGCAGTAAGGGGTTAAACTATCAAGCATACAGATCTGTTTGAGGTAATACTGTATTTTAAACACTCTTTGAAAGAGCTTCATTATTAGTCAGATGCTTTTTCGAGGGATGTTGAAATTCAGATGAGAACAGGCTTTCTCAAATATGCGCCAATTTTTTGGAGAAAAAAATAAATCATCATTTTTTTTCCTGAAACAACGTGTTGATTCAAGTCGTTTTTTTTCCCCAGATTTATTAGTAAACTGCACCAAGGGTTTCAAGGTGCCCTTGTGCCTCTACCTGTTCCCAGCTGCTCCACTGGAGCGGTTCAAACCCTGAGAGTAAAACCGTGATATGAGAGCAGCTCCAAGTGCTTGCATCTGTGATTCTTTATATCTCCACATGGTTTGATATGTCCAAAATAAAATCAATACAGAGGAAGTGAAATGTAGCGAATGTGTTCGCTAAACGTTTTTTTTCCCCCTTTGGATGTTTTTGGGGAGTTGTAACCAGGTTTTAAAGAATCAATATGAGGTTTTCAGAGAGTGTTGTCTCTGTAAACACTTGCACTCATAGGCTCATGCTTTCACTGTGACTGAATGCAAACTACAAACTGTGGTACGGATGCTGTTTACATTATATGCCTCCACAAACACAGCTCCACGCACACACAAAAGCACAGAAGGAGGAACACACATTTTCTACTATTCTCTTCCCCTGGGACTTGCATGCCATTATGCTGTGCAACATTAAGGTCAGCAGTACAGAGGGAACTTCACAGCAACAGGAAACCGGGTTCAGCTGGAGGGAGCGTGCTGATTGGAGGGTTCTTGTTCAGCCAACCTTAAAGGTTCTTTTTTTTTTTTTTTAAATAGAGCCCCACTACTGAGGGCTGACATGTCGGGTGTCTTCACATAAGTAGGCCATATTGCTCATCTTAATCTCTGATCAACTTAAACCACTTTGTGCTCTTGCTGTGGATTTTAAATATGTATATATTCTAAAGGTATAACATCATGTCTCATTTTCCTCAGAGCCTCATGGAATAAAAACCATGGGATGGAAGAGTAAGTGGCTAAATCCAGTTCTCCACGGCAACATAACCCAGCCGGATTGATTCCCAGAGTCCCACACCACCTTCACGCTGTGACTCTCAATCCTATGACATAACCAGGTTTATGTTGTCTATTAAATGACACCTCTGCTTCACAAGACCACAGATCTGCAACTGATGCTTGGAGAGGTCAAATCCTTTTTCTTTTTCAGCCAAAGCTGGTAAAAAAATACTATAAAAGAACAAAATGATGTTACTGTGGTTCAGAGGGCTGGACGAACAAAAACAAAACAGCCAGTAATCATTAAAACCATAAATTGATGGATCATGACTTTCTTAATTCTACCAAGACTAAGGAACTTCAAAAATTCTGTTTTGGTCAACCTCAAGTTTAAAATACATACATAGATCATCCTACCATCATGTTTAAGAAGCTGAATCAATGACTGTATCACAATTTGGCTGATCAGCCATGCTGTGGCTGTGTGATGGAAGATCTCGGTGGGTTCATTGGACCAAATTCTCGTCTAAAATGAGTGATAACAAAAAACCACTTAATTCCCAGGGTGTTTGGATGATAAAGATCATCAAAGATAGTTTAACTCAAAACTTTCTCATACCCTGTGAGCTGTTCTTTATAAAAAGCTTCTTAACAGTTGTGATGTTAAATATGGTAAATGTTCTACCTGCTGTGTAACAATATATTAACACTGTTTAACACTAAATGTTGCACCATGCAAATATTGACCAATTGATAGAGCTCACATGGCTGTTGATTGTCTTTTGGTGTTGGGTAATACATCTACATAAGGGAGGATTTAATAATCAAATAGTTAATGGCTAGTTTTCAAAAAAAATCTATTCATCCAGTAATTAATATCTAACTATTTCTGAAAGTCTGAATATTTTTACTTTAGTGCTTTACCACCATCTCTGGGCTGCCAAACAAAAGTCCCATAAAGGGAGCTGAAAATATGTGTTGACCAATGGCCAATTATCAAGAGCCATGCTCAGTATTTTGCTGATTATCTATATCAGTATTTCATTCTCAAAACCAAATCAGATTCTTTCACTTAATCGTGCTACTTTGACTTCACTGCTTGTGTGTTTTTCCCTCTCAGTCCATGTTTGTTTCCACCCATTAATATGTTTTACCCACTGCTCCAACAACAACTACTGCTACTTTTACTAAAATGAAAAATCTGAGCCCTTAAACCAGTTCATACTTGCATGAACTACAAGAGGTGTACAGTTTTGAAGATAAAAATTGGCCTTTATAGCCATTAAACACAATCATTTATAGTCGTGAGTGAAGTAGCCTCGTTTTAAAAATGATGGACCAAATTCTAGACCATGACAGAAAACTTTTAAGTTTTTCTGTAGCTATCAGTTGCAAAACTCTTTGTAGGTATCAGCCCTGAAAAATTAGGGCAGTAAACCCCCTTGTCGAAATGTGTGTTTTTGGTGATTTTACATCTATACACACACCAAACCAAAGCAGGCTTCAGACTAACACCTGATGAAGGCATCTGATATATTTCCAAAGTGCAAAAAAATACATTAATTTTTCCTGGACTCAATTATAGCAGGTCAGAGGTGACCCTGTTTGTTAGTAATACCAAAGCATCAAGTCTGTAATTACTCTGGGCTCTGCCTTTGTGTGGCTGAGTAACAGAAGCGATAACGCTGTTTGTAGACTTTGTAAAAAGCAGCTTTGTGAGTGTACTAAGAAGAGCATTTGAACTGTAAGAATAATTTACCTTTCATAAGAAGTTAATTCAAACTTGGTTTCCGGAACCTTTGCAGGTCATTCCCTATCTGTCCATCTGTTTCTTTGTCTGCTCTCATCTGTTAACCCGCTCATGTATCAGAAAACGACAGCAGGTACGATGAGAGGATTTCATTCAGCTGCCACTTAGCTCCCTCACTTCCTCAAGGTGCTGTAGTGTCTTTCCTGTACTGAGTTGATGTTATCCAGTGAAAGATGAGAAGGATGACGGGTGGCTGTCCCATTAGGCAGTAATACACCACGTCTACAAGGGTGAAGGGTCACTCAATCAACCACAGAGCACTCTGAGGGGAGATAAACACATCTGACACCAGACACAGGAAGACACAGACAATCATCCTCCACTCAGCCACCCATGGCTAATAACTGTCAGGTGATGTGTGTAAAGAAAAAAAAAACACAGAGAGCATATTGTGGTCCCTCTGGTCCCATACTACTCCTGGAGAGCTAATCAGGTATGTTAATGAGAGGCAGGGGGAAGAAGTCAATATTGATACTCAAATATGGGGACACGTACAAGGGTTCAGAGCCAGCTAATGGACGCTCTATAACACCCGCCTCAATGAGAAAATATCTTGCTGGTTTTGACACAGGAGTGTCCCACACAGCCTGTGCTTATAAAGAATCCCTCGGGTGATGGGCGGGGGTGGCCTAAACTGCAAGGCTCCCAGCACAGCATGACTCACACAATGCAATCAATCCCCCACTATTCAGAGGTGAAGAGACCCTGGGGACCGAAAGCAGCACCTACGTGGATCTGCATGAATGTCTTTGGAAACGACTTGAGGAGGCGGGTTTTACTGAGGGAACAATTTGCTGTGGAATCTCTTGGAAAAAAAGACCGCAGATGATGATTCATTCAGTGATAATGTGTCAATTTACTAACAAAACGCAAGATTTCATCCATGCATATGCTGTACTACTGAGTGGAGATAACATAAAAATAGGTTTCAGAGATTTTTCAGGAGGAGGTGGGTTTCACCTCACTGCCTTTTTACCCCTCTAGGGTATTCAAATACCCCATGGAGGGCTACGCTTCAGGCAGGTGCACTCGCTGTTCCTGGGAATAAACAGCTTTGGCTCCTCAAGCTTAAGGGAGATTTAACGCCTGTGCAAGAGCTATAAAACTGTGTTTATTTCACTGCTGTTACCGCTGTGTTGCAGGAAAAAGGGAAACCGTTGAAAAATAAAATACAGAAAAGATAGATGAGGAGATGAGCTGGAGAAAAATGAAGGGAATAAAGAGACGAAGCAGACAGGAAGACATTACTCCCTTAAGCTTCCGCTGGTGGGAATAGCAGTGATCAGAGCAGCTGACCAGCCAAACAGATCTTAGATTAATGTCAGGGAGCGCTGGATACTTATGGGAGATTACATTAGTTGAAAAGAGGGTAATGGAAGGTTAATAAGGATGAGCCAAAAAGCAAGCGTGTCTCAAAAATGAAAGTGAGACAGAAGGCAAAGCTGGTTGTCTGAGAGGAGAAGAATCAGAAACATTAGTGTCTGTGAGAGGGGATGATAGGGAGACCGCTGCGAACAAAGAGAACAGATGCCAGCCAAGCAGTGGGAAACACAGGGACCACACGGAGAAATCTAGATTCCTCCTATTTCCTCTAAGTAATAAAACAATGGCACTGTGTCGCCTCATTAAATGGGTAATCGAGGGTGTAAGAACACTCCCCTCGGCTCGGAACATATCGCGCCCTTCCTGTGTCTCACTCTCTAACCCTGTCACGCTAGGCTATTGTCTCTCCTCCTTGCTGTTTCTCGCAACAATCCCAATCTGGTTTGCAGCGGAGCATCCTGCTGCCCGCTGAATAAATGCTTACCTGGGCAGCAGGTCAGCTACCCAGCCCAGACCATCACCTATCGGGGGTATGGAAACTCCAATTATCTCCTTAACCGGCATTTCTTTTGCAATTATCTCCCCATCTGCTTATATCAGTCTCGACAGGTGCAGAGGGAGGGTCCTACTCTCGCAGGCTCATTTCTCTGACAGAAGCAGTGATGGAGGTGGATATGTGGAGCAAGAAGAGCTGAAAACACAAGCTGCATGCTAATTCATTTGGAATCTGCTGTAAATTAAAAAAATTCTCTGACAAAAACCAGCCAAGCCACTGGAAAGAAAGTGTTCATAAAACACCCGAGAGCAGAATCTCTCAAAGGCCAGCTGTGTTGAATTTAACAGCTACAACAACGGAATAAAAAGTGTGTGTTATACTGTACCTTTACAAAAAATACTACGCCACAATTCAAAATATGAAAAAAAGAAAAAAAAAAAAAAAAGAGAGAAAAAAAAAGAAAATTTGGTGAAGATTACGAGTATCCCAATGCAACCTTTTCGCTTCCAATATGAGACCGATATTGCAGCCTTGACTACTGGCCGATACCGATATTGATTCGATATCAGCGCAAACAGCATGATGTTCAGCTCATTCGTAGGTCTTTGAGACTCGATAAGCCTCAGGGGAATGTTTAAACTTTAAATTTATTAAACTTCCCCTGTTCTGTTCCACCATGGGTCATTCAGCTGTAACGTCTTTTTTGTACTTTAACAAAAAAAAACTTCCACACAGCCGACATCACTCCTACTCTTTCATCCTTTGTTAGCACCCTAGCATACACTGTTTTTGTGATCAGGCAGGCTCTGCGTGCTGGATCAGGCTCTGCTGGATAGAAGTGCTGGACTGGAGTCTGGAATGGACTGCCTGTATCTGAGTTTTTTTTTCTATCAAAGGTTTTAGATGCAGGCCGATATAATCCGACGCTAGTCTTTTTGTTGATATCGGACCGATATGTGATATTAACATTGCATCGGGACACCCCTAGCTAACATATATGAATATTATTCCCTAATTACTAAGTATAAATATCTCTTGCATTACTAATGAGGATTTTTTTAAAAATGTATCATTCAACCATGCCAAGGTTTGATCTCTACATGAGACTGTTACTCACATCAAGTATGGCACCAAAAACACAAAAGGAAATGTGAAAGGAATATTGTCAGCCTGGAAAAATATAAGCTGCAAATGGAAGAAAATGCTAATGGAAAAAACCTCACCGTCCATCCTCAAAAGCAGGGTGACCATGATTCATGGCCCATATTACAAATACCTGTAAACACTAATATGTCCCAGTTACAGACAGTCCCTGTCCTGGTTTAAATCAGCTGAAATAAAAAAAAAAATGATGCACCATGCTTGCAACACGTGTTCCTTTGTGTGTGTCAATCCATGTTGTTGCTAAGGCTGTTGCATTTGCAGGTCAATGCTTTGTGCTGATTCGTCTGCATGCGTGTTGATCACTCTCACCATCCAGCTATGGCTAAGAGATTTCACTGAGAGAAACCAGCTGCACAACATCAGGTAGGCTAGCTGACATGCTAACAAGGAAGGAAGTGTTTCACAAAGAGCTCTAAGACATAACACTCCTGGAGCTCTTTGGAAAACGCTGACATCTTAGACACTTTTCATGGTGTTGAAAGGTGCGCTGATGGAAAACCCAGTTGTGCCAGGAGCTACATATGTCAGGTATAAAAGAAAGGTGTGATCAGGTTAGATGTTATTAAGATCCAAAACTCAGAAGACAGTTCCTTATTTTGAGAGTCAAGATTATTTGCTGTCATAAAAAACATGTGTAACAGAAACTAATAAGTGTGGAATTTTTAAAAATGATTTTAAATGAACAGAAAGCTTGGTGTAAACAGGTGCCGTTTGCACATTCACACTGTTTAAGGAAGTTATTAGTCCATATTAACTTATTTTGTAGAATAAATTTCATTATGGAAAAAAAAGCCACATAAAAATTACATAAATATAACATTATAATATAATGTTTATTTGTGTGTGTCCACCACTGGCTAAAACTAATAACCTCGAAAATGTCCGACTCCTAAACCACTGACAGGAGTGTGACAGTCCCAAACTACCACATGCTCAGTTTGCACCTATAACATTCATTTTTTGCACTGTTCAAAATTCTATCTAGACTCTCCACTGCCTTCAATTGCCTTACTTTTGTTTTTTTATATATAAATTTTGTATATTTGTGTTTATTATTATTCTCATTTCTATTTTTCTTTTTTATTTTTTAATATTTAATTGTTGACATTCATTGTGAACAGCAAAGAAAACAATTATTGTACACAGAAACATGTCACTGATGATAATTAGACACAAAGAGAATGATTCTTGCAAATTTTCATTAGAAGCCAAAAGAACTTGTCACATGAATCGAAAGGCCTGCCTTTGTGAACATTTGTCTTGAGTACAACATGACATTTTTCTGCAATCATTATCACAGCAAACAGCATATTAGCCATCCAACAACAAGGCAAAGAGGCAGTGAATGAGTGGGGCAGGGCAAAGCCAACACTCAATTTCATACATCATAAATCCAAAATTATCTGGCGCTGGTCCTGTTCACTGATTTGTAACATTAGTCACAAGAGTCTAATACATCCACAGACATATTCAGACGGTCCAAACTGTATGGCAGACTGTGTGGTGGCAGATTAATTTAAAATACCAAAACAAAACAACACAAAAAAAAATACATTGTGATGTTCAGTGAAAGGCTTCATCCCTGTGTGTTTGTTTTTGTCGTTTTTATTTCAAGCCTTCACAACTGTTGCAGGGCAGTAATTTAGTGCTGGGAGCATCTGTGCTGTTGCGCAAATGACAGGAGCAGTCTTGAGCTGTCACTGTCGGAGCAGTTACACTGTGTCAAACTGTTTAATATGCTTGTAGGCTTTGTTCCTCATTAAAGCACACAGAAGCTCCTGAGATGTGCTGTACGACAAACGAGGGACTCCGCTGCTGTCTTTGTCGAAAAGCCATGACAGCTGCCGTCATTCGGCACTTGTCCCTCCACCCCGCAGCAGAAAAAAAATCTTGGTCCTCATCCTCTGAACACATCGTTGTTTAATTGCCAGCCCCACACGTTTCAGCTCAGACCTCTGTGTCCCAGCTGCCATTACCTCCAGGGACAGCAGATTTGTTTTAAATAGTTGGTGAGCTTGTGTGAATACAGAGGAGCACTCAGAGCAGGCTTAGAAAGACAATGAGGAGAACAAATAGAAGAAGAGTGGACACAGTCATCAGTAATGCGTGCGCTTAGGTGGGAAGAGTGCGTGTGAGTGACAAAGACTGTTTTTTGTTAACAGGATCCTCAGGCAGCCGTTGAAAACCTTGAACCTCAAGTGAGCAGCTCTCTGAGAATTGTCATGAATAGAAGAGGAGATTAAACAACAGGTTGCTGATTTTCTCTTCCTAAACAATTCTCTCTTTCTTTCACCCCTGCCCCATGTATGCACCCCCTCTCTTTCTTCACACGCCTCGCACAGAAACAGTCTCCACCCCCTTCCTCTTCTCCTCACTCTATCACTCTGCTGCTCAGGGAGCAGTTTTGGCTGATCTACATTGATTGCTATGGGCCACTCGCTATCCCTGGCGCTCCAGAGCAAGAAAATCCAAGCCCTCTCATTCATCAAACCGGCACCTGCCAGACTCTAGCCCAAGAGAACAACCGTCAGTTTCTTTTCTTCCACGCTGACTGTCCCATTGTCTTTGTTTCTCCCCGACAAATAACTGTCAGGTCCTGAACAGTCAGGAGGGAGCCGTGATCTGCTATTCCTCCGCCTTTTCCAACAACCGTTAATCCCACTGAACACGCATGAACTGTGGAAGTCAGTCACCACTGTTGTAGCTCAATGACTGACACAGCAGCTACACAATAAAAACAACACCCCAGAGCCTAAATGACACCAGCCACGGGGTCTGAAAATGCAGCTCAACCTCCAACCCAGATCCCTTCCTCGTAGCAACCGCATACCAGCTGAGTCTCTCTTTTTGGGGGGACTTTTTCCACTGATGGGGAGAGTGAGGAGCAAAAAGGGCGTATCACAGAGACAGAAAGAAATGTCTCTTTGGAGACAAAATTTTCATTTTTTTCTCTTCTTCAGGCAGATCTTATACAGAAATGAGTTTTTTTGTTTTTGTTTTAAGCATTAAAGGGGCCATATTATGCAAAATTCACTTTTGAATGGTTTCCTCATAATAAAATGCACCCCCAGCCTGTTAACAACACCCCTCAACATGAGGAAATTCTATCCTCTCCCTCTCCTGCAAGCTGCACTTTTCAGAAAATCTCTGCTCCTGGGAGCAGTAATGAGCCGTTTTAGAAATCGCCCTTTGTGACGTCACAAAGGGCGCGAATACTCCGCCCAGCTCCCTGATTGGCTCCCTACCAAAGGTAGTTCTGCCTCCAAAAGCTTCTCCCCCACCATTTCCCCGGTCCTCAGTCATTAGTCAACACTAGTCTAACATGGCAAAGGTTAAAGGTTAAAGCACGGCAAATGCACTGTTGTTGGCTGCATGGAGCAGCACAAAAGTCTTTTTTTACCTCCATCTTCACCTGAAACTTTGAGGGAAGAGTGGATTAATTTTATTTATGCCGGCGAAATACCTACAACAACCCCGAAAATGTTGTATGTTTGTGCTCACCACTTCATGGGGGACTGCTTTCTGAACGAGGGACAGCTCAAAGCAGGATTTGCAAAGACTTTAAAGCTGAAACCTGGATCACGTCCAACTATCCGTGACCCAACTAAGGTACGAGCTGAAAGTTTCAGTATTTTATGCTGCTTTACTGTAGTGGCCTACCCAGCCTCGTAGCCTGTTGACTTGTTAGCATGGCAGCTAACATGAGTCGGTGTTGGTAATATACACGTCACACAATAAATAAATAATTGAAGAGAAGTTTTGTGACCATATATGTCATATAGAGCTATCTTTACGCAATATCTCTTTAGTTTATGCATGTAACTTTTTTCGCGGTGCTTTATAAGCAGCTGTTGTGAGCTGTTGTTGTGGACGCAAGTATGGGGGTTGTTTGTGTCTAAAAAAATCAAGCTGATAAAGCTTCATTCAGATAAAAAGCTATACGGACATAGAATTCGGTGTTTTGTTTATGCATGTAACTTTTTTCGCGGTGCTTTATAAGTAACTGTTGTTGTTGTGGACGCTAGTATTGGGGTTGTTTGTGTCTAAAAAATCAAGCTGATAAGGCTTCATTCAGATAAGAAGCTATACAGACAGAATTCGGTGTTTTGTTTATGCATGTAACAGTTTTTTCGCGGTGCTTTTTAAGCAGCTGTTGTGAGCTGTTGTTGTGGACGCTAGTATTGGGGTTGTTTGTGTCTAGCCATCATACCGGCGAACTGTGTTTGTAAACATCAGAGAACGCGCCTGAACGCAGGCCACGCCCCCCCAACTCTATAAAAAGAGGGGCGGGTAGGGGCGTGGCCTGCGCTGAAGAAGGGACAGCCCACAAAAACAGCTTATTCTCGGTAGAGTTCTTTAGAGAGAGTTTTCAGGCTGGCTAAAGTCCAGTAAAAAACAGTTTTTTGAGTTAAAAAACTTCATATTGACTATTCTGGGACCTCTAAGAGCTATATGAACCTGCAGAAAAAGAGCATAATATGGGACCTTTAAAGCAGTTATAGATGAATCAGTTCATTTGTCTTTTTTTTCTGCAGGGTTATTATTACATATTTATGCTTATAACTCCATGGAGTGATAGCTTTGGATGTGTTGCATTGAATAATACATTAAATGCTTCTGCTGAAGCTCTGTCTCTTGTAGCTATTGTGTGTGTGTGTGTGTGTGTGTGTGTGTGTGTGTGTGTGTGTGTGTGTGTGTGTGTGTGCGTGTGTGTGAGAGAGAGAGAGAGAGTGTGCGACAACAGAACTTCTCAAAGCAGCCTCACACGCTCCCGTGGATTTCTGTTTGGCAGTCAGTTCAAGCAGGTACCCTGGTGAGGAAAACTTACAGCAGGTGAATTCTGCAGTCGACAGGTTCAAGACAAAAACTCAAGACGATGGGCAACTGTTTTTCATATATGTTTGATGAAGGCCAAGGTTTATTTCAATTTTGGACATTTTTTATAGTCTAAGGCTTCATTTTAAGGCTTAGTTTTAATTTTACTTATTTTGGTTTTTGTTTTGTTTTGTTAGAATCTTATATAAGCTATTTGACAAGCAGACAGAGAGCTTTTAAGCTAAGCAGCCCAAAATCTTTGTCTAGAGATTCTGAGCATCAAAGATTTTTTTTTTTTACCCAAATGAAGAAAACTGGTTTCAATTGTGTTCAAAGCAGTATCATCCATTGGCTGTAAACAAGTGACGTCTATCTGCAGAGCAATACATTGTTCATTATGCTGTCCAGGAAACTTTAAGTGTTTAATGATGAGTTACATTTTTAGCAATCTCTATCAGATACCTGCTTGCAGGTACAGATAACTCTCCGCTCTAAGGTGAGACCTCCTAACGTCTTCTTCAAGTTGTGACTGCGGTTATCAAGCAGTTGATGGAGGAGAAAGTGTTACAGCCCAAGAAGCCATGGAAAGTAAGTCATTATTTCCTCTATTACTGTCATTGTCTGACAGTAATAGAGGTGTTTCAATGTTAAACAACTTTTCACAAACCGCTTATTGGCATTCAGTGTGGTGAAAAGATAACTTCATATAAATAACATCAACTTACACTTTTTTTTCAATTCTATAATTACAAATGCAGGAAGAGTGAGGGGACACACGCACTGACGCATGTCAAGACCAGGAACTGATCCTGTGATTGGTGCATTTAGGAGTATAAACTCTTTATATGAGGGCCCTGCTTCACCACATCCAAAAATAACATGTATTCAAATATCCACCTTCCGCTCACTTACACTGACGCTATTTATTATTCATGATTTGCAAGTTAAAACATCCTTCCATTTCTGTTGTTCTCATTTAAGGCTAATTCCTTCAGCACAGTCGATTCTTTCTGAAGATTGGTTGATCCTTCCTGTGTCTGGATCAGAATACAATATGAGAAATCAAACATCACACTCTCTTTCAAAGAGCTGTTATTTAAGAGTTCAGAGAAAAGGCTTACAGTAAATTATCATCTGACTTTCACCTAAAATTACAAAATATACTCAAAAGAATGAAAATTTTGCTAAGATAAAGAAATATTATTCTCTAATTACTAAGTATAAATATCTCTTGCATCTCTTTTCTTAAAATGTACCATTCAACCATTCCAAGGTTTGACCTCTACATGAGACTGTTACTCAGTTCAATCCTCCAGACCTGACTGTATGGAAGCAGCACACACACACACATGCAAGATTATCTGTGTTGTATAGATCAGATGAGAAGGCTTCGTGCAGTACTCAGCTTGCTTATCCTTCTTTTTCCACTTGTTTTCAACCGCTCTTCAGAGAGTAGTGACAACACAAATTGTCTCCCATAAATACTGATTAACTTTATTAAAGGTTCATGATCAGAAATGCAAACTGGAAATCAAATCTGAGTCTGTGACATGAAACTGGAAATACAACAGTTTGAAATGTAATATTTTGGGTTGCAGGTGACCCCACCCACCCATCCCACAGTCTCTTTAACCTGCTGCCGTCGGGGAGGAGACTGCAGAGTCTCTGGGCCAAAACCAGCAGGCTCAAAGACAGTTTTTTTCCACCAGGCAGTCAGGATTCTCAATTCCCTCCCTGTTCTGCACCCACTGGCCCCCACTATTGACTCTCGACCACAGACTCTGCCCATGCACACACCTATCTCAGGACTGCACACTTCACTTTATACTCACTTTACCCATGCTTATTCGCACTATTTGCATTATTGTTCCATATACCTCATGTCTGTTCATTTCATTTTACCCATGCTAAAATTTGCACTACAGTTTACCTCACGTCTGTTTATTCTGTTTATACTGTTCATATTGTTAATTGCAGTATTTAAGGTTGTCTTTATTTAGTTCAGTTATTGTAATTGTATTACTCTGCTGCACCGTGGGTCCGAGAGGACTGAAATCTAATTTATGCTGTATGTCGAGCATGTATAGCATATTTGACAATAAAGTTGACTTTGACTTTTGTTGCTGTGGTGTGTGCCTTCACTAATCAAACCTTCTCTCACTACTTACATTAAAGTGCATAATTATACTAATATTATGTTCTTTTGTTTATTTATTTATTTCTTCCTTTAAAAAGTAAGACATACATTCAATCTTTTCAAGCTCAAAGAAGTCAGTTTATCCAAGATCATGAATTAAAAACTATCAAAAGGGAATGTGCTGATAAGCAGCCTGTTGCAACAACTCTGAAACAGTGGAATTTATTATTTGTCCAGCTTATGACAAGCCAGACAGCCAATCATAGTTCAGAATTCTCAGTATTTTAATAAGCATTCTTATTTTTGGTGCAGGTGGAGGGGCAGGTGAACCCATGGCCAACCCTCAGGACAAGTATTCTGAAGACAGATTATCAATCAAAAATAGCTATAGCTGAGCCTGGATCTCTCTGCACACATGACGGATATCAAAGAGAAAAAGTAGATAACAGAAGCAGGAGCTCACAGGGGATTCGACATGAAGCTTGTGATTCAGTGGCGTCCTTAATATAAACCAAGTCAATAGCAGCTTATGGTAATGTGATATCTAACTGGGGGGAAATGATATTCTCCATGTGCACACCGCATCCCCAGCAGTTATTTTTAACCATGGAAACATGTGAAATGAGCTAGTCTTTCAAAGAGGATGCAAAATAAAGACACATTAAAAAAAGAGAGCAATGATCCTTAAAAATGATGCTAAAAATGCAAATGTGCTGTTAGCTTGTGGCCTCATTTGTGTCTGTGAAAGTGAGAAAGACAACATCAAAATGCAAATCAGCTAAATTATGCCCCTCATTTCAACCCTGATGACTCCAACACAAAATGAATGAATCACTTTTCCTCTTTGTTTATTCTTTTCACCCTCCCAACCTAAGGAACCCTTTTTATGCAGGTGCCAGTGAATGTACATAAGCATGTGTATGAGTGTGTTTGTAAGAGTGTGTATGTGTGTGTGTTTGGTGGGAGGTCTTGCTCCTGAAGGAAGTGGCGAGTCATAAGAGCCAGCTGATGAGTATCACCCTCATCCGGAGCTCCATTCATGCCCGTGCACAAGGGCCCATTCACGCGCTGCTTTTCACACTTGTGGACCCCAGAGTCCCCGGGCACACTCCCACACTCACACGCCCTTACAGGCGTGAAGTGTCACTCACTAATCTCACTCATGACATCCTACACAGATGCCAAAATGGCACCCAGATGTACACACGATCACGCTCCCACACACAAATCCAGAAATAGGCTGTTTTTCTCATCTGAATCATTACAAAAAGGCCCCCAGGCCGTCTTTTTTTCCTTACAAACACATCTCAATAGCCTCCACAGCTAAGTATTCTTTTAGAACGAGTGACACACAGCAGGCAGAGGTGTCATTTTTATTTTTGCTGTCGACTGCTGCTTAGAATCTTTCTGACATGCTCGTACCACAGCCCACCATCATAGCCATGGACTGCAGTGATAGGCGTGAGGAAAACATGTCACTTTGGATGGCTTTTTGAAAAAGACTTGGGGGGAGAGGGGTGAACGGAGGGAAAAATCTGGAAATCTAGTGAACAGATCTATTGAAGCTCTAAATATTGGTATTGAATCTTGATCGAATAAACTGTTCCAGGCAATTTCCTGAAATCTTTCATGAACACATGCAAAGGATCTGCTTTTATACTTTAAGCAAATTCTGGTTAAATTTTTGAAAAGCAATTCATCTGAATGAAAGACGGGGAAATGAGTTACAGCTGGTTAGCAAAGTGAGGCAACTTAGCCCGAATGTACTTTAAAGTCTGTATGCAATAGTTTATTTCCAATGGACTATGTGACTTAATTGCACCCCCCCTCACCCCCTTCCATGTTTGATACCACAGTGACATCACTAGGAAGGTTCAGCACTTGTCTGACCTTCATGCTCACATCCAATTCCCCTCTGAGCCTAGGACCATCTCAGTAATAAGGGCATTCTCAGTGTGTTTACATTTCATTACACAACTTTGACGGACTCAAATTGCTGGGAAGGTTTGAGGAAAAGGTGGGGTGGAGGTGGTATTGGCTCAGCTCTGTCCAGGTCTTCAATATTTTCCCCAGTGATCCGTGTTTTAAAGGCATCCATCTAAAGTAATGCACCATATGCAGTCAAATCCAGACAGGATGCCTTCATAAAGTCTGTGTTTTTATAAAGAGGAGATGGGGAACTATACAAAATAATACCAAAGTGCAGGGATATTGAAGCTACTCTGTGACAAACAACTGTAAATTTCCTTTTAGTGAGAGCGTTCAACATGAGGCAGCAGCCAGCACTGAGCATCTATAAATCTGCATGAGTGCTGTTGCACATAATGCTTTATTTCAAATCCAATTTTAAACTCATAACAGAATCTCATAAGAGCTGCAACAAACGCATTACATTAAACCCTGGTGTGGCTATGAACAAATAAGCAAATCTCAATCTTTGTTTATATATTTCAAGAAGTACATGCTTGATAAACAGCTTTCTTGTCTGTTTTGATATAAACACCAACAAACAACAGCCAGGTTTGTATTAGGTGGCATGGTAACAGTATTCAGAATAACCATCCATGAAAGCAACTTCATCCAAGTCCCTTGAGAAGCACCACGAACTGCACACGTTAGAGGTTATAAAGACTCCACTTCAAAGGTTTTCTTTCAACTGGTCTTGCCAAACCACAGGGTAAGGCAATGCAAATGCAAGTCACCCTGGAGATTGAGTACAACCACTAGCTTCATATTCTAGATCCCATAATAAGGACTCTTGACTTTATAGTGCCCCGTGAGCCAGCATTCAAATCATCTTCCCTGAACATGGATGAATAAACGGGACTAAGAAAAAACATTAAAGACAAAATTCGTCTTTTGCCTTGAGAGTAGTCATCGCCATTGTGGCTTAGTGCTGAAGTGAGATGTCTGTCATTCAGAGGATTGGTAATTCAATGATCCTTGAAGCTCACATGTGAAGTGTACGTGGGCAAGACACTGCACAAAAACATCACTTAAAGGTAAAGGTATTGGAACATGATTATACACAAATATTAGCTTAGTAATGGCAGACAGCCTGGCTCTTAGCTTAGCAGCTTACCACCAGTGAAGGGAATGTTACACGTAAAGCAGAAGCACTTTAAGACATCAGTAGAAGAGAGAAGTGCTATTAATAAAGTCCATTTACAATTTAACAGCTAGCCCATGACAGGAAAGATTACAGAACTGCAACAATCAGTAGAGAAATTACAGTCCTTTGGGCAATCAGAGACATGGAATGAAAGATGGAGTGATGCATGCCAGGCAAGGCTGCTGAGCAGTACAGACTTCAACAACAATTAACTAGAACTAAACCAACCCCACTTCTGTATAGCTTTGAACACTACTGTGGACAAGAGTGGGGGAATACATAACCAAGGGAACTAATGTTTAAAATGCAAGGTGTGTCAATCAGCCAGCTATGACAAAAAACACAGAACCTCACACAGGTCTGTAGAGTCATGTCCAACAGGAGCTCTGCCGACTTGTTGGTCATGTACTGTGAGCTCTTGCAAAGAAGAATATGCAGAGACTAGGCAGTCCAAGTGAGTAATCAGTCCATTTTTTAACCATCGCAACAGAGAGACGGTCATCTCTGACAAATGAGACTAAAATCAGTTGTAATACTTTATACAGGACTTCTGTTTCATCACCCACAGTTAGCTCAGTGTACATTTTGTTTTATTCCAACTATGTTTGTCTCAATTCATCCAAAGACATGTGGCTTTCGGCATCAGTTCTACATAAGTTCTGTCTTCAGCTATGGTGAAAAATCATCTCGAAATTTTGCAGTGAAGCTAGGTGGTTTGTATCTTAAGTTGTGGGGTTGTACATTGTGGACAAAAGGTTCTCTCATCTAGTTCAGCAAAGCGTCTAAATATTGTTACATAAAGTATTTTTCACTCCATTTGGCCAGTCTGTTTAAAAACTCTTCTGAATGGGGTGTTTGTTGAAGTGCTGACTCTCATGCCTATTTGCCTGTAAACAGCTGAAAATAGCTTCTGTTGAAATAAAACAACAGTGAAATCCTTAACATCAACAAGATGGGTCAATTTAGAGATAGTCTGTTATTGTGTAAGTTAAATGATCTCAGTTTGTAAATAAAAAAGGAGAAGTACAGATCAAAGTCAATACATTTTTATTAATTGATGTAGCCTGTGGTGCCGACACAAAACTGCCCTTCAAGCCCTCTGTTTCTCCCTATCCTCCAAGTTATCTTTCAGTATGATGAAACAGGACCACATGTATTTTTTTGCAGGGCTTTGAAGTAGCTTCAAAGTTTCATTTGTAAACTATGCCTTTGTTAAAACTATATCATCTGACGCAACCATAGACATAGGTAAGGATATCGTCACAGAAATGTCAGCCACTGGTTTATGAAGTGGAATTTCAGGCCTATTGAAGGTGATTATTACATTCAAAACGTTGACTTGACCTAACTTTTGGTTGACCTATGAAAGAGGCAAAGAGGTGGGGTTGCCTCTTTGGAATGGATGTTTGTGGTTTGGAGGGTTCTGGAATTTGTCTTATGTGGACACTTGAGGAACTGCAGGTTATTTTTTATCTCTGTATATCACCACAGGTGCTTATCTCTGTCTGTGGAGTGTAAAGTACATCCTACATTGAAAATGCTACTTTTACCATCAGCTGTATTTGAACTTATGCAAATGGTGCAACCCAGTAAAGAGAGTAATTGTTTCCAGAATAACTCATGAGGCTCTGCAGAGTTTGGACAAATACCTCAAACCTTCAAACTAAGCTGGCCCTACACACATCATGGAGCTCATGGATGGACCCAACACTTCTATTGACCATGTTAGAGTCTTCAGGATGAAAGCCCTTTAAGTTGTGTGGTTAGTTTGTTCAAGCAGGTAGTGATGAACTTTTCTTGCTCACTCATGCCAACAGAATATGGAATAATCAAGTCCCATCCTATTAAGTTTGAGTCATTGAATCTTTTCTTGCAATCCACTCTTGGACCTTCCCTGCTCCAATGCATGGTTGGTTTTGTAACCTCAAGGTGGCCACCTCTACTGATAAGATAGCCATATTTCCTAGATTGATTCTTCTCCCAAAGGACCAGACTTCCTCTTCCTATATTATGGATTTCTCTGCAGATATAAAGCACAATCCTTGATGTGTATGGATAGCAGGTGATCCCATTGGGACGTCTAGCAGCCTATGTTGCACAGCACACGTGCACTGAAGAAGTGTGTTTGTGAGTTGATGGAGAAGTCCTTTTGTGTGAATCACAAGCTCCAGGGATTTGGTTTCAAAAAGCTTTAGTCATGGAGCCTCACAAACTTATGGCCACTGGAGGCTTCAACTTGTAGCGATGGTGAGCAATGATGAATCTCTCATTGGCCAGTGTCCTGGAGTGAACAGATCCAAATTCCAACGAAGTCAGACTTGAATTCTATAGCTGATGCTAAATAGAACTATCTTACAAGTACTGCATCACTGACAATGATTTATTAGCAAGACTTTGTTGTGTACCCAGAGGACCACTGTAGCTGAAGAACATATCACTTTTCCAATGCTAATCATCAGGTTAAGGAAGCTCCAGAGTCAAACCCTGCTTCACTTTATCTGCCACCAAATAATCCAGTACTGAAGGCAGAGCTTAGTCCTCCCTTGTGACAGGTTAAGCTGTGATCTGACTCTATTGTTTTATTAACGTATCTTTTGTCAGAGATGTGCTGCCAGTAAGTCTTTTTTGAATCCAGATTTAGACAAATAATAAGGACTGTGGATGAAAAGAACAATGTTGAAAAAAAGATGTTATCACTTACTAACAGTGGTTTTCCACTTGGTTTAAATGGAATGGCATGGACAACACTCTTCATTTCAATGGATATTTCATTTGTCTACTTGGTGAAATTTTTACAGCAGTGAGTGACTGTAAAGTATTTGGAAGCTAACAGACCAAGTTGGCAGCTGATTGGGAATGTGTAACGTTAACAACGCCACTGTGTATACATGTGCATGTTAGGCTGAATGTGATGAGAACACAGCTCTATATCTTTCTTTTTGTATCGAGCCTTAAACACAAGTGGAGTGTGTTCACTGCCGAGTCTACATTTGACGGCTATGGAGCGACAGTTCATCAGACTTCTTTTCACTCTGAGTCAGAGGGCCATTATACTTGTGTTTCATTTGTCTTTATAAAAAGGATTTTTTTCCCCAAACATTCAGTGGGCTATGATTGATATTTCCCAAATTTTAGACATGTTTCACTGCGGGAATTCAGCAGTTGACATCTGAAAGAAATAATCAGATTTGTCTCCCTCTGAGCCACTGCTTCATACCAGGAGCAGAAACAAGAAGATGAGGCTTTCAAACACTATCCTAGAAGTGTTTGGCTTCCCTATAGAGCAAATGTGAGTGAACTACAGGCTATTTCAGAGCAGGAGAGGATGGAATGAGAGAGAGAGAAAAAACAGCTATAAAAGTCTCAGTGGTGACAAAATCTTGTCAGAATACAAAAGAGGGATAAGAACATGGTTAACAAAGAAGAAACAATTTAGACCAGCGTTTCTTTCATAAAGCTGGAATGGAGTAATTGTTTGGCTGGCATAATGGCACACATTATCCCCCACAGGAGCATGGTCTCCCCCTTCTCTGAGTGAGGGCACACAATGATGATTTTAAAACGCACTTTTTGACCATAAGTATTGCAGAAAATAGTCTTAGACTAATTAATTGAAGATGCTCTTCGCACTGCTGTCATAATTCCAAATTAGGAGATCAGAAAGATGCAGACAGGTAATCATAAGGTCCTCAAAGTTGAAGTATGAGATGAGCATGTGCCAAACCTTTGAAATGTCTCAAGAAGGAAGGGTTTAACAGTATTTGCTTGCCAAAAATGATGATCTGATTGTGATCCGTGCCTAATTTGAAACGCATTCAGATTCATTTTCCTCTTTGTTTGCATCGCCCCGAGTCCTGTTCTGCGCCCTGGTTCTTTGTTCCTACCTCAAATTGAACAAGATGTCTCTGTGGCATTCTTGTCAAAAATCATGTATCTGCAGAAACCCGGTGTTATGTGATTGTGGGATCATCTCTACCGCTGCAGAGGTTGATTTGAAAAGCCCCGTGGCTTCCCCGGAGCGCAAAATCACGCTGCAACCTTGCAGAGAAAAGCGGAGAAAACAAGTCTTTCGTGGTCCCACGCAACAGTTAAAATAACCTACCAACACAAGTGAATCTCTTCAGTAGGCTTGTCTGGATGCGATTACAGCCTGCTTAGATTTTAATGATATATGCATGGAGTTTTTTTCCTGTTTGCGAAGTGGATAAACAGATTGTGGGGGAGTGAAAACATGCAGAACAGACGGAATATGCGGTCGTAATCTCTCTTATGAGATTCTACTTACAGGCATATGTCATGGAGAAGCTATTCCCCATTTTGACCATATCCACCTGCGGCACCAGTTTGGGGATGTCCTGGTGGTGCGAGAGGGCGAAACGAAAAACCTCATATTCGTGCGATTCTGTTGGGAACAATCCTCCTGTTGAGCAGCAAAGAAGCAAGAGTTAATGCTGGACTCACCAAACCAGGAGGGAAAATGAGGTGAAACACACAAAGATGCAGGAGGCAAACTTAAAAAAGAGACAAACGGTCTGGCGCGTGTGCGCAATTCTCACCTATATTGATGTTACTTGGAAAACTTGAGCTCGAACCCAAGCACATCCCCAGTAAACTGGTGTAGAGGATGGTGAAGCTTCGCTGCATATTTCCTGTTGCATTGGCGAAGGGAAAAAGAGCCGAAATCCAAGCATAGGTTTGTCCGAAGTTAGATTCCCCGCTCCAGTCGCCCCCTGTTGAAGCAGTTTTTACACCAACATCGGTACAGCAGCGAGACACTGATCGCAATGGCGAGAGGAGGCACCTTTCTCTCTCCTCTTCCTCCTCTCTCTGCTGATGCTCTGTCCTTGGCTGCTGTTGTATCAGACAGAGAATGACTTCAGCATTAGCCGCACTGCAAAAAATATGCCAATCTGGGAAAGCTGTTGATTCTCATTTTTTATTTATTTATTTTCTCTTTGCATTTTGACCACAAAACACGTGATGTTTTTAGCTCAAATGAAATTCTGGTTATTCGAAGAAACGTCTGAAATAACTCAGCGCAACAAAGTAGAATAAAACAGCCCCCTCAAAAAAGAAACAACAAGAGACAAATGTCAAATTCACTAAAAGCTGTTTTATGCAGAAAAAAACGGTGAAATTATCCCGAATGTAAGAATGATGGTATCTCACTGAAAGGAGGCACAGACAGTTTTCACGCGCATTTCTTCCCTAAAACACTTGCATGATGGACATTTTTTGCAGTGTGCACCTCAGTGCGCACCCACAGGTCCTTTAGGAGACGCACAAGATTTCTTGGATATCCGTTCACTCTTCTGTACTGTAAAAAGTAGCAAGTCTATTTTATGAGAACGTGCTCTTTTAGTTAGGACAAAACAAGAGAAAAGAGAGAGGTTTTACTGTACAGCATCCTGATTTCACCATACAATTACCCACCAGTGCTTTCACTGACATAATACGCATAATAAATACAGTTCAGATGAAATCATCCAACATATCATCACATTATTCATGTCTCAGTGGAAAAATATTGAGTTTAGAATGTAACATCTTATACAAATGAAGACAAAAAAAATCAAGTCTTTAAAAAAAGAAAAACTAAGAAATCAAGGCCAACCTAAGTCCAAGAACATGAACCAGATGGATCCTCTGGTGATAAGCTTAACTCCAACTATTACCAAAATAAAGCGAACGATAAAACCCATTTTCATATTTTCATTTCAGACAACAAACGTGCTCATTATCATAAAAACCATTATCTGGAAATGGTTCCTGCATAATTTTACTCAATAAAAACAGAAATTGTGCACATCATTATGTGATGCATTATTTTCAGGGGGCAAATTTTGAATGGAATTTTCCAGCAGGACCTACAATGAATAGCAGCCAAACTAAGTGCTGTGGTGATGTGAAGTCTTCATGTGTTTTGACAGCACTGAAACAATACAGCGCTGTTACATTGTGAGGATTATAAGAACATTTTCACCTTCTCTCAGTGTACTTGTCATTGATTGATAGGTTAGGTTGCATAATAAGATCAATCTATTGTAGTATGGAAATGAAAAACTGACAAAAAAAAAAAAAAAAAAGAAAAAGTCCATCTGCCGATTACACAAAAACTAAACCGCTGGTTGTTCATTGTGAGGAGGATGATTAGAGGTCTTGAGAAAAAAAAATCAGGCACAATTGCTTTTGCTTGGCTGCAGGGTAAATTATTAAAGTGTACAACAAAAAGATGTCCAATTACTATGCTTTGTTTCCCAGCTCCAAAAGTGTTTTGGATTTAAAATGGAAAGAGTCGCAAAAGTTTAACAATGGAGGAGAAGTACTTAATAAAACCAAGATTTATCCTTTTAAAATGTCACGGTTTAATACAAATTGTGTGTGTGTGAGTGTGCGTGTGTGTGTGTGTGTGTGTGTGTGTGTGTGTGTGTGTGTGTGTGTGTGTGTGAGAAAGGGAGCCTTCCTCCCCTCCCCCTCCCTCTGTTTTTCACACAGAGCAGGACTGGCGAGCAGCAGATAAGGGGGGGTTATGATTTAAACCATGTATTTACAGACAGCTACAGCCTGAAGAAAAGGTACAAGCCCTGTGCTTTTGTCCACAGTTCTAAATTAACCAGCGCTGCTGATATTCACACGAGATTGATTGTGAACCTCAATGTAGTGCGATGCCTCGGTGCTTGTTTAGAAAATGAAGTGGCAAATCCTGCCTTTGACACAATTAGGATTAGGGATGAGCTCACTTATCAGGCCAAGGCAGGGTCCTTTTTTTAAGTTAAAAATCACTTCCCCTTCTTATTGTTTCAACAACAGGAAGGAAGGCATGAACTCATTTCAGCAGCCAGAAAATGAAATTTAGAAGATTAGTAGCATGAGCTGAATTGGATTTCCAGTGTTTCCAATTAAGCTGAAACACATGATAGAAACTGTGAGTCCTGTTGCAGCACTTTTGAGCGATAGAAATGCCGGAAGTAAAAGGTTATCTAATTTGTGAATGATGGATGTTGAATAAATGCAGGCAGAATGGTCAATTTTCCCGGCCTTTGTTTGAAATGATGAGGGTTTGGCTAAAACATAAAAAGGTTGGAGTGACTCTCATTAAAACACTCCAGTTTTTTCCTTACATCTTAAAGCTCTGTCTTCACCGTGTGCAGGAACACTTTCCTTTGATGCATATATCTTAACAGCTGGTTTTAGGGAGTTTATTTTTACTTGGGTGTTCTGAATGTGTGTGTGCATGTGTTAGAAGTGCCTCATGTGTAAAAGATGCCATGAAGTCTTTTTAGAAAGTCCTGATTAATGCAATAAATCTGAGAATAGGATTGGTAATGATGGTTAAATTTTCTGAGGTGTTAAGCAGAGGAATAACAATCAGAGCTTCATACAGGTTTAAATTATCACAAACACACGGACCATATGTTGCAGAAAAAAATGCACATTTGGTCTTAAATGAGTCTTCATCATAGATCCCATAATGTGACTGTCTGTCTGGTTTTTTTTAATAGGAGTCAGCATGAAGAGTATAATTAGGCTAATCCGTCAAAATCTGCTGCTTCCACTCCAGTCTGAGTGTAAAAGAAAAAAAAAAAACTCCTCAGCATGTTTTTCCTATAATTGAACCAGTGCACTTGTGTTGTGGAGTACGTCACATGGCTGGAGGCAAAACTCTAAAAAGTATGTTGCTGCAGAGGTGACAGAGGAACAAAATATGTCAAACAGGCCGAGGAGTGGATGTGAAATAGCAGAATAACATCAACCTGTCAGAGAAGCCTCCTCCAGGGTCCACAGCAACTGTTGAGAGTAAGAACAAAAATACTGGTGTGAATAGGGTTGCTGGATAATGTCCTTTTCAGACAAACCTCCAAGAAAACATTGCAAAGACAAGTGAAATTAAAAATGCTTTTGTAGAAAGCTGAAGGTTTCTTATAGAACCAAAAAAAAAAACTGTAATAGCTGGACCATTGTATGACTCAACAGAGATGCTTAGCCTCTCTTAAGCTAATAATAACAATTATTCAAACTCAAAATTTTTCGACTGCCTCAATCAAGTCCCAAAAATAGCTGCAGCCTACTTTACAACATAAAGCAAAGCTCTAATAAACCAAATGTGTGCGACCTGCCACTTAAGTAGACATGAAAAGCAGCAAGCAGGGTGACTACTTATGCTCAGGTTAGATTTTAGCAACCTCCTTTTGCATTTCTCAATAAAATGTTCAGTAATTCGCCAACTGATGGTGGCTCACTAATGCCTGCAGAGACGTTTTTGACTTCACTCAAGAGTAACATGTACTTCTGTTGGCATTGCTAATCTTCCCCTGCTTTTTTTTTTTTTCAATCCAACACTTACATAACCAATCAAACATCAGCTCCGGACCAAAACTGCCATGCCTACACTATCATATGTAGTACACATCTCTGCATCGTTAAAATTGTGGGACTACACTCTTGATTTATACAGTAGGTTTTACAGTCAATGAAATCTGTAGATGTAATTTTCTGTGACGATACAGAGGTTATTCTGCTGGGCTGGTCTGTTCTCTTATCTCTTTGTAGAAAGAAAGACAAAGTCACAGCTTCTTCTCTTTGTGGAAATATCACCAATGCCATCAGATTTTCCAGTTCATTTGCTTTTGAGAAAACTAAAATGTACCATAAATTCAGACAAGACCAATCGAGCATGTTGCTGTTTTCTGTCCTTCATTGTTTAACAAGAAGAACTGCAAAATACAATCTGTAGAACGATAATGTGTGAATTGTCCCCCCATTTCTCTCTCAATTTGATCTTTCAGCTGTGCAGCAGTGATCAATCTTCATGTCACACACAGGCGACAGTAATGGATTCTGATGGTTTTTGGCTTGTTACCCGCCTTATCTGCAGACTTGATTACAGCACTCGTTGACTGACCGACTGACAGAAACTGTGAAAGTACACCAGCCTTGGACAAATGCCTGGCATTAACACAAGATCGATAAGAGGCAGACCGGTCTAGATGCCCTGTATGCTTGATTTTTGTGGCATGCCTTAATTGGAATGAGTTATTGACATGTGGCTTAATTAGTTGGCCCCCATAATTGATTCAATGTGCTGTAGAACACTTCAGAAGACGGGAACTTTGGAAGATACTGACAATCTGAAAATTGTGCTAGAATTAACATGCCATGTGTTATAGACAGAGGAATGCAACGTTAGTTCTTGAAGGACATACTCTCCTCACATTTCACTGTCAACAAGCAACCAATTAAGTGTTTAAAGAGGGGTTATTATGCTGTCTCATATTTTAGACAGATACAAAGTAACAATACAGAAAATGGGCTGATTTTCAAACCTCTACATATTATGTTATAACGTGCTCAACATTCTCTCTCTCTCTCTCTCTCTCTCTCTCTCTCTCTCTCTCTCTCTCAAAAAAAAAAAAAAAAAAAAAAAAATTAAAAAAAAAAACCCAAAACAGTATGAGATCTACTGGAGACTTGCTAACATGATGTAGTCATCGCATAAGAATCCTCTAACTGGTTCATGACACGTTGGAGGATGGGGGACTGGACCCATTGCTCTGTCCATGACAGGCCTCCAGAGGGCTGGCCAATCAGAGGTAACGGGGTTTGTGGAATGAGGAGTCTTAATGAGACAGCAACAGAAAAAAAGTCTAAAAAAGGACAATATACATCAAAATAATACACAAACACAAAATTATGTTAATGATTATTTTACTTCTGATAAATTCAACTATGGACAGATTTTGTTCTGGACCTTTTCACTCATTAATTTCATACGTGACAGTAAATGTAAGTTAAAAAGGCTTGCAATGTCCTGTTATTTTTTGCTGTAATACCCATCTACATTGGACACTGTTCTGAAAAAAGATGAACAAAAATAACAAATATTTAGGCACTGGTTGGTGTAGCAGTTTAAGTGCACAAAGCATGTACAAAGGCTTTAATAATTGCGGTTACCTGTTTGACATTCAGGCCAGGCCCTTTGCTGCAATTCCCCACTGATTCCTTATGGAAAAAAACAGTAGTTAATATGTTTGTAATGTAGCACAGTATGGTGAGTTTGTTGGGGTTCTCTTTGTGGACACTGTTTTTAGAATTACTGACAATGAACTACACAATCCATGTCCAGTGTTTAAAAGAAGAACAGAGAACCTTCAGCAGGATGAGTTTACAGATCGTTAATTATGCTTTCAATATTTGTTAGAAGGATTAATTGTTAAGTTTTTGTTATTTCATGTTTTAATTGGTTTAATGTACCTTCATAATGATAAAAGGAAATGTAAGTGTAGACATCTATTAAGTAGGAGTGAGTAAAAATGTTATGTAAGTCTGCAGTGAAAAAAGTAGATTCCAAAAAATACACAGCACTGGTTCTGTAATGTGTGCGAGCTCTACCATGAAATAATCTGTATAGTCTTTCAGACACTCTCTACCTGAGGGCAGTTTTTTAGTTCCCGCATCAATTGAAGCTACCGCAGATGGTCACACTTAATGTTTGTGACATTCAGCCTCAAACACCCAGAGAGGCTGTTTATGCAGTGAGAGCACAGTCAATCAGATAATGCCGATGATCAAACAGACATTCAGTACAAAGAGATGAGCATTTGGTGGTTGTGTGGAATAAACATGTACTCTTTGTTTATCTTTTTATTGATATTCAGGTGTTCAGTTTCTCTTCCTCGCTCCCTCTCTTTGCCTCCAGCTCCCTGGATCTCAAACACTACCTGCATAATTGCCTTTCCCCTCCACCGGCCGCAGGGGAAGTGGAGCTCTCCCAATGTTACCCTGGTAATACTGATTGATGGAGTCGATGCTTGCAAGGTTCCAGAACATCGAGCATCGCTGCGCGCAGACATGACAAATTTCAGGGAACAAATTATAATGGCCTGATTAATCCCCTCTGGGGAAATGGAAATATTGTGAGTACCTACAAACTCACAGAGGACAAAGAACTGTACAAAGGGATCGGACTCTGGAGGCTTTTGTATCCATTGTCTAGCTGCAAATAGACCTAAAGATGACAGAGAGGAAATTCATAGTGCTGCTTAAGAATGTGTGAAAGTGAAGTAAATGATAAATTAGAAAAAGTTCAAATGCAGATTTCTAGTTACTTTTTCAGGAGCTCACTGTGATGGGAAATCCATGTGGTCGTCATGATTAATCCTGGTGGTGATTTAGAGTAAAGAAAGTGTTTTACAGCTAAAACATGTACTGTATGCTAATCACTCAAACCCTTTGAAAGTTTTAGAAAACAACAGGCAGCTATGTCGGAGGAATATGAACACCATCTTCTACTTTAAATGCATGTTTCATTTACCTAATCAGGTCAATTAGGTCAAGTAATTAGAGAGAAAGACAGAGAGTGACAGAGCAATGTTTTTCTAAAACAACTTTTTGCACAGTGATAAAGCAGGTTTCTGCAGTTATGGCTATGTGCAGAGCTATTTTTGTCAAGATTACTCCAGGAAAAGTGTGAAAATTATTCCTGAGAAAGTGACAATACCAGAAAGTTTTCGTTTGGTAACACGTTGAAAGTTCGAACCAAAAGTTTTGCACTTCAAAGTCATGAGTTAAGTATTTTTTAGTGTTTGAAAGCTGCTTAATAATGCAGCACAGAGACTGATAATAACTTTTCCATATGACATTTAGTTACTGAATGTCTTTTTATGGTGTACAAATGCAAACCAGTCCCTCATAATGAATATTGACTGTTTCTGTGCAGACATTTACTGCTTGTCACTGTCAGCACTGGGTCATTGTTCATAGACAGCCAAAAGACAGCAGGATGAGCGTTTACTCAAACGCTCTAAAGAGAGGCTCTACAAAGTTGGGGCAGTTTCTGTACACTGATGAGTTCATGTGGACGTAGTCTCTTCTCATGACTAAAGTATGAAAACACTCCAGCGCATGGAAGATACACAGTTTTACCCTATGAAACTGAATCTATATTTGTTGTTTTGTCTCTGTCATGAACTTTTAAAAAAAGTAAGACCTCTGACTTCTGATAAATTTGGTTTTCTTTGACACACCATTTTGCTTTACCTGACTTCACAAAAGCTAAAAGCAAAGTTGCCACACTGCTGACATATCTGTATCATGTAATGCCAGCAATTGAAAAGAGAGAAGTTGGGAAAGAGGCTGAAAATTCTCACTATGGTGCAGCACCAGTGGGCCACTCACCAACTTGCCTCAGGGGTTGATACAACAATGAAGACACACTGAGTTCACCCACAGTCAGTCTGTTTTCCTGAGAAAGAAGGTTACAAACCCTGCTCCGATGATAATATGGCTCATAGACAACTTGAGCAAGAGGGAAACTTGTCTAAGAACCATTTGTCGCACCGGTTCTTAAAGTTTTTTTGAACAGGAACAACAAAACTGCATTGAAAAAGAGAAAAAAAAAATTCTTCGTGCAGTTGCTTTATTTGAACACACCCGCCTCACAGCTGACACCTGTCCCACCATGAATGCACAAATGATACTTAATACCATTAATACTCGCTCTATTCAAGTGTCCCAGTAAGTCCTGACAGTGTGACGGCGAGCCAGCTTGAACAATACCAGGGTCATGAAACTGAAACCACTCCAACATTTCATTATTTATTATTTATTTTTATTTAATTTATTGATGTGCTTTTCTAACTGTGGCTTGTCATGATGTCTTCTGAGGGAAAAGGCCTGTTTTTAACTTTGAAACTTGACCTGGCAAGCAAGTCACAATCCATCACTACAGTTACTGTTTGAGGCTGACAGATGACTGCAGCAGATTATTAATGAAAAATAAGGCTGAGTTCTGCCAAAACAAAGTAGTGCATATGATGGTAGAATTAATGATGACGCCTTAAAGGGACAGTGAGGACTATCTTTTTGAAGTGGATTACAGCAACACCTTTTGGCTGGAATCGTCACTGACTCTTGACAAGGCGTGCTTGTTCTGGAAATGAATGGGGATCAACTCGTCTTTGTTCAAGAAAACTTTCTTTTGCTGGATACAATGCAATGAGGTAAGATATTTATCAACAGTTACGCAGCACTGTTGTTTAAAACTTGACAACAAGCAAACGGTCAGTTTGTACTATGGTTTGCTCTGGGATGTACCCTTACGCTAATGTGTAATGTTTGAAAATTTTTATGTCCTGCTCATCTTCCAAGCAGAGCTAACATAACCTCACTCTCCATTTTAATGACTGATTCTCAAGTTTGATCAGATCACTGCAGAATAACTGCTGCATGTGGGTTGGAATGACCAATATCACAAACAGCTTAGCCATGTTTGAGTCTATAGCTTGTGCTATATTACTCGCCCATTTAGCTTTCTTCTGCTCATTTGTCCTTTTTCGTAATGACAGTTCAGCTCCAGTGTCCACCATCACTACAAAAAATAAATCCTAGAAATTGTTTTCAGCAGAGAAAAACAGATCTCTCTTCTCACTAATAAACTTGGTCGGCCAGCATGGTGTTGTCATAGAGACTTCTGAATCAATCCGGTCCTGTCCAACCCAATCAGGAGGCTAAGAAATAGCATTTAGAAATGACATATATTGGTGCTGATAATCTCATTTTAAGTTGTGAATACAATCAGGCATATACAGTATCTAGAAGTAAGACTTTTTCAAGATCACTTAGAAAGTCCTCACAGTCCCTTTAATAAAAACATGTTATTTGCTAAGGTGGGCCTACAATATTTTTAGAGGAGTTTATTGCATATTTATATTAATTGAAGGGATATACACTGCTCAAAAAAATAAAGGGAACGCTTTAACAACACAGTGTAACTCCAAGTCAATCACACTTCTGTGAAATCAAACTGTCCACTTAGGAAGCAACACTGACTGACAATCAGTTTCATGTGTTGTTGTGCAAATGGAATAGACAACAGGTGGAAATTATAGACAATTAGCAAGGCAGCCCCAATAAAGGAGTGGTTCTGCAGGTGGTGACCACTTCTCAGTTCCTGTGCTTTCTGGTTGATGTTTTGGTCACTTCTGAATGCTGGCGGTGCTTTCACTCTAGTGGTAACATGAGACGGAGTCTACAACCCACACAAGTGGCTCAGGTAGTGCAGCTCATCCAGGATGGATGCGAGCTGTGTCAAGAAGGTTTGCTGTGTCTGTCAGCGTAGTGTCCAGAGCATGGAGGCGCTACCAGGAGACAGGCCAGTACATCAGGATACGTGGAGGAAGCCGTAGGAGGCCAACAACCCAGCAGCAGGACCGCTACCTCCTCCTTTGTACAAGAAGGAACGGGAGGAACACTGCCAGAGCCCTGCAAAATGACCTCCAGCAGGCCACAAATGTGTATGTGTCTGCTCAAACAGTCAGAAACAGACTCCATGAGGGCGATATGAGGGCATGACGTCCACAGGTGGGGGTTGTGCTTACAGCCCACCACCATGCAGGACGTTTGGCATTTGCCAGAGAACACCAAGATTGGCAAATTCGCCACTAGCGCCCTGTGCTCTTCACAGATGAAAGCAGGTTCACACTGAGCACATGTGACAGATATTCAGGTGTTGTGACAGACAGAGAACTTTCTGCTGCCTGCAACATCCTCCAGCATGACCGGTTTGGCAGTGTGTCAGTAATGGTGTGGGGTGGCATTTCTTTAGGGACTCGCCAGAGGCCTCAGACCCCTTGTGAGACCATATGCTGGTGCGGTTGGCCCTGGGCTCCTCCTAATGCACAAGACAATGCTAGAGACTGTCCAGGAGTCTCTGGACACCACAGACTGTCCAGGAGTTGGCGGGTGCTTTAGTTCAGGTCTGGGAGGAGATCCCTCAGGAGACCATCCGCCCCCTAATCAGGAGTATGCCCAGACGTTGTAGGGAGGTCATACAGGCACGTGGAGGCCACACACACTACTGAGCCTCATTTTGACTTGTTTTAAGGACATTTCATCAAAGTTGGATCAACTTGTAGGGGGGGTTTTCCACTTTAATTTTGAGTGTGACTCCAAATCCAGACCTCCATGGGTTAACAAATTTGATTTCCATTGATAATTTTTGCGTGATTTTGTTGTCAGCACATTCAACTATGTAAAGACCAAAGTATTTAATAAGAACATTTCCTTCAGATCTAGGATGTGTTATTTTAGTGTTCCCTTCGTTTTTTTTTTGAGCAGTGTATTTCAGGGTAATGTGTGTTAAAAGCACTCAATATGTGTGGCATAAATTGATATGTTACCTAACTGTCTCCCTATCTAATAATTTTCATTATCGAGCCTGCCATATCTGTGTGAATGTTCTGCCTTCACTAACAAGCATTTAGGATCAATCACAACAAATTAACGTTCTGCGCAGCTAACAGGGTCAACCCAAATGAGATCAGACATGCTTACAGGGATGGTCAAAGGAGAAAGGATGATTAACAGGATCTCGAGCTGTCAATCTCACTGACCAGTGTTTACTTTGAATTGCTTTCATTATAGCCCTTTCAGAATGAGCGTGCCACATTCTATAATAGGAGTCATGGATGTTAGCCAAAGGGAGGGAAGAAAATACAGAGTTCTTCTCACCAGGGAACTGCAATTATAACACACAGCAGGTATCAGTGCCTCAGTAGAGTGAAGCTCACACTCAGGCCTCGGAAATCTGCAGCAAACATAAATAAAATAGAAAAAAATGGATGCAAGGTAATTAATTTTCTAATCAAGCAATTCCTCTGAAACCTTTGAGGCTGGTAGAAATTTCCACTCTCTCTCTCCCCACCCTTTCTTTCACGCACACACACACTGACGCACACATAAACAGTTCGATATCATGGCTCATGTGTTACCGTATACATTGCAGGTGATAGAGTTGACAGTTCTTTCCCTATAAAAGCAACCACGCATCACATATTTGCCCAGGGAAATCAGTGCTGCTCCAATCAATTTGGAAGTCCATGTGTGTGTGTGTGTGTGTGTGTGTGTCAGCAGTGCAAACCTTTACTGCCGCAGCTGCACAGAGTGCTATGGGCTCGTTAAATCAGCAGCTCTAATGATCTCAATCGCCGCCTGATGCAGTCAGACTGACTCGATACTAGCAGAGGTAGACTTGAGGAGTGGGCGGGAGATAGGCTGAGGTGGAAAGGTCAGTGAGGAGTCACAGACAAAAGGAGAGTGGGCAAAGTCGATAAAAACAGCATACGTTCCAGCGAGCAGGAAATCTAAGGTTTTAGCGCGTTCACAAAGAAATTCAGCATGGTAAACACTTTCATTCCCTAAAACATGACTCCAGATCAAACCATATGGAAAAATCACACTCCCTCTCTCCTCTGCAGCGCACAGCTCTCTGCTTTGATCGCATGGCAGAACTGTTTACAGCAACACTCCAGCAGCGATCTCCCCAAGGTGTCCTGCGGTTTGGATGGAGTTATGATTCACTGGTGAGCCTGATAGATAGCGATGCGTTATCGGACTGCTTGAGCCATGAAATGCAGACGAGTGTGAGTAATACAGGTGGATCCAACCACTACTACTGGGTCAGCAAACCAGGTCACACACATGCTCAGGGTGTTTCTACAAACACATACACGCTTGGACGTTCACGTTCTTGTGCCTGTCACAACAAGTCATACGTGTTACCCCATGTGCTGTTGCTGTAAATCTGCTTCTATTTTATCCTTCAAAAAGCTTTTAGCAGATCTTCAAGCTATCTGTTCAATACAGAATACCCCCGAAAAACTAGTGAGGTCTCTTCATTTTGTCTTCATTTAGTTAGCCAGTGAGGAGCAGGTAAGCGTATTTTGTTATCCCAGAGACTGAGGAAGTCTGCTTGCTTTCCTTTGTTCCCAGTTATTATGCTAAAAAGCTGCTGGCTCATGCGTCGCATTTGAAGTTATAATCTATACGGCCAGGCCTAAAGTTGTAACTGCAGGTACCATTTTATACCAGTTGAACACACCTTGAGCTTTAACCTTATCAGAAGCAAAACAGAAGAGCAACTGTCTTTTTCCAGTTGAGCCAAATTAACCCACACCTTTGTTGTCAAAGCTCTGTCTGTTACTCACCTCCAAAATTCCAGGAAAAAAAAAAATCCAAAACGCAAATTTTAAGAATGAATTATATTTTTTCAAACCTTCAAAAAAATGTTACTCATGTCTTGAAAAAACACCTCCCATGTGAAACAGACAAAGGGGTTCAGTTTGTATTTGCACTCATAATATAAATAACATGCTGCACTGTTTTCTGTAAACCCCTCAGGTAAGTGAGGGCGATTTTGTTCCTAAACTGAAATAGCCGATCTTACTGCAAACAATACAGACAATTATCTCCCACAGAGAGGTCATTATGGAGTGTAAATACATTAATATACACTCATGGGAAAAATGTTGACTACCATCAACAACATTAATGAGGCTTTCAATTTCAAAGAAACACAAAACGTTTATGTGAAAGCTATGACTGATGGATGTTAGCGGTATTAATTTTTCAGCAGCTCGAAGTGTCTTCTTTTAAGGAAAGCGATTTCAGTCCTCATTGATAAAGCAGCTGAGGAGTGGAGCAGCTGAAAGCGGAGAGATAAGAGTTGGGGTGGCATGCATCAAAGAGCAGACAACCTCAACCAAATCTGATGCATCAAGTCTCCATACATGGGGTGCCTGCTCAGCGCGGGTAAACCCGCTTTGGACATTTACCACATACCTGAGATCATCTGAAGGCCTTTGAGACTTTAAAATTTGCTTTTTCAGATACTCTAGTTATATGTTGGTGAAGCATCCAGACTTGTCCTCTGGTCCCAGTGTGGACTTCAACTATGGATGTAATTTTTTAAAGGCACAGTTGGTAGTCATTGAAAACTAGCACGAATTTGAATGTAGCATTTCCTCAGGACTCCATTTAGCCCCCACCACTTCAAACTTAGAGCTCCTTCAAAACCCGCTCACATGCACAAGCACCGCTGATTCACGGCCACATGATTGTGACTGATTCAAAACATCAGACTCAAAACGGGTCCTCAGCATATCGTTTTTGTTTTGCACTAAGTTACTAATAGTTTTTCTTCCATTCTCCAGCATACTTGGATCCCTCTTGGCTATGCACATTCAATCAGGGCTAAATCACACTGGCGAAATGCATGCACAGGAGGCGGGCGGAATGGCAGAACGGGATTTGACTGGTTAAATAAATTGGATCCTAAATGCTAGGATTAGTTGATTAGTCTCCAGTTTTACTCCTGCTATAGACAGCGGATATTTTTCGATCTATTTTAAGAACACATCATGCACTGATTGCCATGGGGAAATAAAAATCATTGCCCTTGGACAGATTCTGACCAAACCATATGATGCTCAGCCCTTGTAAAGTGACAGGAAACAGGTCTGTGAAGGTTTGTGAAGGTCACAGATTATTCTGGCTGCTGAGAAATCAATTTCTTTTTGAGCTGAAGTGTCCCAAGTGTTTTATTGACCCATATCTTTCTATAGGCCAACCCTATTCGTTGGTCACTCCAAGTGTTTTTGAGCCAGAAACAATCAGCCTTTGAACGAGGCTTATAGATGGATTAAGACGACGTGCCATAGTTGTGAGCATCTCTAAATTCTGAAATGCTTTACATGTATGAGCTTCATGCCTCAGTGTCAACCATTTAAATTTCTTTTGTATGTGGATTCTCAAGGGAGCAGACATGTATGTATGTGTATGTGAAAGTGAGAGTGCTGAATTTGTGCTTTCCTTTGAAGGACAGCGTGGAGGGATGGGAAGCCAATCTGTTTCTCTGCAGATTAACTCTCTCATTCTAGACCCTTCGTCTCCCTGCAGCACTCACTATCTCCAGTGTCTGTCTTCCCCCATCACTCCCTCCAGTTCCTCCCTTATTGCTTCTGTACACTCTCTGTCTCTCCCTTGCTCTCTGTCAATCAGGCTACCTTCTTGGGCTCCTGTGTATTAGTGTGGGAGAGCGACAAATCTGTAGCCGTGGAGGCGGTGCAGAGATCCACCCCCGTTTGAGCGCGTTGCCTCTGCTTCAAAAGCTTTTCTTCACAAAGGGGCAGCGTGAGAGAAGACACCGATTGAAACTGAAGCCACAGGCTGGGAGTAGACATAGACTTGCACAGCCCTGTAAAAAAGAGGCTTTTCCCCTTCCACTTTGTTCACTCAGTGGAACCGAATGGGAGAGGAGAACATTGTGTCCTGCCCAATTAGCTGAGCATCAAGCCACTTCCTGTCTTTTAGTACAGGAGGAGGCTAAGAGAGTGTTTACGACGAGAAAGAGACACAGGAAGAATGAGGGCATGTGAAGGAATGAACAACACACCTTCATAACCCCTGGGAACTCTTCTCATCTCCTTCAACCAATTCTGGCGGAAAGAAACAACAATTTAAGAAATAAAGAAAACAACTGAGGACCTATGAATCGAGCAAACGGAGCAGAGTCTTTCTTTTTCTCCGGCACATTTCTGTGTTTGAAATTCTAAATGAGTATTTCTTGTAATTGAATTCTGTGTTGGAAAGGGAGAGAGACAGGAAGGCAGGTGGGGGGTGTGGCGGACAGGTTTGGGCTGAGGTGCTTTAGATAGTGTCATCTGCAGCGGGTGGTGGGGGGTAGGATGAGCAAAGTCGAGAGGAGGTGAAGAGAAACAGTGAGGGTGCTAGCACTCTGCATGCTTTCATTAGCACTCTAAATGCTAATGAATAAGTTCATAGCTTTGAAGATGCTGCAATGTTAAATATGCATGGGTTATCCAACACAGTGCACAGAGTGGAAAAAAAAGGGGGCTAAAAGAGGGATGGATATGAGAGATGTGGATGGAAGGGAGAGATGTGAGATTGAGAAAAGAAATAAAGAAAAGAGAGAAGAAATGGGATAGTTGTGTTTCTTCACCTCTCCCCCTCTCTCTCTCCTTTTTTCCATTATCATCTCCTCTCCTCTAATGGGACATAATTTCTTTGTTTATGGCCATACAAGAACCAAAAACATCCTTGTGGAAGTACTTTAAGAAAACTGATGAAATGAAAATCGCCGGCTTAATTGTTGCAAATAAGAGTAAGCGTGGCTTTTCACAGTGCTCTGGTCCGCTCTCCTCCCTGCAGGGACAGATGCAGAGTCAGTCATTAGTGTTAAGTCAAAAGACATTAAGCCAAGCTGCTTGTGGTGCAGTAATGACCCGGCAGTTTGAAGCGATGACAACAGCAACGAGGGACAAATCTCAGCAGAGGACGGCTTCATTTTCTCCCTCCCTGCTGGATAAAGAGTGCGATGTTTGGTTTGGGAATGCATTCGCCAAATGCAGAGTAGACTGTACTGGATCACATTAACCATTAACAGTAACTGCATTTTTTGTGCATTTGAGGCCTCTCATTTTGTGCTTGGCTCTGATGTTTGAACTCTGCAACACAAATTGAATAAATGCATGTATAATGACACTTAATTGACCATTACAGTGTGCTGGTCATTAACAGGTTAATGGCTTTCCATTAATACCTCTGCAAATGTGACAGGGGGATGGAGGTGCTTCTTCAATTTGATTTCCAATTAATATGTATGAGTAGACCTGCATGAGAAGGATGATATGAAGACACATTATCAGGGCTGGGAAGAGGTGACAAAGCTATCTGATGACTTGGCCTAAAGAGGAAGTGACCAAACTATTAATGGGCTAAGCACTGACACAGGAGTGAGATGACAAAGGCATTTCTATTTGGTCTCAAACATAGCACAGATAAGTGAGGTACTTTGGGCCTTTTTTCATCAAAAGCTATATAAAGCACTGGTGTTTTAAAGAGGGATTTTTCACAAACATGAGGAAAACAAACTGTTGTGGTCCACTCACTAGGTCTTGATTTATCTTGTTTAAATTGTTACAGACATGTAACGTGAGCTCTGTCTAGAGCTCCATGGCAGCATCAGCTGCATCTACCTTGTGTTTGCATAATGAAATTATTGAGGACATTTTTTGTTGTATTGTTGCTACAGGGCTTCGACAATATACCAAAATTGATGATGTACATATTTCAGTATCAAAATGATATTGATTTTGTTCTAAAAATAAGCATACAGTAAAACCATACAACTCATTGGTTCATGATAGGAGACAGAAATTATTCCTTGCGATGGTTAAAACCTGCCAGAAAATGGAAGGAAGATGAAAAAGAAGCAGGATAAGGAGTCTCTATAACCTGCTAGATAGCCTTTATTACATTGTGTGGTTACTACTGCAGTGTAATCATATCAGAGGAGATGTCATATAAAGGGAAGAAATGTACCCAGCCACACCCCCAAAAAAAGTTTCTGCTCAAATTTTGGATTTTTGACGGATTTTGTACAAAAGATGAGGTGTTTGTGATCAATTAGTAATTACTCAATTTCTTACAAGTAATAATTACTCATCACACACACACAGGTTCTGCGCAGGATCTTAGCTGTTGCTAGGAGTGCGCACTTCTGGATGGAGATGTCAGATGTTGTTCCTGGTATCTGCTGGAGCTATCCACCCAGCTTGGGTGTAACAGCCCCCAGTGTCCCAATCTCAACTGGCACCATTGTTGCCCTCACCCCGCACATCTTCTGTAGCTCTTCCTTCAGCCCTTGGTATTTCTCCAGCTTCTCCGGTCCTTCTTCCTGATGTTGCCATCACTCAGTATTGGTCAGTACCCCTGTTCTCTGATGCTTATCGGCCAGCACTATGTCAGGCTGATTGACTAGCACCATCTTGTCAGTCTGGATCTGGAAGTCGCACCGGATCTTGGCTCATTTGTTGCAAATTTCAAGCAGCATGGATGGAGGTGCACTTTTGGAGTTCAGAGTATTGAGATGCCACCCTGGATAGTGATGCCACGCAGTGTTGGAAATGGAATGATCTTTTTGGGCTGCAGTAGTGAAGTCAGGTGAAGAAGAAGTGGATGTTGAGGATGGAGGGCAGAGTGCAGCTTCTCAAGATGTGAAGCTTTAGCTACCTGTGGCCACTTATGATGAGTGACAGAAAGCTGAGCCTGTGCAAGTTCCACATCCTCAATACACCTGCATCAGTTACAGGTGTATTGCTTTGCTTCCCTGCCACAGAGTTTCTGTATTTTTTTCCCGTGTTTGCAAAAGTTAAAAGACAGAAGCAAAAGCATGGGTCACTGGCACTCAAAGTTAGGTAATGATGCACTCAGATGACAAACTGAATTGAAAGTGTTATTGTGTTGCTAAAAATGTTAAAACTGGAACAGATGATGCCATGTGCTGTAAGACAATATAAACCATTTACCTCTTTATCTTATCATTCGTTTACTGAGGTAGAACAAAGACCTAGGGCAGAGGATGTTACACTCAAACATGAAATATTTTCAGTGCCCCAAGTCAGACAATTACAGTCTCAATGTTTAGTTTCTCATCAGTATCTGAAGACAACAAATACCTGACAGTACAAAGAGTTTTTATACTCAGAGACAGCAGGTATAGAAAATGAGAGGAGAACCACACACTGTATTGTGTTTTTAGCTAGTTTATATTATGAGTTAAGATTAGGGCTGTTTTTATTTCATTCTGGTCCTTACCTGTTGAATTTGGATTTGTTTGAGAAAGTGACCGATGAACACTCAAGTAATCTGTAGCAGATTTACCGTATAGGGAGCTGGTTTGTGGTATCTTAAGAACTGAGCTTGATACCTATGAAAATATCAAAAATCATCTTTAAAGGTCAAGACATCCTTTTGTGTCATAACCACTTGAAAAAAAGGGTTCCTTATCTCTCAGAGTAATTCACTCAAACCCAGTGTCCCTACTGGTGTTCCAGTCTACCATGTAAGAATATACTGTAGGTAAGACAGAGCAGTGAAAATGTAAAAGACTGGGAAGACAAGGTGGCACTTAATACAAAACAAGCGTGTAAATTTCAAGACGTAGTGCACAAAGCTGGCTAGGTGACTGGCTCTCATGCTTGCCATCAGCACATTACAGCAGAGAATCTAAGGCAAGTTGGATAAAAGGTTTAAAAGTTTAATTTGCATACGTAGGCAGTGGGAGCAAAATAAGACCCTACGTTTTAGCATAAATCCTGTGGAATGTGTCGTTTTGCTGGGGGAATACTTTGATGTTAAAAAATGCAGTGCTTACTGTAACATATTCTATGTAAATGATAACAACACTGGAGCCTCTACACCCCCCACCCCCAACCCCTCCATGCACTGATATGGATGTTTATGACCAACCATTTGTCTACTCACAGTTGACAGCATTAAAGCACATTACTCCTCCATCTGTACTGCTGTTCTCTGTGTTATGAATTATGCTGTTTAAATGGGTTCCCTCCTTTAGAAGAGCTCTGGGCAGGGTCTGTAGAGAGGCATCTAATGGCAGCTAAATGAATTCATGCGCAGATAAGGCGTAGGCTGCAAACACAGCAAAGCAACAACAGCTGTCAGAGATGGAGAGGGAGGCAGAGAATGAAACAGAGAGAGAGGGAGAGAGGAGGAAGTGGAGGGGGGCAATAGAAGAAGAGAAAGAAAAAGGAACCAGAGCGGGAGAGAGGTACAAAGATGTGAAAACAGAGTGTGTGAGTGGAAAATGAGAAAAAAAAAATCTGTGCTGTGCTATCTAGCCTCTCAACAAGTGAGGAGATGTGTGGGAGAAAGCAGAACAGGGAGTGACATTAGTTGTGAAGAAATCTATTGATTGCCACAGCAGGCTTTATTCTCTAAGTTAAGAGGCAAATAATCGAGGGGGATGTGATGGATGGCATTTAATACAGTTTTGAATTTTCCTCCATGGGGACACTGGATTGAACAGTCGGTTCCAACATTTTGAATCTTGTTTTCAGCTTTACAGTAAAACAGCACATACTTTTCCTAAAACTAACACAGTGGCTTTAAAGACGAGCGCAAGAGCTGCTGTCACTCTCTGTTAAGTTTAATATGAAGGAGGAGGGACACAAGGAAGAGATGGAGACAAAATCCATTCATTCCTACCGAGAAAGATGTGTACTTTGCTAAACCGCTGCCGACATACCGTCATGCTTTAGCCAGGGGCGAGTAGAGATATGCCAGAGGAGAGAAGAAGGGAGGCACAATTCATACCAACAAATGAGCAAGAGGGGTGGCAGCTCAGTGATGGAGGGGAGGGGGGAGCATTTATATATGATGGATGAGAGGTGGAGAGGGTTGCAGACTGTCAGATGTTCCCTTTATCTCTCTTATGCGTTTTTGATACGCCGAGTGAGGGTGGGTTGGGCAGGAAGAGAGCAGGAGGGCTGAGAAGCAAAGATGGAAGGCTGCGATGGAAAAAAAAAAAGAGGAGGAGGAGGAGAAATGAGGGGAAGATGCTATCACATGTGTTACCTGGCAGAATGTTGCCAACACCTCTGCTCATCTTTAATGAGGCCATGCAGGAGGAACATTATGCAGATGAGCCTTAATGGAGCATAGACCACAGCCCAAAACGACGGTCCCCATTCCTTGTCTCCCCATCTGCCTGCCCTCGTCCTCTGTCCTCGTCATCCTCCAATTTGTCTGTGTCCTTCCCTCCACCCTGTCCTTTTAATTTGCTCCTTAATGCATTTTTCTTACCTCCTAATCTCCCCAAAACTCATCCTCATGTTTGCTCCCCGGGCATCATCCTCATCATTTCATTTTCCCTTTCAGAAAGCGAGACTATGTCATCGATCTCCACTTCAGACATGCTGGCTGATCAGAAGATGAATAGGGCCCTCAAGATGTAAAAAATGAGATTCATTGCAAAAAGTGTGCTTTAGATGAGCATCTGGAGAGGAGGGGCGAAGAGAAACAGAGGAAACACAAGCGATGAAGAGGAGGAAATGAAGGAAAGGGAGTAGAGCGGAAGATGCAGCTCCTCTCAGATGGAATTTGGAGGGCCATTCCTAAATGATTGCTCATCAAGCTTCATTCTGCGTGTCATATCTAATTGCTCTTAGATCTGTTCCTATGGAAACTGCAGTTCTCTTCTAAGCTGCCGAGGGGGGATGTTTCATCACCTTTTCTCCGGGGGGTTGGTGCCACCATTACATGTAAGGTTTGGATGAACACACGCTGCAGAGGGATTAGCTTATTGAGCCTCAGAGGACAAGCATCACAAACCAGGAGGCGATATAAGAGCACAGAGTGGGAGAAAGACTACGCATTTTATATACATGGAAAAACTGAATGCATTCCTTGTTTTCACATGAGACGATAGAGAGAGGAAAAATATGAATGTGCTTTGGATTGTATGCATATATCTGCATGTGTGTATATGGTAGAAAAGCTCACTTGCACACAAAATGCAAACCTCTGGGCTGGAGAAGTCTCTTTTATCCACATGCTGGTGAACGGCACAAAAACAGACTTTCAGATGTCTATATCAAAGAGTCTTTCACTGGTTATATCTTGAAGCCACACAACAACACCACTTGGCTGTTTGCCTTATTGCCCATTGCCTGATAATAGTTGGTAGGTGTTTGTAAGATCAGATGTTATAGCTCCTTTCTGCAGGCTCATCCTTTAATGCATTTCTTTCATTTTCTCAGACTAGCATGTGTTGTTATTCAGCCCTCCCCTGAAGTGATGGATGGATGTTAGGGGGTAATTTGGGCATTATTGATAAAAACGGAATCATCTTTAGGGGCAGAAAACAGATTATTTTTTCCACTGGCATTTCACTCCAAGATGCCTCACATTTTTGTTTCTTGCATTGCTGTAAGAATGTCAGACATTTCCCATGTTTGCTACAGTTGAATGCAGTACACACTTACCCTTGTTTGTCTTCAGAAGTGACAAATTCATTGTGAGTAATGGTAGTTTAATTACAATATTCTCCCTAAAGCCCTAAAGCCATTTTTTTTTTCAAATTAATACGCCTAGTGGGGTGTAAAATGTCAGGGTGGTAGGCAAATTGCAGACATAAGGAGTATTGGAGGCCCATTAATGATTGGATTTAGTCCGTTTTGTTTACAATAGCATGGTGCTGTGGAGATGTTAAATCACAGTCATTTCCCTGTCATATCTGAAAGATGTTTTCCCAAAAGAGCTGATGACATTCTGGTTGACTGTGCTGTCTAAGGAGGTGAAGAGGATCCTTGGTGGTTTTTGGGTAAACAGTAATTGTATCTGTTTCCTGCCTTTGCAGCTCTCCTGGCTTAAGACTCCCACCCGATGAATTATGCATGACTTTCTAAATCATTTGTTGGTTAACAGAGAGTAATGAGGCTGATGCTTAGCTGCATTATGAATTTCTTAATGGAATCAAGCCACCATATTTTTTGCTGTCTTAGTGCTTCTAGTTTAATTGTGTCAACCAGCAAGCAGCAGACACTCTTTCTGAAGATAGCACAGTCAAGTACATATGCAGGTGTGTTTAAAATACAACGCCAAATAATATTTGTAGTCTCCTGCAGCTCAGTCCCTCCACTGATAGCTTTATATCCATTTTTTTCCACAGGCAGCATAACACAAGTGGAAGGTAATCGTTCATTCTCGCAGCTCACCCTCACTCTAGTCTGAGAGAGTCATTGGTGGCTAAACAAGAGTACTTCATTTATTTTCAGTCCCCTTCGTGCTTATCTAAGCCACTATAGGCCTGATGGCAAACGGGGAACAATGAGGGCTTTCTGGCCAAAGCCCTGTCGTAGATACCTTGCCTGTTTGTGAAATATAAACACCTGGTTACAGTCCTTGAAATCTCCTTCAGAGAGTACATGAAACACAAACACAAGACTCAACCCATACAATATCAGGTAAACTGTTTTGACTTACAAAGTGGAAGAGCCATAAATGAAGACCTTTTTTTTTTTCTCCTAACTTCCTCCCTTAACTCCAATATAGAGTGCTCTCCAGTTGAGGTCATGCCAAAAGCTTCATCGTACAAACTGCAGATTATTGAGTGTCCACATGAGGCTGCCTTTGGAAGAACTGGAAATCACAAACACCACATTTAAAAAAAAGTGGATCTTGACAGCATGTTTACATCCTGGTACAAAAATGACTTCAGTCAAAGTCGGCCTCAACTCTACCTCTTTACCTCACACTAGTTTAACCAAAGTTGGGCTGAATTCAGCAATAAGACACCCAAGAACGACATGTTTTAGAACTCTGTATCACATTTTATACAGTCAGTGTTTGGGACAAACATGGATGTGTCTAACCCCTGCTGAGGCAGAAACATTATACACCCACGACTACATGCCATACAAAAAAATTAAATAAAATAAAAATTAAATGCTTCTTCTAAAAATAACTATTTAGCAGTCTCACAAAAATGCCTCCACGGCCTGAGAAACACTTACAATCTTCTTTAATAGCATTTCCTTTTCTAAATCTGGTGTTTATAATCTGATTAATTTTTCTAAGAAGCCTACTTGGAAAAATAAAACACTCCATAATGACAAACCATGCAAATTTCTGGACTAGAAAAGGATTAATTAGATGCTGAATAAATAACAAACTTTCAGATTTGTACATCTGTGTAATTGCTTTCAATTTTATTTTATTTGATAAAAGCAGTTTTTGTCTGTGCGGGCTACAAAACAGAACTTTGATTTATTCACCATTTCCAATCATTAACGGGAAATAGCGTTACACCTGGTCATTCAGCCAGCACTGGTAAACACTCAATGCTGGAGAGTCTAACAAGTTACTCTTAGACGTTTTGGACTGCAATCAATGTGATGGACCCTCCATGTGGACACACAAACAGGGGTAAGTGTGTAGGGAGAGAATGGCCCTAGGATTGTTTGGCCAATATTTTTCTTGAAAAACAAGACCCATATGAAGCTCAAAGTAAATGCTGACTTATTTCTTTAATGCAACTGCCTTTTATGTGTTTTGTTTCTCTCCTCCTATACATAGCCATTTCAAGTTAACCATATGTAAAACAGATGAGTTAAATTCAGGCCCAGCCTTAAGTGTATAAATTACCCATCAAAAAAGGTACGCAAAGAAAACTGAAGGTAGACTCGTCTGTCATCAGTCTGTCCACAAAGTTTGTTTGATGTTATTTCTTAAAAGAAAACACCCTGATGATACTGAACTTGAACACAAGAACAGGCAGAACAGTCAATATTCAGCTTTTTTTTTTCATGTGTACCAGAGATATAGGAGGCACGCTTCTGTTTGACTGTGAGTATGATTGCCTGTCACAAAGATTCCACAACCAGCTGACTGGTTTACAAAGATACACTTGTGTCTCATATCAGCAGTTCCCAGGCACAGCACACTTCCTCCTCTTCACCTTTCGGCAAGTAAAGCAATTTACAGTTTGGCTGCTCCCAAGTGTACTTTAACTGAAGGGACACAGAGTCCAAGTCTCAGGTAGCTAACACCTGTCTTCTTTCACCGAGAAGCTCTGTTTTACTTGGGTGGGGTTTGATGAATGAGCAGGGTTCTGTACGTGGTCAAACTGGGGATGTGGGTCCAAGTATAAACTTTATTCTGTCATTAGCAGCTCCTCCTGTGGAGCTCCCGGGTGTATTAGCAACATTTGCTATCCCTTTAGCCCAAGTGGGTTAGTATACACACATGGGGTTCATCATTACCCAACTGACTCATTCATCACCGCAGGTTTCAACACTTGAATGGGACGGTCAAAGCCTCATATTGATTTGCTCTCAACAAAAAAGCAACACCACAGACAACCTGTTCACTCACGTCATATCAGATCAACCCAAAGACAGAAGTCAAGCATTTTCCATCTGTCTGTTAGTACTATAGCTGAAACATGAGTTTCTATCTCAGTCTGGTCTGAACACTCAGGTAATCATGAAGATGCGAGAGTAGCCTGAAGAGTTCCAACCATCACTGATTGGGTAAGAGGAGCAAAATCCTTCCCTGCATTACAGGCAAAAGGAGCAAAGCAAATCTATTCTTAGTTTTCAGATGTTATAAAGTAACTTAAAGAGGGAGTATTGTGCTTTTAGGGGTGTTTATATTGTTCCCCTGGCACCCCCTAGTAGCTTTACATAATGCCCAGCTCATAAACACATTTTCAACATTTTCTTTGCACCTGTGTTTTAGAAAACCCTTACTCAGTATCTCTCTGAAACACTTCAGTGTACTTGCTGCCTCTTTTTGTAAGGTTACCTGGCCCACAGTGTGAACTTTATCAAATATGCAGGTTAATGTTTTAACTTGACTGTAAATTAAAGATCTCGGTTTATTGTTAATTTCTCATGCAAGGGGACCAGTTAGCATCCACAGAGAGGCACGGATGACTGTAGAATCAGAGGGACTATATTTGTTACCCATTCCAGTAAATCGTATTCCAGATTGAGCAGGATGAAAAGCAGAGGGGTCTTTTCTGAATTCTTATTTGCGCATTATTGCTTTTGAAAGCTTCATTGAGTTGAACAGTCCCCAAACACTAAAACAACCAATGTATCAAGAAAAAAAGTGACTTTTCAACACTAGAAGCTACCTCGAGACATGGTGGTTGGTAGGTGTAAGTTCAGTTTTTTGTGTCAAAAACAGAACGGTTTCACTGTTTCTTTGAACGACTCGTGCTTTGGGCATGACCAAGTTTGAATATTTCAACAGTGAAGGTCTTCTCACTAGAGGGGATGGTCAAGCTGTTCCAACTTAAAAATACTCGAGAGTTAGGCACAAAACACTGGCACACAGCTCAGAACTGGGGATACCATGAGCCTTGGATCATGACAAGAACAGGAGTTTGCTTTCGGGTGGTCATGTGAGGTTTAACCTAGTCAAGTAAGCTATCGTCCACAATCTGAAGCCAAACTTGCTGTACTGCAAGAGTTGGTGCAAGGGGAGAGAGATGGCTATTCTTGGTTGTGCTCTTGTTCTTGTATTCTCTGTTGGGGAAAGGTCAGTCACATACCTCTTTTATTTTTATTAGCTCAATGATTGTGTTGTGATTGATTTCACAGAACTGTTTCTGCACTTAAAATCAGTTCTGCTTTGGAAAATGTGTTCAGTCCTCAGGGGACATTATTTGTTATTTACTCTCCTCCAGCATACAACAGTGAAGGACTTTTTTTTCTTTTTTTTGAGAGAGAGAAAGAGACAGAGAGAGAGAGAGACAGAGAGAGAGAGAGAGAGAGAGAGAGAGAGAGAGAGAGAGAGAGAGAGAGAGAGAGAGAGAGCTAGATAACCTCATTCGAAGATTCTGGTTTAGTTCTTGAGCATCTTTTCCAACACAACCACAAATATTTTCTTTGTCTAGATCTTTTTTCTTTCTTCTTTTCTTTCTCTGCCCATTGTTCTTTGTCTTCTTTTTCGCTCCTTGCATCCTTTCTTTCTGCATCGTCTGTCGGCATTCAGCTGTTTAGATAAGCTGATGTATAAATTCCCCCAAGCCCCTCATCATGGCTGGTTGCTTTATCAAGGTCAAGAGAGTACTTTGCAACACTTACAGCTTTTTATCGGCATATTATCCAAGAGCAGAGAAAGATGAAGGAACAGGCCTGTGGGCTAGAATTCTCTGGTGATGCTTATTAAGCCCTTTACTGTTTTTGATGACAGACCATGAGTAAGTTTAATGTGCCTGCACTGAAACTCCACGCAGACCTCAGGATCATTAGAGTCTAATCTTTAGCTCCTAATCCCCCACATTCTAGAGCAGACTAGCGATGCTTGCTAACCTTGTAGCTATGCTGCCCCCAAGCAAATCCTCAACCTTGGCTTGGCTCATCTGCTTTTACAAGAGCCTATCCCAAGGCTTAGCTTCGCCCCTGGACTTAACACATCAAAAGCTACATTATTCCTCTCTCCATCAAGGTTAGCAATCAGTTCAAAAACATTCAAACAAACAATGCATGCTTGAAACTCATTTTACTCACCAGCTGAGGTTTTCTTCTTCCCTGTCCATGTGGGTAAGCTGGGCATGAGACACTTTTAAACCTCAGGCTGGGAGAGAGTCATTTGTGCTTTAGACAAAATCTTTAACCATATTATCATGACATAACTTGCATGTTACGAGCATCATCGTTATCATCATTATTGCTGTCGTCTGTGCAATTAACGCTCATTGCTGTATGCTTACTCACCGTTAAGTGATGCATCTACTGTATTTCCATATCTCCCCATTAGCAGCTGCAGCCAGTGTCGTCTACGTCAACTGCAGCACAACGCTAATATGCCTTAAGTGTGGTGAGTCTACCGAGAAGCATCACTGTCAAGTGTCAGGGTGGAGACAGTTCAAACTGCTGGCTATGGGTCAGTAGCCATGAGGAATGGGAGCATGACTGAAAGTAACAACACTTGACACAACTTAAAAAAATACAACACCACAGCATAAAAGAAATCAACACTGTAAACACTGGACTGGTATCAGGTGAAAGGTGAAGCCTGTGGGCTATACAGCTAGTTAGAATAACAGACGGTTGGGTGGACATAAATACAGAGACAGCTATATGTTTCTCAACAGTGGCTCATAGTCAGACTCACTGTATGGTATTTGTCAGGTCAGAAAAATGGCCATTTATGATGTTTCATGGCTTATTATTATTATTATTATTATGATTATTATTATTATTATTATGTTGATGTCAGGGTGGCTATTAATTAAGCTAACTAGATCAAAGACTCTCCAGCTCTTCGCCCAAGACCCCCAAAATAGCAGTGACAGAGACCCAAGACCCCTGCTGTTGGAATACACCAAAAGGTCAATCCAAATACAGACAAAAACAAACAAAAATTGGTTCAAATACTTAATGTAGCTGACTGGTAAAAATTAGATTAGCTATGTGCACATATTGCTGTTTACTAATTAATCTGCCACCATTAACATCATTGCTGTCCGGGCTTTGTTACCTCAAGGGTCTTGTTGCAATACATGTGAAAAAACAGATCAAATATTTTCTGTTTGTGTGGTTTAGTATAAAATATTTGATCTGTTTTTGTACAAATTTTCACATATTGGATGAAATATCTGATTGCAGACAGTTTTAGATTTAATCACTCACTGTAGCTCCACTGGGAGGCCTGTCAGCGAGTTTGAGAAGCACTGGTCTGAGTTAGATCTTATTAACCTAAGCTACTGATCCTTAAAGTTATGCAGAGAAACTTTTTTATGAGTCACTGATTTCACAATCCATCAGTAAAATACTTGTTAAAATTTGGGAGGTCAGAAAGATGCTTGGTTTCCACCTTCCATCTGCTTTCTCTTATATCATTTTTATCATTTCCATAATTCTGCATTCAGAATTCTGTCAGTCTGAAAATGTTTCAGGATATTGATGTTGCAGCTTCATTGTTTTATGTCAAACACTTCTTTTTCATTTGCTCTAACTGAGATAGGGAAGTGAATTTAATGCAAGTTTAATCATACACTAAATTATTCTCATCATCAGGAGTATACTTTATCTGCTTGAGGGGAGGGAAAATCCCTGAACAGATGCATAACACCTAAAAACACAGATTTCTTTCATCTTCTTTTGTCATCCTCTTTTTTTTACGAGTACGGGATTTGTACACAGCCCCCTCTCTGGAGACCCATCATTTTTATGCATGGGTAAGACAACATATGTCATGAGTTTTCTCAAAGTAGTAGAAAAGAAACTGGAATACCTTGACAGTAAGGAAGAACAAAAAGATGTAGTACAAGTGAGTTTGTTGTTTGATGCCTTTTTTAATCAGAATTTTGAAGGTGGGTGTTGCATGCCTCATTAAACTGCAGTACAGTATTTCAGTTTGGCCTCTAATCAAATTCCACCATACTTGTACCAGTGATGGTATGTTGTGCGGCGTTATGAGCAGGCAACAGTGCTGAATGTGCATACGTCAATTAACATGGAAAGGACAGGTTCCAGGAGATGCTGCGAAGTTCACAGGTTCAGCCAAACAGCGCTTATCTCCAGCTGGCAGCTGGACGCGGCAGAAATAACTCAATTTAATACCCATGGCTGTTGCGTGATAATGGCCACACTCCTGTCACGATGGGAGACTTCTCACCTCTTTAACCCCGCAGCTCCACTTCTCGTCTGCAAGCTGCTAACGTTAAGCCGTCGGAGGTAAAATTCATATCGGTTGTCCTCACCCGCCCTCCCTCCTTCCTCTCATCAATCATATCAGACATAATATTTCCACTGCTCTCCTCTATTCTTCTCTTGGTTTGCCTTAAGACAATGCAGCTGAATGATTTCTATCTGAAACCTAAAGGTGTTACTCCAGTTTGCTTTAATATACACCTCACTGGTGTGTCACACAGGATTCAGTCTTGCTGCCTCTCAAACTACTGAGTTCTAGAGAAGCTTTCATTATGCGACCGCAGTGCAACCTCTCAGGAAGAGAGACAGCTTGGTGACTCACAGCCAATCTAAGTCTGTCATAAAATATTTGTCCAGTCAAAAGGATTTCAATTCTGCACGTTTAGACCCCATCCACGGTGCTGCAGAAAACTTTAAAAGGCTGTAAAATACAATAATACCAACTCTCTGGGCCCCAGCCTTCTTAATATAACTTTGTCACAAGGCTTTAGATTGGCAATAACTGGTCCAACTTTACAACACTTGGCCAAAGTGGGAGATACTTAACAAGACACAGTAATACAGTTAAGATTAGCTTATAGACTGTCATTTAATTTCAGTTTCAGTCTCAGGTCAAATACTGTCTTATGACAAACACATCACGTTTTGAAAGCTCAAATGCTGTTCACAGGACATCCTGAGTTCCAGACTGCCAGTCTTATAAACTTTCAGGTGCTGTGGGGACTATCCATTTGGTGTTTATTGCAGTGACACCTTTTTACCATCATGAAGTCATAACTCCAACCAAGGCATGAATTTGAAAAAGGTGTAAAAAGCATTTAGAAATAACTCATTTTGGTGCTGATTATCTCAATTTAAATTGTGGATCATGAAAAGTCAAATAAAAGTGAGACTATTTTAAGATCAACTATAAAGTCCTCAAAGGGCCTTCAAAAAACAAAAACAAAACTGGTGCACCTTATCTTTGAAATTAAATCAAAAGTAACACAGTGTGCTATGGGTAGCAACGTAAGCTACGTTTACAATGAACACATTAATGCTCAATTCAGATTTGTTGCTCAAATGAAATCTTTTGTTTGGATGTTCAAAATACATTTTTAAATGTGGCCTGTCTTCACATTGTGATGCGAACAGTTCACGCTCCTGAAGTGACCCACATGCACCCCTAAACATTAATGATGTTATGCACAGTGGTAGTAGTAGTACCTGCAGTCTTATTTACGGCCTTCAGCTAAAACAGTGTATGGTGTCAGCTGGAAAATTTGTGAGCATGTTATGTCAAAAAGGAGGAAGAACCATCCATGTTTGTTTTCATTGAGTGTGAGCGTGTCACTACAGAATGACATCAAAGTGACATTAAATGTGACCTAGCTGTTCAGACCACAGTTGCCTTAAAAAAAAACCCAATATGTATCCGACTCAGTACCACATTTGAAAGTGGTCTGAATCTGACTCGGAAATGTCAGATTCAGTGTGACTTTTGCTGTTCTGACTGTAAAAATCAAAGCAGATTTGGGTCAAATTTGAGCAATATATCAGGTTCAGGTCACTTTTAACTGCAGTGTGAACATAGCCTTGTTCAGAATGTTGATATGTTGTGAGCATAGACTGTATAAAATACGGTTTTAGTCTCCGTGACTTCACCTGTCTGATTCTGATACACTGAAATGAAGCCAATTGGTGGATAGAGCCATCTTGGCTATGACGCAGGCTTTGAGCTTCCTTTCTAACAGCTATAGGGCACCTGTCAGTCACGTGAGCTGAGCTGTGCCCCTGATTGGACAAACTTGTAATCCTAATATCCGTAATCCATAATCCTCATCAACTACTGAATTAGAAAAAAATTCACCCCCTGTACAGTGTGTGCTGATAGCAAAATTAGCGTTTCAGACCCAAGCCGTTTCTTGAACCAGGCTTTAAATATGTTTTTTGATGCCATAAAAGTCAGTTTTTTGGCTTGATGTGTTTGTGACTTCTGGTCTTTCTGCAGCCAGCCTCTAGCGGATTCTTGATGAACGGCAACTTTTAGCACTTCCGCATAGGCTTCATTTTTTTTTGTGTGTGTGTAAAACAAAGATTTTGCTATGAATGATCTCTCATCATTGCTTTTAATATAGAAATAATTGTACATAAGTTATGTGGTTATTTTCACCCAGTAAGAAATGCTTCCTGAAAGAAACCACATGTCAAAGGCTGATATTAAATCTCCTTTCCTCCCCTCTGATTAAAACTGATGTTACCACTTGAGGCTTTTTATTATTGGATACGAGGAGCTGATGACATATCACAAAGATAATGCAACTGACTTGCAGCCATTCTTCAAGCTGAAAATGAATCAATTATCTAATGCACATGTCTCAACCAGCCATGATGCACCCCTTCACTTTTTATCTTGAGGAGCTGCAGTATGTTTTTCATTCTCATTTATCTTGTATGAGGCAAAGAGCAACCCCCTGCTGTCCTATTATCATCAACAGCTGACTGTGGTTAAATATGATCATTAGGAATGATATCTGATTATTAATGATGTTTGACTAAGAAATATGCTTTACTGAGATTTAAAACAAAGTCCTGGGTTAACTACATGATATTGAACAAAAAATAAACAGTTTTTCTCTGCTGCTTTGCTCAGCGAGCAGAAACAATGTGATATTAATTGGGGGCTCTGTGTGAACATCTTCCTCCCTCTGGCACTCTGTGTTTCTTGCTGACCCTTACACACAAACACAGAGGCACACAGGGCTGATGATGCCTCTGACTGGTATTTTAATTCAGTGACTATTAGCAGGCGTAATATGTTGCTGTCTTACTATGATCCCGTGTCAAACAAAAACCACTGTGCTCTCCAGTACTTTGCAGTGGGAGGGCAGACTCTCTTAAGATAATCAGTTATGTCAATATTTCCTGTGCAAAAAAAGATCAATACAGGATCAGCTCACTTCATTTACTTAATTGTGTCCTCGATAGTCACAATTTATTCACTTCACGAGCCAATCCTGCATAATTGTTCCACATCTTTGACCAATGCTATCTCTAGTGCTGTATACAGTTTGTCCAAAACTATTGTTGTTTGCTTTTCCAGCAACAACAACTGAACCAACAAATCACTGAATCAGATCTTTGTATGGTTTTAAACTTTCAGCAATGCGAGCTTGATGCAGTGTGTTTTGGGGTTGATGTTGAAGATAATTGGATACAGAGATGTTTTGCAAAGACAAATGTTCTACAAGCTGGTATTCATGGCAGTAGTTAGATCACTAGAGACACTTGCAGCATTTGAAAATGCAAAAATAGCCTTCGGGCCCTGGCACTAGAAAAGGTCACAGGAGTTTGGGCTCAAAGTTCAACAAATGTAAACTCTGCATAAATCACCATCTGATAAAAACAAGAACATATTGACTAGTTTGTTACGTATAAGCAACCAGGCAACTTCATAATGCAAAAAGCCTTTGTAAATGTATTATATATACTGTATTATACCAGGTAAACCATGTGATTCTTTATGATTATCCTTAGCCATGAAGCTAGGTGCTTCCATGTTAAAGCAGTGTTTAGTATGATTGAATTTGAGAAATCATTATAAATGAGGCTGGTTACACTCATGTTGGTGCATGGCCAGTAAACACTTACTCTCGAGGCAGTAAGTGGGCAGCAAACAGTTATCTTTGTCCTTAATCCATGTGATTACAAGCAGAAGATTAGTCTTAAATCTGTATGGATCACTGTTCAATCATGGGCATGAAACCAAAGCTCAGTTTTATCATTGAACTGTGTCCAAAATGCTTTCTATGTTTATCCCATAAGGAAATCTGCAAAATATAAGGAACATTGCAGATTATCAGTGGAAAAGAGTTAGATTAGACTGTGATTAGACTGACTTTGTTCAGAATTTAAAGTCTTATTCTTCCACCTGGTTCGACCCTTGCCAAACTTAATACAAGTTAGCTTGACATAACTTAATTCTGATGGATGGTGGGTGACACCCGAGCTGTGGCTTTAGCTGACATGCTCTGAAAAAGGTTTTACCCGGCAGTCAACCCCACAGACCCCCTGACCTAAACCGACCGACTGAAAGTTACCCTGCCTAAAAGCCTCCATTAAACGACTCTGAAGCATGGCTGCAGCCAGGAAGGCAAAGCTATGACTAACACAATTTCATGCGCGCCGGTGGTCTGTGCGGCTGAATTTACACTGGGTGCCACGTGTGAGAAAGATGGGGCTGAGACAGACTGAGGGAGGAAGGGGAGGAAGGCTGAGCAGACAAAGATGTTTTACCACGCCAGATCAAATTATTGAACTCCATTTGCAGTATTATCATTGTAGATTAACATTTTTATGAGTGTGTGAAATTACCCATGAACGTCTATCGCCCTGTAATACAATGAGGCACCAGGGCCCATTCCATGAATAGAAAAGCTGAAATAAAGAGGCAGCTTTTCCATGTTATCCAGTCTTTAAGGAGAGGTCTCGTAAGTCAGTCGTAGGTTAAGGTAGTGAAAACTTTTGCAGGCCTTTAAAAAGCACTGCACACCATGCTGATACACTATTTTTTATGAAGGTCACCCCTGTAAATGTGTTACAAGATCCAAAAGTTGCAAGCCACACTACAAAATCTGATTGCAAGCTTTCATAAAAAACAAAAGTTCCTTTTATCTTGCCCCCTTTGTGTTGTCCTTGTGTTGGATGGTGCAAAAGTCCAACAAACTGCTCACACAAGCAATCCTGATTATGAATTTGGAGGGTTTTTTTTTTCAGTTTTTCATCCACTCTCTCTGTCTCTACCTCAGAATTCAAGGAGTATTGTCTGGACACATGCACAAGTGTACCGCCTAAGGCTCTACTTGGGTGTTGCTGTGTAAAATTGCCAGACTTATCTCGATCGCTGTTCCAGAGCTAAGCTTTAAGGGGATAAGAGGATCACGAGCCAGAATAGAGTTTGATTAGGGTTTTTGTCTTAAGGCACACGGGGAGGGCGATAGACTGCATCTGAAGCTGGAGTGTCAAAGTCAGTACACTGCACTGCTCAAACATAATCGTGCTGCTATGTTAAGAAGACGGATGAAAAGTGTAATTCTTCCTACACAAGAGACCCTACACACACACACACACACACACACACACACACACACACACACACACACACACACACACAGACGTATAAATATATCTGCCAACCATCAGAGGCTTGGCAACGTAAACAACAAGGACAAATAAATGCTTACTTGAACTGACAACCACTTTGCCAGAGAGGAGAGCCAAGCGTGGAAATACTAGGATCACAGACTATGGCTGACATATACAGATTGGCTTCTGAGACGGCGTCCGCAGTTTGGACTATGATTCTGAAACGAGGGCAAGATTATTGCACTTACATTTAAAATCCAGACTAAATAATGTGGGACATAGTGTAAAATGCTCATGATAACAGTTTTCTATGGTTTTCAAATCATTAAACCTTTTACACTTAACTTTACATTCCTGATTATCAGCTGACCAGTCACCAGGAGAGAAAAATGAAGATGGGAAGGAATATGCGTCAGGGATGTGTAAACATACAAGGAGCTCAGTGAATAAGCATAAACTTTCTGGGTGTGTCAAAGTTGTTCAAAGGGAATGATTTTTTTCCGCTGCTGATCTTTTCATGTTGGGTTTTCACACTAAAGGTCCTATTTTAGTGTTATTTAAATTATACAAGATGCATCTTAAAACAGATCTTTGGTGGGGAGAGAAATAAAAATAGGTTGTTGCTGCAGCATGGCCTGATCATCAACCCTGCATCAGTCGTTTAAAATAACTTTATGGTGTCACTGATGGTGTAATTTGCTGGGTCATAAAGAGGCATCAGCATTTATTTTTGTTGGTTTAGTAGCAGTTAAAAAACAAATATCTCATAGGACATTTAACTTCAACGAGTCACATTTCTAACAGGGAACAAAAAACTAACCTATCCACCAATTTCAATTAGACTCACGTTCAATATCTTTGTGTTCCATCACAACACTGAAACTGATAGGTTTCAAGCCCAGTCCACTTCCACTGGTTCTGCATTCACTGCTGTTTCAGATCTGGCAGTCAGAGTCCTTCAGATCAGATATGTATGATTTATGGTCCAAATACCGCAGATGCAGCCCCAGCTCCACTCTGTTGTGTGTAGACTGCAGACATCAACTCACACTGGCTGCGTGTTCACTCCAGCACCTTGCAGGACTGCCAGACAGCTGGAGTCACAAGACCGAGGAGTTTCCACGCTCCCCATTCCATTGATAAACCTCTCCTCGTTCATGCTGGGCTGTAAAACCTCCAACCTGTTGACTCCTGGCCTGGCTGTGCTCATTATGTCAGTTTGTTGTTGTAGTCAAGCAAAATACGATCTGCTTTTGACTCGGTTTGTTTTATTTTGAAAGTCACTGGCTACAGTGAAATGATGCATAACAGCTCCTGCATCTGGAAAAAATAGAACTGTTGCATACATACATCAGCCTGCTGGAGGAGCGGCGCTGGGACGTCACATGAAGCAAAGTGTTTTGGTGATGAGGGCGTCAGCTGATCACCGCTGGATCATCTGTCAGTCAGCTCTAACAGCTGTGTGTGTGTCTGCACATGTGCACTGTAATAACTCTAATAAAATAAAAACAGTAACAGAGCTTTGTCTGTGTTTTTAACCTGTCTAACAAACACTTTCACAAGAAGAAAACCTGCACATGGATCATTTTACGGGTAAAATGCACCAGTATTAGATTATTTGTTTATCATTTACCATTTACCTAGTGAGTATCTAATTGCGAACCCTGAAACTTATTATATAATCCGAGAATATGTTTATAATAATAATAATGTCTCAGGAACACTGGATATTAGTTACTTATTCGGTCTCAAGGAAATAGAAATCATGTTATTCATTACAAACCTCATGCTCATGAAGGAAACATGTAACAGTTGTTTTTTCTGACAGACTTTTCTTTTTTCACAAAGAAAAGGAGGATCAGCAAAAAAAAAAGAACCAAAGAAATAACTGATCACAAATATTTATTATCTATTTTTTTATTGCACTGTATGAATTATTTTACTGTTAGATGATGAATCTGACCAAAACAGTTATATAAACCCAGCAGTGATCCTCTGTTATATTGACTTCATGGTTGTGTTCAGTATTTTGTGCTTTAAACTCACATCAAACACTTTTTAAATCACAGCTTTATGACCTGTTTCAGGACTATCCTCAGTGACTGTTTTTAGCTCCGTCTTTTTGCTCTCATTAAACTCCAGTGATGAGAAGTTTCAGAGAAGTCTGAGCCACTGCAACGTCCAATCAGTGAGTGATAACGCATACTGGGGTGTGTCTAGCAGTGAAAAGAGTTCCATGAAGCCTGCTCTCGTTTCTCCTCACTCATCGCTCCTCCGATCAATCTCCTCCCTCCTCTCTCCTCTCAGCACAATTGAAGCTTTGAGACGTCCTTCAATATGGTGGTTAAAAAGTACTTCTACCACCGTATTTTGGTGATCTTGACCTGCTTGTTTTGTCTCACATCTGATTCCGATTGCTGTGTGACTTTGGGGGTTACTGTTTTGGATCATCTGCACCAAATGAGCCAGGTGCACCACCCTAATCAGTGAAATATCCACACACACATAATGTGAATATGTGTACGAAAGCCACATAGAATATGAAAGCCATTTATTACTGCTATTTGTAAGAGAAACAGACCATTTCAAGTCTAGCAAAGAATTAACAGGCATCTATTAAAAGGCAATTTTCAACTATACCCAGACTTCTAGAAGCTGTTAATTTCTACCCACACAGAGCTCGGGCCACAAACCCCATGCCTACAGGGAAACTTCCCAACAAATCTTTTGCTTTATGATCAGTATGGAGAGGAAGGACCTTGACTGATCAAAGCTGGAGATGGGCAAGAGTACTTTCCCGTTTATAAAAACTTTGAGCCTCAGGCAGAACACCACCATAGGGCTTTAGCGGGTTCAGGATCAATTTAGCAAAAAAAGGGGGCAAGCAACAGAGCGATGTTTGACAACAAAATCTCAGGCTGGGAGATGCATTCATGCTTGTGTGTTTTCTAGAGATGCTCTATGACTGCTGTCACATTTGATTTATGATCCTTTTTGCCCCACCACATCACTATTAATCACTGTCAACACAATTACTGGACATCACTTTGGATTGCACGTGGATTTCTATCTTCATGTCAAGTCTTTGTTCAGTTTATTTGTACTGTTTGGAGTTTGATGCATTTCAGTAAGAACGTAGACGATGCATTTGAGAGGCAACAGCACCCACCAAGAAAAGTGATGCATTCATATTTGTGTAGTGAACCTGCAGTGTGTTTTGAAGACCTGACACTGTCCTGTTGTTGCTCCTGCTGTCAGGAAAAGGCACAGCTCCTTTGTCAGATGCCTCACTGTTGACAATTCTGCCGTGAGCAGAATTGAAAAGCCTAGCAGACAGATTTCATTCAGCACACACGGATGACTCACAGCCTCGGTGAAGTGACTTCAGATGCCACACACCCAAAACAGTTCAAAGAGGCAAATTTAACTACAACACTGCCTCCACATACTCATTATCTTCAAAGGACCTTGGCTTGGTACGAGACAAAGCTGCAGTCTCTAGTTTTGTAACGGGCTTCAGATAAGAAAAGATCCAGAAACCAATAAATGACATTGAACCTGGTCTTGGCGTTGTGGGATATCTACTGTGTATCTGGTGGGCATACAAATATGAATAATAAAAACCCTGTAAACAATAATTTGTCCACAATACAGAGGGAGGGCTGTAACTCCGCCTTCTTCTGTCTTTGACTCACAGATCAATATTTGATTAGAAAAGGGCTGGGTGGATGAGTGGGTACACACACACACACACATCTACACGTACACACTGTGTGTGTGGCAGTCAGACAAACAATGGAAGAAACAGGAAGTGATGGATGAGCTGGCAGAGCAAGACTACCCTTAAGGTCAGGACAGTAGATAACTCTTTTATTATCTGCCTTTTTGTATTATTAAGTGTACCTTTAGCACAATCCCCATGTGCTTTAGATATTTCTCTTGGATCCATCACCTCTTGTAAACACATTTAATAGAGGGCATTAAACTGGCTAAGGAATAGGCATAATTAGCATGATATATTAGGCCTTACCAGTTGTTCTAATAAGGCCATTCTTTGAGCCATATCATAGTACAGTTAGTAAATTCTTTAAAAAACCACATGGGTCACAAGCCTTCTAATCATTTGAATCCTATACTGTAAAATATATTTATATATAATTTAAGACAACTATTTTATACTGATGCATACTTTCAAGGGGGTATCTTTCTTTTACATAAATAATTACATAGATATAAGGCAACAATACTGGATGTTCATACTAAACATTTACAAATTTTTAACCCCCTACGTTTTCATATGTTGTAGAAACCCCTGAATCTGTCCATAAACTGCCCTAAGTGGTCCCTTCTAAAATAGCATGAGATCTCCAAGAGATTAGCAGAAATGATGAGGTCATCATATATTGGTACATGACACATTGTAAGGGGGTGGGGGGCACAAACACCAAGGCCAGCCCATAACTGTATCCCCAAATGGCCTCCAAAGGGCAGGACAATCAGAGGGAAGGGGGTTTGTGGAGTAATTACATTTTGAAAAATGGTGAAAAATGTATAAAATATGTGTGCAAGACATTACAAAGGCTACCAGATGTACTGGTTAAATGTTAGCCCTCAAAGGTCAAAATAATGATTAAAGCTCTGGTGACCCACTCTTTAACAATGATTATTTACATGTTTCAACTCTTATCTCCTCAGAGAGCTGTGAAACTACAGCATCACTAAAGTCAGATAATTCATCCTCAGGGGACCATAAATTTTGTTAAATCTTTCTGTAGTACTTGAGGTATTTCTGTCAAGAGCAGAGTGTTGGGAGGCCCTGTCCATTTCCATAATACATGGTGTTGATATTTGTTTTCTCATGGATGAACATACTTATTTTGATTTTGTAGATATGCATTGCCCACAAGAACCATAAATCAACTAGACTGTCACCCAACAAGCCATGACACCATGTCAGAGTGATTCTCCCCCAAACACCAACCTGAGCTGAGTCCTACTTACTAATGCATTACTTTCTCTCCTTTACACCGCTGATAACAGCTGACTGGCTGGTTCGCCAACTGTTAAACCAAAAGCCCCATGTTGGGATTGAACGTGCTTGGCTGGTAACAAAGCCTACACCTCTAGAAAGCATGGCCTTGCATCCTTATAGCAACAATGTGTGCCGTCCTTGCTTCTTCCTCCAAAGTTCAGAAAGACACAGAGCTGGGGGATGGAGGTTGCGGTGGAGGGAAACAGAGTGTGGGCTGATAGGGTGAGGATAAAGGCAGGATGGATAGATGCTGCTGCCAGGACCCGTCAGCGGTGACAAATGGATGTTGCAAAGATGAAGCAAGTAAGACATTAGAGAACAGTGATGTGGTGAATCACCGCTATGATGTGTGCACCTGTGTGTGTTTTATATGTAACTGTGTGTGTGTGCTGTAGTGACAGTGTGGGTGATCGAAAGAAAGTGTGTGCGTATGCGTATAGGTGTGTCCTAAAGTGCGAGGTGCCAACCCTGACAACAGCCCTCCAGGATGGAAGAGTGCTGGGAAATTGATTTAGGTGGTGTCTGAGGGCGACAGAGATGAATCTGTGGGTCTGATTACAGGAGAAAAATAGCAAACACAGAGAGATAGAAATGGCAGTACAAATAAAACTAGCAGTGAAGGAAGTGAAAGGCAAGGACAGAGAAGGAGATAGAACTACACACACTTTAAAAGATATACAGTTTGTAAAAACAGTATTAAACTAGACATAACTTTTTTTTTTAGAAATACTTTACTTGAAACATGGAAATTAAAGAAATTGCATGTTTGATAATAAGCAACGATCATGCTTCTTAAAACCTTTAAGCAGTAGTTGAGTTGTAGTCAAATCCAGGACTCAGACTGAAGTCCGAACCAGGTTCTGATTTTATGACCTGGTTTTGACATGTACTAGGACTCAAGCATTGAGTCGGAAGATGCAGATGGACTCATGGGATCGAGAGGAGGACTTCTGCTATTTTACTGATGTTAAATGTGTAGATTTTTATTTTTTATTCATTTATTTTTTGTATAATTTCAACAGTTGATTTGCTCCACTACAATCACTGCAATCATACATTTTTCTTTCTGAGATTTTATTGTAAGTTCAACCAGTGTAACATGTTGGAAAACAACCTGGGAAAACAGCAGCTAATCCTAGCAATTAGGATCCAATTTGTTAAACCAATCAAATCCTGTCCTGCCCTTTTGCCTGCCTCCTGTGCATACACTTCACCGACGTGCACTGACTCTGATTGAATGCGAATAACCAAGAGGGATCCAAGTACGCTGGAGAATGGCAGAAAAACTACCTACCCCGATTACTGGTAACATAGTGAAAAACAAAAACTTTGTGCATAGGACTGGTTTGGAGTCTGTGGTTTTGAATCAGTCATGATCATATAGTCGTGAACCAGCGGCACTCGTGGATGTGAGCTGGGGCGTCATTTTGGAGGAGCTCCAAGTGTGGGAGGGCGGAGGCTAAATGGAGTCCTGAGGAGAGGCTACATTCAAATTCATGCTAGTTTTCTTTGACTCCCAACCGTGCCTTTAAACTGTGATGAGAAGCAGTTGGGCTTGCAGGTATGTTTAAGTTAATTTTACACCAGCAGAAATCCCTCTGCAACAGAATCAATAAGCGCTTCTCCTCATTAACAGATGTGTGGCGTGCATTTAGGCACGACACAAAGCGCTGTCATTTCAGAATTCAAATCTCCAAACAAACTGACAGAATTTCAACAGAATCCAAGTGTAGTGACACTTTGATCTTGTCAATTTACAGTGCATCTGGAAAGTATTTACAGCACTTCACTTTTTCGACATTTTGCTGTGTCACAGCCTCATTCCAAAATGGAAAAAAAAAACATTTTCCCCCTCAAAATGCTACACACAACACCCCAAAATGACAATGGATTTAAAAAAAATTTTTTTTGCGAATTTATCAAAAATAAAAAACCAAGGAATCACAGAATGTAATCTGTTGCCACACCATTTTACCTGATATGTACATATTTATGTCTTTCTGTCATTGTGTTTTAGAGAAGACTTTTCTGGACTCCCTCCTTTCCTTGTATTTCTTCCAGTGGCCCATGTTGACAGCTTTCCATGTCCCAGGTGTGAGTGTTGCAGACATGGTGAACAATGCCAACCCAAAGTTCCTGACAAAAGTTTTAAAAAGCACTGTAAGAAGTCTGTTCTAATAGAAATCACTTCACATATTATAAATTATGTTGATGTGCATGTTGCCCCCACTCACTTGAGAAGAATGTCCTTTTGGCTCTGCTGCCTTTACAAGGGAGAAAAACCTCAATGTAAGACATGTTATCAAATGTATCCCATTAAGAGCTGAGAGTTTGCGGGTTTTCTTCCCATGGGTAACCCTTAACCAGCAACCACCATTTTTATTCCAGCACTGAACTAAAACATTTACAAATAGACACAGTCCATGCAGGTTTTTAAGATGTTATGCAACAAACAGCCTGGACCACAGCATCTTCCATCCTGTTGCTGTTTTTGTATGTCAAGCAGAAATGATGCTTTAGGTCATGCAAAAGGAACATGTCTTATACCAGCTGATGTGCAGGCTATGCCAATTCAGTATTCCTCCAGGCACTTGGACTGCAATCAAACATAGAACACAAGATGGGCATGTAGTTTTCGGATGGTTTTCCCAGTTGGCAGTTCCTCTGATAGATTCCCTTTGGAACAGTTCAACAGAAAAATGGCATGACTCCAACCAAATACTTTTGGAGGTGTTATTTGTAGCCAAGGCAGTCAATGTACAATTGGTATCTACATGGGACTCTATAGTTGTAACATATGAGCAGTTACATTATTGACTTTAAAAAAATGTAGACACATAACCATTAATGTAGATCTCTAAATCGGGGCGTGGGATTAACAACTAACAATCAGCTTAAAGTGAGTGGATTTCAGAAGTGGTGGGAAAAACATTCAGACAAGCCACTTTGGTGAATTCAATTTTATATACAAGTTTATTGTTTATTGTAGCCTTCCAAAATGATAAGTAGAATGTTCAACTTGCAATGTGAAACTACCATATTATAACTCCATTAAGTTGCGAGTAAAACCAGTATCCATATTTAATGTCTCCAGTTGTATAGCCTGTGAACCCCACTTGACTAGCATGCTATCATGTACAGTAAAAGGGTGAGAAAAATTCAAGGGTGAATTTTTGGTTGGTCATCTTACAGATTGAAATAAACAGCAGTGCCTCTTTATGAGCAACAAAAAACAAGCAGGGCCATCATAGATATGATTGACATTTAATGTCTGTAACCATGGTGTGGGGGTAGGTGTCAGACAAGAGGATCTAAAGAAGACTGAATAAATATATATATTTTTGTGTTTAGAAAATATTCACTGTGAGTGATTCAGCTCACTGTTAAAAGAGGCCAAAATGAGGTTTTGTCAAAAATGCAACATACACCCGTGAAGGACAAAATCAGCAAGGATGTAAGAGGTACTTCTTTGTCCAGAGGGGGTGCCAAAATCAACACAAACAGAGAACTATAACAGTGCCATTCACGTGTGCCTGAAATACTTCCATTTTCTTTCTTTTGAAAAGTTTTGAGCAATGTAAAACTTCACAGTGTATTGAATAAAAGCTAATTTCCCATACAGCATATGGTCCGGTGAGACAGAGTGTCAGCAGATGCTCTGCGCCTTTCTCCACACATACAAACATATGGCTCTAACCAGAGCAGTGCACTTGTATGTAGAGTAATACAATAGTAATATGTAATAAGCCTTGCAGGAGGCCAGTTTAACTTGAATGAACACTGATGGCATGCATTAAAATGATTTATCCAATAACTTAGGGTGCTTAGAGAGTGAAATGAAAGTTGCCCCCATCTTAATGTTATCACATTGTTTCCCCTGACAGGCAATTTCAGCCATCTGATTATGCTTTTATTGCTGTGTCCTGTTGGTTAGTCAGTATTCTGGCCATACTTTCATCCTGCTCCCTCATCATCATTTTTAATGTCAATCTTTCTCCTTATAGCATTAAGCCTTTAAAATGGATCTTACTAATTATCTTCTAAGTTCATAATTTAAAATAAACCATAGCTGGATTGGCGCTGGCATTTTATCTCTGTATTTTAATGTCCTCTTCATCTGCTCCTTAACGATTTCCTCTCCATCCACCAAACGTTTCTACTCCTCATTTTTTTTTTTTTCAACTCATGCAAACATTATTACTAAAGGATCAGACTTCCACTTCCCATCCCTTCTGTATACAGTGCCCAAAAAATAAAGAATGCAAACATCCTTCAACTTATATTCAGATGAGCCAGGACTGATGGATAAAACAGCAGCTTGCTTTTACTTTGCCTCAACTATCATATCATTCTGGTCACATCAGCAAGATTAATTTCCTCACTAGGTTTTGTGGTCAGCCTAGCCAAGGCTCATCGCTTTCCTTTCCCAGCCTCAGGCAACTCATCTGGGGACACTTCTGCTACCCCTGAGGTGCGGATCAGCAAGGCAGCAGCAGAGGACAGATAGAAACACAAGCTACTTACAGATTAACAGTTCAAAGTGAGATATTTATACCCCTGTTATGCCTCATCTATGTGTAATGCTTACAGAAAGAATGGAAGGACAGACTTGCTCTGCTGCTGATCCACCATCAAAGGTAATAACATAAGTGTAGCAGGAGGAAAAATGTAAAAATGTGCAGTATCTGAGTGGGTAGGGCAGAAGAGTGCTCTGTGTGTGCGTACCTGAGTATCTGTATCACAAAGTCACTGTCAGACTCATTTTACTGACTGAAAATAAATGGACACATAAAGATAAATCTTGATTAACAATAGCTGAAATGTTGGAGTGGTAAACATGCTGAGCAAGAGTGCAAGACATTTGAAAGGTTTCGTTGTAACATTCCAATTTAACTTAAGGTCCAAAACTTTTTTGTGATTTATTTATTGAGAAGTTAACAAGTTTTAAGGGCCAACAGTTGACTATCCAAGTTTCAGTGCCCTTTCCATGAGAGCCTGCATTATCCCGGTTTCACAAGCAGTCTTAGAGTACTTGTACTTTGCTCTGTAATATACTATTAAATTGCTTCATAAGGTCGATATTTGCTGTAATTCTCAGACTTGGAAGTTGCGCCTCAAAAATACAATTTTCTTTTTCCTTTCATCAGTTTCGAAAAGAAAACAGATTCAGTGTGCAAAGGCTTTCAAACCATTGTTCTATGAAATATAATTACAGTATAGTTACAATGCATAATGCATCTGAATTCTGAAATAAAAAGTCTAACTTACCTCACTGACCGTCAACAGTTCATTCATATCAACAACTGCAACTCTAACACTGCTCCTCTGATGCAAGGCATGCCCCAGGGTTTAGTCCTTGGTCCTCTACTGTTTATCATATTCTTGCTCTCACTTGGGAACATTATCCATCAACATGGCCTTTATATCCATTCTTACACTGATGACATACAACTCTGCATTTCAACCAAACCAATAACCACTGCAAACACATTCCACAATCGCAAACTGCCTCACTGAAATAAAAACTTGGATGCATCACAATTTCTTATCACTTAACTACAATAAATCTGACCAGCCCAAAATCCAATTCAGAGTTTCAGTCTCACTTTAAATAATTCAACTCTATCTCTTGCACCCCAATATTTTTTGACAGCAACCTTTCCTTTTATCACCACGTCACCCAGCTCACTGAAACAGCCTTCTTCCACCTTAGAAATATGGCCGACCTCCATCCATTCTTCTCTTTCTCTGCCACAGAAACACTTATCCATGCATTCATTTCATCCCACTTAGACTTCTGCAACAGCAACCTCTATGGTAAATCTTCCAAATCCTACATAAATTACAATACAACCAGAACTCTGCTGCATCCCTCCTCTCCTGCACTCACTCCCGTGATCACATCGCCCCTGAACTCCAACATTTACATTGGCTCCCCGTCCCTTACCGCATACAGTTTATAATTCTCCTCCTCACCCACAAAGCCCTCCACCACCAGGCCCTTTCCTACCTCACGGACCTCCTCCACCATCACACTCCTTCCTATAATCTGCACTCCTTACCTCCTGTCTCCACCTCACAGGTCCAAGCACCAAACCTTCTCCATAGCCGCCCCCACCCTCTGGAAACCTTTCCCCACTCATATTCAAAACTGCTCTGATTCTTCAACATTGAAATCTCTACTAAAAACTCACGTTTTTAAGTAGAGATTTTAATTTGTGATTGTACCATTGTTTTGTTTTGTTTAACCTGTGTCCCTTGTTTGTATTGATTTTAACAATTGTAACATGTCTTTGAGTTATTGAAAAGTGCTATAGAAATATATATATATATATATATATATATATATATATATATATATATATATATATATATATATATATATATATATATATATATATATATATATATTTATCTATTAATTTTTTACTGTGTTCATGTAGTTATATCTCTCTTTATCTCTGATTTTGATCACTGGGGGAGAGATTACATTATCCAATGTAGTAATGATTTGGGTCTTTTTAAAACTGTTTCTAACTGAGCAGAAACAGCTGCTGACAACGAGGGTGTTTATAGACTTAGGACACCAAGCACTGAAATTGTTGGGCTGCATGATTTTCATTAGGAAACTTGTAGATGCTATTGACAACAAAATCTGTCAGTGGACAAAAGCTCCTCATCTGTTGCTTCTTATTATTAAATAATACTTAATAGATCTTGTGTATTGATTGAATAAAAACAATGTCACACTGCTGTGATTACCTCGGGCATCTGGCCTGTGGCTTCATGCCTATGACTGAACCTCAATAGTGCTGATTAAAAAAGCATCATCACTTCCTCTCATGTGATATTGCTTTCAACTTTATTAAATATAATATCTAGACATCATATTGTGTTTACCAGCAAATAAACTCAGCCTAAGTTTGTTCAGCTTTTGATGGTTGACAAAATTTGCATTCTCTGTTAAACACAGTATGAGTAAATCTGAAGAAGTGAACGATGCCAGCAGTTCAGACAGTTTTTTTTTCCTCATGGCAATGAATTTTATCTACATTTTATCTGGTAGTAAGAAGGGATGAAAGCTGATTTGATAGCTGTTTAATACTAGTTTCACAGAAACATCCGACTCAGTCATTTCACCTCTCCAGACAAACCAACAAAGCAGACAACACAAATGATCATACGGGCTCAGCAGGAGCAGCTATAGGAAGACTGTCTGCTGTATAATTATATGTAAATCCCAACATAATGGGATTTATATTAGCAACAGTAGAGATAGGACAGCTCTGACAAGTTGCCTTGAGGCATGAGTTCATATCAAGAACCCTTTAGTGTCAGCAAGTTGTGAAAGGACCTATACATCGCAGCAAAGGTCAAAGCATTCCTGAATACAAATATGACCTGGAAAATGAAGCAAGAAATTGTTAATCCAGGCTGAAGACCAGAGCGATGATATAAAGATCACAGCTGCTCAGGGCCTGCATTTTTTTTTTTTTTATTAAAATGGAAATTAAGAGAGTGCAGCATACTTGTGCCTGTTCAACTCAACAAATTTAAGTACTCTGTAATTCAAAGATTTTTAGTATTGGATTGAAGAACGGACTCATTGGTAGAAAATAAAATGTCTGCTAAGTTAAAAAGAGGAAAACAGAAGGGCAGAGAGAGCCTACAGGTAAAGCCCTTTTTGAATTACAAATTTGCATTAGCACACATAAAACCTATCAGACGCAAAAGCATTGGGCTTTGGCTTGTTGATTCCTACAGGCACAGAGGAAGCGAAGGTGAGAAAGCCAGCAACAGACCGAGTGAGTAAGAGTGGGTTTAGTGACGTAGCCAAGCTATAAATACAGTGTTCCAAAGGCCATATTGACATTTAGGTGCTGATTTATCTGAGAGTCTGGCTCTGGTTTACGAGGCCTTCACCACTGTTCACCGAGAGATGTGATGTTATCAAATCCCTCTCTCCTTGTGCACTGTGAGGAAGTAGCATGAAATGAGCACTAATTGTTTCTTTTTTGGCTCGCACAATGAGAAAGTCTGGAAGGGGTTGATTTTACAACAGACTCCAACAATCAGGATAATGGCTGGCATGGAAGCTTTGCAGTGTCAAAATGGAAAGTGACAGATTAATGAAGTGCTGGCTGGGAAAGTAAAAGTCAAATTTGTGTTCTGTACAGCAAATTTAGGTGACTAATAGTCTTAGTGGATGCACATGAATAGCTACTGATTGAGTCCTCAGTATAGATGAGCTTCCCCTTTCTCAAGTGTCTTTTCCCTGATAAAAATGAAAGGTAAGCTGTACAGAAAAATGCACAGGTGAAAGTCAAATATGGTATACAAGGAGAGAGAAATCAGCACAGCAAGCTCTAAATCCTATACAGTTCTTGGTTAAACTTAATATGTTGCAGTTTTTGTCTCAACAACTCCTATAAACACTTGCTTACAGCTTTAAGAATCAATGAATTTGGTAGCATTCAAGGCCACATGCCACACCACACAAGGAACATAATAGTCTTGTCACATATTATTGAAGCTCAATAGGAATGATGAGATAAGACAAACTACCACGACAGAGAGTAAGAAATACAAAATGTGCTATACATACTGCATACTTATTAACCTGACCTGCCTGTTTACATGTCTGAGTTCTATTTAAACCTAACCCGAAATTAGATATAAAACCTGTGCTGAAATAAAATCAGACTTTTAACATTTTATTGTCATTAACACAGTCAAACGAGGCTGACAGCAGCCGCTCTACAGCTCACAAAGCCTGTGTGAAACAGCACAATGGTACACGCTGCAGCAGTTCAGCGAGCTGGCGGTCACACTCTGCTCAGAGAGGCTGTGTGAAAGAGCCATCACTTTCAAACTACACTGCAAGCATGACAGAGGAAGCTCACTTTGTTACTGCAAGAACTCCAGCTGATAAGACGTCTCATGGCTAAAGACGAGTGAACCTGAGAAAATTACTCAGGACTTCAACAATGGCTATGACTCGTGATTGAGCATCTTGAATTATTTACTCACGTTTCTGAACAGATGATAACACAAAGTATAACCATTGTCAGCAATATTAAAACATCACCAAGGTCAGAGAGTTTTACTGAAAAGAAGTTTGTGTGCACTGCCTCCTACAACAAATGCTGTGACTCATACAGTGTTTATTCCAATTTCTTCTTTTCTCTCGCTCCTCTTCATTATCCTGCCAAGAAGCATACGGCCTTATGCTGACATTGTAATTATATGCATTTACACCCCATCTTTAATTTTCATTTCCACCTGCTTGCTTGTTTAAGTTGATGGTATGAAATACATCACAAAGAGTGTTCATGGTCCACAGAATTTGTGCAGTTTATAAATTCTTCAGATGCACTATGTTTTTTTCTTCCTCTGAGTCCAGAAATCAACTTTTGCTTTTGAGCATGAAAAGTCACAGCCAACAGAAAAGCTGGAGTCATGTGAATTTGAATCCAGTGCAAATGTGTACTTTGTGATCTCAAAACCAGCAACGGGGAATATATATATATATATATATATATATATATATATATATATATATATATATATATATATATATATATATATATATATATATATATATATATATATATATATACAGTGCTGCTTGAAAGTTTGTGAACCCCTTAAACAGTTTAGATGTTTCTGTTGTTTTGCCATGATTTCCTTATTCTATCAATGTTTATCAATTGTATATACTTTTTGAGAGGGACTTGTATACATACCCCAAAAACTACATAAAACATACAATTGATGTTTATGCAAAAGTAAGTGAACCCCCAGCTGCACAGGTGGTCATGCAGGAGATATCCCATGACATAAGGAAGAGGGTAGTGTCTGGTGAAGGATATAAGACCATTTCCAAAAGATTCTAGCTCCATCCATCCACTGTAAGACAAATCATCTACATATAGAAGGCCTTTAACATTACAGCAACTCTGCCTAGAAGTGGACGCCCATCGAAAATATCACCCAGAAGCACCAGAAAAATAATAAATCAGGTAGAAGCCAACCCACATATCACCTCCAGAGAGTTGCAGACCTCCTTGGTAGCATCTGGGACAAATGTGCATGTGTCCACAATCATTAGAAAATTGAATAGCCATGGCATTCATGGGAGGGTTGCCAGAAGGAAGCCTCTGCTATCAAAAAAGAACAAAGCTGCCCGTTTCAACTTTGCCAGAGAGCACTTGGACAAACCCGAGGCCTTCTGGAAGTCCATCCTCTGGACAGATAAGTCCAAAGTAGAATTATTTGGTCACAATCAAAACCGCAATGTTTGGGGAAAAGCCAACACTGCATTTGAAGGGAAGAATCTACTCCCAACAGTGAAGCATGGGGGTGGAAATGCAAAGGTCTGGGGCTGCTTTTCTTCCTCTGGACCTGGACGACTCCACATTATCCAGGGAACCATGAATTCTCAGGCCTATCAAGAAATTCTTGACCAGAATCTCCTGCCATCAGTCAGGGAGTTGAAGCTGGGACGAAAATGGATTCTGTAATAAGACAATGACCCAAAGCATTCAAGCAAAACTACAAAGGAATGACTTCAGAGGAAGAGGATCCATACTCTGGATTGGCCCAGTCAAAGTCCAGACCTTAATCCGATTGAAATGTTATGGCAAGACCTTAAGAAGATGGTACATGCCAGGTGTCCCTCCAACCTCTCTCAAATGGCAGAGTTCTGCAAGGAGGAGTGGGCAAAAATCCCCATAAGCAGATGTGAGAGACTGGTTAGTGGGTACAGAAGACACTTGGTTAAAGTAATAGCAACAAAAGGAGGAGCCACAAGATACTAACTACAAGGGTTCACATACTTTTGCACGTATTAAATTCTCAGTTTTTGTCGAATAATCCACTTTTGTTGAATTAAATAATAAAAATATCTATGTGTACGTCCATTATTTGAAAATGTTTTATTTTCCAGGATTTGGATGTGCATTTAATAAGGTTATTTTGATGGGTTTTTTTTTTACAAAAACAGTGATATATAAATATATATATATATATATATATATATATATATATATATATATATATATATATATATATATATATATATATATATATATAGTACACTTCATGCTATAATGAGTTATAAGCTGACATTAATGTGTTGATAGGAAAAGACTTTGTTACAGTCAATCCATCCAGAAGGTGGTGAATTATTCACAGTTCTGTTGGCAGGAGGCCTGAGTGGGGATAAAAGGCCAGGCTCTCATCCCAGGAGGGCCGAGGGATGGGAGGGACAGTGCTTCTCCACCTCTCTCAGCATGGAACTATCTTAGCATAGTTAGTGCTCCAGCAGCAGTTTGTTCATTAACAGTCCCTTGCTGGGTGACAACATCCAGTCAGTGTCAATTAGACAGTAGCAGATGAACAGGTGGGAGTGTGACTGCTGGGAGGAGAAGAATCATTAGGGTGAGCAATGGAAGCCAGGAAGTACAGCAGCAACATCTGAGGTTTGCTGTTAATGTGATGAGCTGTGATCATTGGCTGGGGTGCTGTAACAGCCTTTTGAACAGTTAAATTCACCAACAGCACATCAGGCAAAACTGGCAACAGAATTCATTTTCAAACATCAACATGATGGGATTGTAAATACTGTAAAATATCAGTCAAAAGGCTCGGTCAACAGTGGAAAGAACATTTATCTAAAGCTACAGTGAGGGACCCTTAGATGGTATGGATTTTTTTCAACCCCTTTGAACCACGCAGGATGAATGACATCATTACTAACCTAGTCACATTTAGATATAAGTAGAGATGAAAGATATTAATCTTCATGTTTTTGATTGTTACAAGTTTGAAATATTAAAAAAAATGCACCATAGGTTGGTCTAATACTGAAGATAGATCTGTGGGAAGTATATGTGAGCAAATTACTTTCTGGGTGAAAGTAAGTCCCACTTCTAAATAATAATTCCCAGATCTCTGACAATAAATATAACAGAGATAGTAAATGTATTTACTGGACTTCAGCAGTAAGTCCTGTTTACCAGATTATACAAACATTATACATCTCAGTAACTCCCACCTTGCTCATTTGCTGCTCCACTCTCTCTGTCCCGTGTCTATGTCGCCCTCTTCTCTCAAATAGACACACAAAATCCTCTGAAAATATCAGTGGAAAAAAGGCCGCCCAATAGGATGATAATACTAATAATAATAATAATAATAATAATAATAATAATAATAATAATAATAATAATAATAATAAAATAATAATAATAATCACTCCAAAATTCTAATTTCTGACTTGCGGCACCTCATTCTTTTCATGATATGCTGAATCAATGGCAGCATTAAAGTACTCGTGACACATACAGACTCAGTCAGGCAGCTGATCTTTGTCTTGCAAGTGTAATATTTATTTTCTATGTCAGTGGAACTAGGCTCAATGAATAGTTGTTGTTTTTCTGTTCACATCTGTGCCTTGTGATTATAGCCCAATGTATATGTCTGAGTGTGCTCAATGTTGAGGATGTGCACTTCCAGGGAAATAGCAACAGCTGGAGGACCAAAGTGTCTGTCAACACTCACAGCTGCCTGATGCTAATGACAGAAAGTGGCAAATGCAATTGAACAGTTTGCCTGCCCACACACATTATATATCACTCCCTTTACATTTGCATGCGATTGCATAGAGTGATATTCCAGTGAAGTGTGAGTAGGTAAAAGGGGAAGCTGCTTTTACTCTGCAGTGATGTAGCTGCCCAGAAAGTGTGCATCGATTCAGAAATTACCTTGAAAAAAACAGCCCATCTTTTTTCTTTTATCCCCTTCTTTATTTTTTCCCTTGTGTTGTCAAGTTGATGGCACCCAAAAGCCTTTCAGAGAGACAGACCCCCTGTAGGCTTTAAAAGTGTGTTGCTTCAGTGGCAGAGCATGTTGTTGGCTTGTATTCGGTCAGTTATAATGGATTACTAAAAGGACAAGTTTTCACAGTGGGCAAAAAAAGATGATAAAACATCAACAGAAATGTTCCCAGCACCTGCTGTAGCATAATCCACTTTACCACCGTCCATCCACATGCTCAGTAGGCTACAATCATCACTCTGCCAAAATATGACTAAATACACAGCTTCTGTGTCAAGTTTCTGCAATCCTTCAGCCCCAGAAGTATTCTTGTGAAAATGTGAGTGCTTGAAACATATTGAGCATACAGATGGACAGCAGAGAACTGGATTATGCTGGAGAAGGAGACTCTTTGGGTCTGTATGAAGTCAATCCAAACAGTTGTTTTTTCCCATTCTGCGAAAGACTGGTGCATAATCAGCTGCTTATTGATGTTTCAGTTAGGGTTTCTTTCACTTAAGATCAATTTGTGAGGGGATAATGTATCTTTATCTGGAAGTAAAGATACATATTAGCAGGGTGGGATTAGCGGTGGAACACTAGTTTAGGCTTAGTATGGCCAGTGGGGTCTGGCCCTCTCTGGCCATGATTCTGTGCTGGTGAGCATGTTTCCATCTAGTGGGTTGGCGTCAGGGGCCTCTCGATACAGCTGGCCCCGGGTGTCTGTGGATGGGGACTGGGGTGGCACCTTGGGAACAGGAGAACTCTGTGGGGTCTTGTGTCCCTCGGTGTACTGTGGTACCTGGTCCCCGTGCTAGCTTGCTGTGGTCTTGTCGTGGGTGGCTGCTTGTGGGGCTCCGCTCTGTGTGTGTGTATGTGTGTGGGGGGGTCCAGGGCATCCCTGGGCCCATAGGCGGTGGTCTTCTGTGCTCCTCTGGGGCTTGGTTCTTCAGGGGGGTGGAGTGTGCTCCTGGCCTCAACACTGCATGCCCATGTCCAGTCCACCCTGGGTCCCCGGAGGGTGCCTGGTCCTGGGACACCTGGCTCCTGGGCCGCTGGGGGGTCCCCAGTCCGGCCATGGGGGTGTGGGGGTTGACTGGGTATGGGGGGCATGGGAGTTGTGGGGTGGGCTGGGTGGATGGGTGGTTGGTTGGGGGTGAGTGCTGTGTGCGGACCTCTCTCTGCCCTTGTCCTCCTTTGTGTTGGCCCCCCTCTGGGTCCTGAGGCTGTTGCTGGGTCGGGTAGTATCCGGGGCTCTTGTGGTGGGTCTTGGGTGTCCTGGCTTCTCGGGGGTGTCTTTTAGCCCCCTGGTACTGCAGGGTCTGGTCAACTACGTGGGGCTTCGGTGATCACCTCACATGCATGCCTGTACCGATACTCATGCTCCTGTTGAGACTTAAGATAAATAAGTGATCTGTCCCGTCAGAACATGCCGTTACTTCTGGCACTTCTGCACTCTGTCTCGTGTCATGTGACACATGCTCCCTCCTTCTCTCATATCTGTTGGCCCATACACTACTTTAAGGATCCCACTTCTCTGGTGTTCCTGGGTTTCTTACAGCTGTCACTCTTTAAATTGTATTTAGAACAGCACAGCACCGGAATTGCTATTTAGTATTGACAACATTACCTGTCCTCTTCCCTGCCCCCCCCCCCCCTTTTTTTATCCTCTTTCATCCTCTTTCCTGTTTGTCTTGTCTCGTCCTATCTGTCACTAATTTTCCCTCTTTTCGCACTGTGGTATAGCATGGCCCTCCCCTCCAGCTCACATCGGGGAATAAATAAAGTTTGATTTGATGGAGAAGTAAAGAGAATCTGACTTCTGGCTGAGAACATCTCACTCCACTTCCATAGGCGATGCTGTGTCTTCTATTGGTAAGTGAAGCTGTGTGCGTATCAAACTAGTTTCAGTTCACCCGAGGAGAAAACAAAGTTTTAACAACGATGGTCAAGATGGATGCAGCTGTAGCTCTTTATGTTTTTATTTATGTATGTGCCATGGTGTGTGTTTGTTGTGTTGGAGCCATAGACGATATGAGCACAGCGACCCTATTTATCATGGTTATCTACTTCCTCTTTCAGCTGAACGCTGAGGCTTACCATGACCTGCCAAGTTCTGCCGAATCCATCCGCAGCCCAATAGCAACTGCATTATCTAGCTGTGTTAATCGAGCTATGCAGAGTCCATATTCAGTCCAGCTAAGCTAGTTACATGCATTTCAATAGTCCAATCTTGCGGTGACTAAGCTCATAGTCGGATTTCTGAAGCTACATATAAACGTACTGACTGAAAAGGATGCTGGGTACAGCAGTTTCTATCTCAGCTTGCTCATATGCTGCAGCGTACACGCTGTCCTCAATGGGAATAGCTCTGCAAAAATTCTAAATGGATGTACAGCACATAATGTGCTAGCTAACCCTAGTGAGCAAACAAGCTGTTGTTAGCAAGCCACAAACTGCCTACTTTAAACACATTCATTAATCTGAAATCCAAAGCTAACAGTTCACTAGATCCAAACACCAGGATCAACTCTCTGTGGATGGGGCAGATGTTTTAAGGCCTTTCCTTAGTCATTAAATGAGTTCATAAGCTATTCAGCAGGCTATAATCGTGACTGAAGTGAAGCAAGACAACACACAACAACAACACCAACTTGCTACAAGTTCACTTCTGCCATTAAGTATAAAATATAACAGGTGGTGGTAATTCCCCATCGGTGAAACTTTCTTTATTTAATTAACCTTCAAGTCAGACAGAATGACAGGGCATGGCAGAGTTGTAGAGCATTAAACCAAAAGATGTTATGCTTTTAAGGAAACAGCCAGGGTTTTAGCCCTGGCTGTTCTTGGCTCAGGTCAGCTGTTTTTCTTTTTGCAGCCCTGCTTGCCATAGAAGAAATTGCATAATTACGGCCCTTATGCACTTACATATGAAAGGAAAAATGCTGAAAACTAAATTCAGGATCACATAGATTTTGAATCACTAATAAATGTAAACATGTTCTTCCTGTGACATTCAGTCACACCTGTATATTTAAGCACACACACACACACACACACACACACACACACACACACACACACACACACACACACACACACACACGGCTTTAACCCCTGCAGAGAATCTAATCATCACCTGTCGAAACATGTAGTTCAGCCTCTTTGGGTTAGAGACAACCTCCCTTATTAGAATGTCTCTATAATCAGATTTCTTCTGATGGTTCTTTCATGTTGAGTCTGACCTTGTTCAGTATCTTCCCCTCATTTTAACCACAAACCCATCTGCACCATCAAAACAGGACATTTTCACTCAAATCTTTGAGTGCTAAATTGGACTACTTATCTCTGTATTTTTCATTCTCCCCTTTGAGCGCACATCCCATTATCTTTGTCATGGGAACTGTCAACATATCAACATTTTTTCCTCATGCGACAGCACTTAAATACTCTCCACGCGAAGGCTGACATGAGGAAATTAAATTTTCAAAGCATCCTGGTGTAAACCCTAAAAGTGTAGCAAGAGTCAAATAAACTGCACCTATCTGCCCTTCCTAGGCCGTTGTTTTTAACCATTGAACCAGAAAAAAACACAAGTATGACATTTTCTACATTTTTAACAAGCCCAACTACAATTCATTGCCTTGGGTGAAAAATGTCCTTTGTCTCCACAGAGACACACCAAAGCCAACATAGCTCCAAATATAACCCTTGATTCTGAGCAGGAGGAGGGTAATGTTACGAAAGTTTGCATGAAGATCTGTGGTACAGTTAGATAAAAGAGACACGTTCTGTAGTTGTGGTTGGATATTAATTGGAATACAAGTAGCTTCTTTCTAAAAGGCCAAGTTTGCCGTTGTTCTCATCTGCCAGTTTAAGCCACATGTCTGCGGTCAACATAAGGTTGAAATTAAAGGTTTTAATTATTTAACAGTGAACATGAGATAATTAACACCCACCAGCCGCCTTGTGGATGAACCTTCCATCCGTCTTTCTCTTATCTCCACCTCTCCTCCAGAGCATGTAAATCTCACCAGTAAATATTTCAGCAGGGTTGTGCACAGTGCCCCCCCCCCCCTCCCCCATCTCTGGCGAGGTTAATAGAATTCAGAGCATGTCTTTGCCAACAGGTCCAGTCTAATTAAATAAGGAGAGGGATGCTCGTGATGTACACTTGCACTTGCTCACTTACCTCCTGACGTACTTTCAAGACACTGGAGGGAAAGACCAAAAGGGGCTGCTGGGATAATTGATGAGAAGGAGGAAGTGAGACTCCTCTAGAAATAGATTTAAGGCTCCCGTCCCTGGGTAGGTTGTTAAACGAGAGTATCTCAACTAATGTCTGTAAGTAGTCTTTTTGACAAAAACATCTACATGCGGCTCGATTTTCTGAACCTGTAAGATACCTTCACCCACAGCTTGCTACAATTAATGATTCAAAAGTGACTTGTTAGCTTCATGTGGGGAGATGTGAACATGAAGGAGAAAAATGCACTATGAAAAAAAGCTGTGACATACTGCCTCATATTGTATCATAGGGACACTATAAAACCTAAAAAACACAATACCCCCTGAATATGAGAACATTTACAGTGCAGGGATATATAATCAAAATAACTAAATACATAAAATGATAAAATAAATTCAATAAGAGCCCGGTTTAGCAGACCTGCACTTTCCTGTGAGTTTGTTCCAGATATATGAAGCACAAAACTGAACACTGCCTTTCCATCTTTGGTGCTGTCTCAAGGGACACGAATCAGATCTTTATGTCCCAGGTGACCTGAGTAGTTCTTTCACCTTTGTGGAAGTGATAACATCCATAACATTTGCCATTTAGAACTGAAGTTATTTTCCAATTCGCTGACTGAGACCTTGGACAAGGCAGGTGCTGAAGTAGGCAGTAAAAGATTTTCACTTGTGTTCCCAGTGTTTTGGGATTTCTTTTTGAATGACAGTTTGCTTTTTTGTGGAGTTTTCTTGATACATCACCCCTTTACAAGATCAAGCGAGCAAACCTAAAGCTTCCACCTGTGCAAGGACTCAGCTTCCACTACTCTGTCTTTAAAAAGTTAAGTAAATGAAGTCTTGAATTTTTAAAAGTGGGAAACACTGTTCAGCCTCATCACTTTTTGTACTTTCCCTTAGGTACAGAATATAATTTGGAAACCATAGACAGAATTGCTTGAAGTTTGATGAAAAGGATATCTGAGCCCAAAACTATCAAGGGGTTGGTCATCTATTATCAGGCTAGCAGAGGTTAGGGAAATGAGTAGAGTGAAAAATTCTGGAGGGAGTAATCAAACTGTTTTATTTTAGCAGGAATAATCCAGGAGAGACAGTTTTAATTTCCAAATGCCCCACAGCACTGACCCAAAATTAATTGTTCTTTTTGCTACAGAGGGAGACCCCCTGAGACAGACAGTGGACCGTGGACAAAAAATGGTGGGTAATTACACAAGTGTAGAACACTTTTCCAATGGAGTGAGAGTCTCAGTGGCCATGGATTATGTGAGTTTAATGGGAGAGAGAGCTGACCTGAGGCGGAGCAGTAGAGAATTAGAGTGTTGACATACAGGACTGCTGAGCTGGGGACGGCTCTCACAAATCAGGAGTGGCAGCAGCCCAGGCAAATTATGCTCGTGTCTCACAGTGAAAAAACATTCATGATTGAACAGAATGTGCTGTGATAGGGTTGAATTGTTTGGATGCTTAAATTTCTACCACTGTTGAAAAGCACCCAATATTGAGGGCAGGAGAAATTGTTCTCACTCAGTATCAAGGTGGAAAAAAAGATGTGTGCTGTTCACACGCAGAAAAAAAGGTGCAGCACTGGCACTGTGTGCACAGCCTAACCAGAGAGAAAAAAATACAAAAAACAAATTTTTTGTGCAGGTGTTTGTCAGAGATATCTAGCAAAACCGCACAATAAACCCATCGGTGAAACTTTACAAGAAACCCAGAAATCATTTTGGGAATGAACAGGTGCTTTGATAGCAAGATGCTAAGTTCAATTTATGACCCTTAACTAACAGTTTCTGAGTCACAGGAGTACAGATACGTAGTTGCTTTAATCAGAAACACTTCACCGAACATTACTACTTTAAAAATATCCCATTCCCGCTCTACATGTCCTCTTTGCACCTGTTAATTACATCCATTCAAGCTAATAATTATACAATAACAAAGAAGAACAGAACGACTCTGTTGTTGTTTCACTATTTAGGGAAACCACATTATTCACATTTGAATAATGTACCAAAGGTTCCAATTATGCATTTTAGACAAGACTTACCCTGATCATTTGAGATCACAAGCGTATTTTTCAGCTATGGGTTGCCACATAGAGTCAAAGATGAGATGAGTAGTTACAGTTGGTGTTGAGAAAAAGCAGAAATACTATAGTATAATTGCGAGATTGGATTACTTAATCAATCAATCAGTCAATCAAACTTTATTTATAAAGCACATTTCATACAAAAAGATGTATCTCAAAGTGCTTTATAGACCATTAAAAACAATCCCACATGCCCTTCCACCCAACCAACCTTACCCCCACACAGCCATACAACCCACAGTCAACACTCATCAGTGAAATAGGTGCACTGAAAAGAGGCTTTAATGTTTTTATCACAAACTTTTCAAACTTCAACCGTACCATGGCTGCCACACACAGCTCATCATAACCTTATAAAAAAGTCATCCAAGTTTTTGAAGTTTCTCCCATTCTCATTGCTTCTTCCTCGAGTGGAACTTTGGGCCTGAGGCTAAAGAAAAACATTATCATCAAACAGCTATTACGTAAGATACAGAGTGTCGTATCCCCCACAGGTGTGGGGAAAACAGCTCATTAGCTCTTGGAGATCACATATGGGGACTCCATCTTTTGTGATGCTGTATTACTTATGAGTGTCTTTTGACACAACTCAGCAAACACAGGCAGCTCTGATATGCATGGAGCCTTATTGTAAAGCAGTCCCTCTAATATTTTTGGCCTTTTTTGGGATAAATTGGTCCAAAAATGTCTGGTGTTGCATCAACTTTTTGAAAATCCTGCAATATTTTACAAATAATATTTCAACAAAGAGAAAAAAGAGAAATTAGTGAGTGAATGGAAGATATCAAACCTGGTTAAATGAGGGTGTATAAAGAAGAAACATTAAATAACAACTGCAGACGTCGGTTGGTGTTTAACTCATTTGCTGCCAGCATTTTTAAAGAATTTTGACTGCTCTTTCAAGACCAACAGAGTATTGTGTTCTCTCACTATGTAAACTCTGAAACTACCAAATGAAAGAATAGGCTCTCTTCTTTTGTCTCTCCTCTTGATTTTTTTAAATAAAAAAATGGAGAAAACACTTGTGTAGTTCACGCTTGTCTCTGAAGCTTCTTCCTTTTATCCTCTTCATAATCTCTGTTGTCTTATCTCACAATTGTGACACTCTCTCTCTCTCTCTCTGTACTACCTCGACACACTCTTTGTTCGAGTGTGAGCCTGCCTGAACTTCACCAACTTGCAACTTCTTGCCATGTCTCTGTCATTTCGCATCTTCTTCACATATCTATGCTGATCTCTCATTCAAAGAGAGGACCGCTGCCATTTACAGTAGTTTACAAGCCTGATATTGATAGACAAGCTCTGCCAGGCACCACCCCACCTGTAGAAATACAAAACTGACATCTATACGCAGCCAGTGGTTGTAATCAAATTGACGTCTATAGACGTCAATTGTAAAGTGTGACCCTGTTAACCGCTGACACTCAGCCGACCATCACTGACACATTCCGCTGAGAATCACTAGTTAGCATGGTGACTCTTAACTCCAAAACACAGGTTGCACTGTCACAGTCCATTGAAGTTGACTCCATGGTATATAGTGTCAATTCTGATAACTGACCACAGAACAACCAGACATTTTTATGCTGCTTACTTTTTTAATTCAGTGTTAAAAGAACAGTAACTCCTCTAAATGAATGGAGCTAAACACAGTTTCCATTGCCAAAATGCCTGCATCCTCATGATGGCGTGGGTTGTGAAGGGGTCTCTAAGAGAAACGATCTGCAGACTGACAGATTGGGCAAACTTACAGCCAGAAAGATTACATCTTCAGTGAGCAGCTTTTTAGAAGTAATAAAGACAGAGCAAACCATACCAACCAAACACCACAGGCCATGTGGATCATTTTGTGAACATCAAAAGAGTGAACTTGGTGACCTCTGAATCAATGCTTGTGAGAGAATGGGGTGATAAAATGGTTGATAACTTCCTGTAGAGACTCAAACAATAATTAAATAAAAATGTGCAATTTAAAGCATTCAATAAATTACAGCCCTGATAAATGGTCTAAATCAATCCTTGCTTCAAAACTTATCAAACCAGAGCTTGATTGCAGCTTCTATTGTCTGAAATCAAGCTTTTGATTGATAGGAAGTTCATCCAGCAGTCGAAGATGTAGATAACCCACTGTGCAGCTTTGGAGAAATCCTCATTTTGAAACATAACTGCAAAGATAAATCAAAGTTGATTAGCAATCAGAGAGGCTTTGGAGTGACTCTGGTTGTATTTATTTCATGCACAGTCCTACTGTTTTTCTTCTCTTCACTGAAAAAAAACCCTCTTCATCTTCCTCTTATTGCTCCTGTAATAAAACTCTCTGCATCACTGGGATAACAGATCCTCGTCATGTACACACCCTATCTCATCCAGTTTATGGTGCACCAAACTACCACAGTCTGCAAGACTATCAGAGAGAGAGAGAGAAATTTGTGTGTTTTCATGTTGTGGTTTAGAGTTGGCTTGGGACTCTGTGCTAACTGCCTCAGAGTATTTCTCCTTTTTAAGATGCCTCCTGGAGGCTTAAACACACTATTGATTTGCTCAGCTCATATATATTTTTTCTCCACTCTGGTCCCTCTTTCTTTTCTCAAGACAATGCTGTGAGCACATGGAACCACAGTGAAAAACATCTGACAGATGCATGAAACAGTGAAAATTAAAAATCAAACTGCAACCTGATGAAACGTTTCTGGTCAATAAATGTTGGCAGCACAGAAAAGACAAAATACAAGAGAAAATCAACATCTCCAAGTGTTGTATAATAGGGTTGGCACTCAAAAGATAACATGTCGCGTCCCCTTAGTCTCCAGTGGACTACAATCTTTGTTGAAGACGAGGAGATGGAGCTACAAGCTCACCTATCATGGCTTAGCTGGAGGCTTTCGGAGACTTTCTGTTGTCTTTTAGAAAATCCTTTAAGAGTACATGAATCCAGGTCTGTCACCACTGCTAAATCAAACACACCCCATTCAGCACTCTCTCCCTGAGGTGCTGTGGTGAAAGGAAAAGGTTGAATCTGTGTTAATGGCTTACAAGTCTCTGTCTCAAAAGCTTGACTGAACGAAGTGGAGTCATGGTCGTAACAGGGAGGTCTTTGAATGTCCTATGAGCTGGGTTTTTTTTATTCATTTATTTTTATTTTATTTTACTTCATCAGGATCAGAGTTAAAAATACAGTGGACAACCCCCCTGCTGCCCCAGTAATCCTCACATAGTAAGTCAGTAGGAGTGACACACCATTAATCCAATAAGACCTCATTACTACCAGAATCTCCATGTGCATCTTCATTGTACTTATAGCTGGAACAAAGTGATTCTGCCACATTCACACCACTACAAATGAATTAAGATCATCTGATTAAAGCGAAGCGCGTGGAAATGTATACTGTCAGGGTTTCAGGGGAATGAATACAAGCATTATGATGGCTGAACCAGCTGTGGAGGCCACTGCGGATAGATAACACTATTGTGCAATATCATGCAAGGGTACTATATTTCAGACACTGATGATTTTATATATTAAATTTTGGTTTCATGTCTCTTGTAAAACACTTTTTTCCCACTGTGTTGATAAAGTACTGTTACATCATGGACTCATTTTTTGGATACCTTTCATCTTTGTTACAGCAGTTTATGTAATGTGTTGCACTGTTATATAAAACTATTACCTAGATTTCTCACTTATTATCAGGCTATGTTTAATATTTTATTCTGATTGGTTAAAACCCCATGGTAATGTTGTTTAAACTGTTTCAGTTTAAAAAATAAAAATGGTGAAGAAAAAAAATACAGGTAGTGTCACAAAAATCAGGAAAGCCACACAGAGTCAACCAGTTAGACTCATATTTTCCTAATGAATAAACCTCTGCCTATCTGTTCAGTCATGTCACCAGAGGCTCTCCATGCTGATCGGCTATTGTAGTGTGAGTAATACACTCAAGTTCTTTTTTTCCAGCTCTAGCGAAAAAGCAAATGAAGCAAGTGGAGCATAGAACATGTCATCAATTTGCATATATAATTTGCTTCATTCACACAATTTCCCATCGTTCAACCACCTGAATCACATCATTTGGACCACTTGACAACAAGAACTTCACATTAACTTTTCATGTGATTTCCTCGCAATTGATGCAAAAACAAAATTATGCTTCTTGCACACTTCATCTCTGCCTCTTGATGCAGTGGCAAAATGATTAGTTTCGGTTGCAATTTTATAATGGGGAGCATTGTGGCAAAAACGTTGGTTTCTATTTGAGGCTGGTTTTGAGAGTCAGGAAGAATTGACAGTAACCTGGCGTACATGTGGGAGAAGGCTGAAGAGCTGAAGTGGAGGCAAGGCCCTGTTCTGTAAATCCAGTGGCAGCAAATCTGGTGAGCTCTACTCTAAAGTGAAAAGTTTGAAGGTGGTTATGCCAAATAGAATCCCGACAGGGTGAGACATAACCCCAACTACAAGACAAGGTCACGTCATGATAAAAACATTGGCATTTTATACTTCTACAGCACAGCACTTTGAGGCAGTTATCACATTTTGCAGCTATAACTTTCTCACAGAGATACCAAACAGTATTTTTAGCTTTAGACAGTATTGGGTTTTTGTATGACTTATTGTGCTAGACAAATGCAAACAAAAGAAATATATATTTTAAGAGAGAACGTGTGATTTTGTTGCCTTTCTGATACGCTGTTATCACTTTAGGTTATTTCTATCTTTACCTAGCGGTGCATTTTTGTTTCTTGTACTTCGTAATTTTTTTGATAAATTCTTGTTTTTCATAGGTGAGCTCATATCGCAAGTTTTCCATTAAACTACAAAAGTATTTATTTGAAGAATTGTTTACTTACTCAACTCTGTGTTCACCTGCACAAATTTCACTTTGCTCAACACATCAAACCAGAGCAATGACTAAGTTCTAAAATTAAAAAAAAAAGTTCTCATTCATTTCTTACTGTCTTGGCTTGTTAGCATCAAGTTACATACCTCCTCTGTGAGTGCAGATCAAATTAATCTGAAAGGATGATGAGAGGCAGGGAGTGGTCACGGAGATCTCAAAGCGACCTGTCTGAGGAGCAGTGAGGAGCAGTAAGAAGCAGTGAGGGGACTATCAGCTGAGTGAGAGCCTAGTGGAAGCAGCTGGGAGTGTGGAGTGGACCACTGACCTTCATTAACGTGTTTCTGCAAGCTTTTCTAAGCAGTGTGCTGTAAGATAGCACTCGTTTGGCCAGTTTGGGTGGAGACGGTGATGAATTGCATTGAGTGAGAGAGATAGGGCTGTAATTACATCTATTTAAATCAAAGATGTGAAAAAAACAGACATTGAGCGAAGGTAGGAGGGCAGAAGATGAAGCACCAATGCAGGGAAACATAGTTTAATACAAAGGAGAGTGACAGTGATGTGTCGACCCTGTGCCTCATTAGCAGGTGATGTGAACAGATGAGAAAGACAATATTTTTTTGTGTGGGTGTCAGGCCATACAGAAAAATGGTCTCATACTGTAATTTATGGTACCCATGTATACAAAGACATAAATGATTGGAGCCTGCTTGTATTGCTTGTACTGTCAAACATGGCAGGGAAAAAAAAAAAAGGTGAATGTGTTAGTCTGAGTGTGTGTGCTTCGACCCTGGAGACGCCCCTGAAGCAATGAGGTGTGGGTAGAAATCAAACTTCATTACATCCACAAGCAGCGAGCCTTACAACGGGCCAGAGAGGGGATGGAAGAAAAGAGAACAGAGTTAAAGCACAGAAAACAAGTGTTTCTACACCCCCATCAATTTACTCTGTATCACCGTAGTGGAACTCGAGTTTCGAGATGCAAGTTCACTTTCTCACAATTAGCATCACATAAAAGGTTCATAGCATGATTGGAATTCTTATTATTGATGCTGCCTGACAAAAAAAAGATAGCTCTGAGAGGCTATACATAGCTAAATGCTTCCTTTTGCATGCCAGCATGTTTATAATAACATAGTTAACTCTGGTTGAAATTCTGCTGTTTGACAGATACAGTGGTAGCCCTGTTTGTTAAGTATGCTAACATGATTACCCCTGCACGTAGAATGCCTATGTTAGTTAATAAGACAAATGCACTGAACCGTTGGACAGATCTACAGATGTGATTTCATGTGCAGATTGTTTCATGTAACTGTCACTCATACTTATTTCAGAGCATATACTCTATGTACTTCAGTGCTTCTGTCTTTATTTTTTTGTTTTGATGAACATGCAAAAGAGCAACACTAGCTTTGAAATCACTGGATCATTCCACATTAGCATCTGTTGCTGAAAGCTTTATTAGTAGTCTTAGCACTTGCTGGCACATTTGCAGTAAATGGAGTCATAAAATCTCTCAGGAAGAACACATGGGTGTCTGGTTGGAGCTGAATGTACCTGTATGGCTGTATGACTCGATACATATGCAGTACTTTTTCAGCATTATAAATTGTTTTTGTTATCAAATGGAAAGAATCACAAAAGAGCGATAGAAGAATTTTTCTTGATCATGTTTTCATGCAAATGATCTTAGTACCTCAGCATCTTGTGGGATATGCATATGCCGGACCATTAAATTCAAGTATGGACACAATTGTGTTTAGAAAGTACAATATTTACAATGTTTTTTATTTGTGTTAGATCCAAGTAACTACATAAACACTTTTTTTCTCTTTTACATCATTTGGGGTCATTTACACTTGGATTTGTGGTTAAGCAAAAAAGAAGATATCGCATAGTAAAGTCAACATACCTGGACTTTCTTTAAAGAGCCTGTGAGGACTATCTGTTTGGAGTGTATTGCAGTGACACCTTTTGGCGTGACTCTTTTTTTTTTTTTTTAGGTTGTTTTCGGGGGCTTTTTTTATGCCTTTAATCAGAGAGGACAGGACAGTGGATAGAGTAGGAAACAGGGTGAGAGTGGGCGCAACATGCAGGAAAGTAGCCACAGCCTGGACTTGAACCCAGGCTGCCCGCACAAGGGCTTTCACCATATGCAGTGCGATCTCAACCACTAGGCCATATGCGCTCCAACATGACTCTTAACAAGGCATGTGTTTGTTTAGGAAATGAATGGGGATTGGAACATATTTTTAACACTACTTTTCTTTGTTCAAGACAACTTTTCACAATGCGACGAGGTGAGGTACTTATTAACCGTTACCCAGTGCTGTTGTTTGAAACGTGATAACAAGGAAACTTTGTCAGTTTGTTCCGTAATTTAGTAGCCGGCTATTTTAGTGCCTCTCACAGCCCGGTACTCTGAGATGTGTTGGTAGGCTAATGTGATACGTTAGCGAATCCTTATGTCCTGCTCGTCTGCCAAGCAGAGCAGACATAACCTCGCTCTTCATTTTATTGACTGATTCTCAAGTTTGATCAGATCATTGCTGTATAACTGCTGCATGTGGCTTGGAATGAACATTATCACAAACAGTTTAGCTTGTGTTTTAGCCTTTAGCCTGTGCTATCACTCTCCTGTTAAGCTTTCTTCTGCTCTGGCATGTTTTCTGTCTGACAGGTCAGCTCAAGTGTCCATCATCACTACTAAATAAATCATAGAAATAGTTTTCAGCAGAAAAAAAACAGATCTCTCCTCTCACTACTAAACTTCAGCCGCCGTGGTGTTATCATAGAGACTTCAGTGTGCCGTAAATCAATCCAGTCCTGTCTGACCTCATCGGGAAGCTAAGAAATAGCATCTAGAAATAACCTGTAATGGTGCAAGATCACTGGAAAAGTCCTCACAGTCTCTTATAGTAAAGTGGCCGGAAGCATCAGTTAAAGATATCAGATATCTGGAAACTGCTGGTCTTTTCTAACTTAGGCTTTCTGCTTTGGGTGAGAGAGAGTATAAGAGAGAGCATTTTGACATCATTTGACACTACTCACTCAAAAAAGTAATGATCACTGGCTATCCTCATCAGTCAAACTGATAGAAATGATGATAAAATGTATTTAAGTAATTACAGTGAAAACAAATGATGCAGCTTCATATCAAGACAAAGTATTCTAAAGAAAGGTAATGTGTTCAGTCCAATAAAACACACTGATTTTACCACACAGTAGTTCACATTCACAGTGCTATGATTCATGTTGTTCATACAAGGGGGCAGGGTTTTTTTTTTTTTTTTTTTTTTTTTTTTTAACCCTCGCTGCTGCACAAAAAGCAGGGAGGATGAAGAAGCAGCAGCAACAGAAGAGCTCTTAGTAACCAGCTTTCCAGCCAACCCAAATCACTGTTTGTGACTTCCACTGTAGCACAAGTCATGTCAGAGGATATGACGGATAAAGAAGGCTCTCTTCCTTTACCTTTACTTAAGATGACTTATAGTGTAGACATGTGATAGGCTGGGAACCTGTCCAGGTTGTACCCTGCCTTGCAGCAAGTGACATGTAGGATAGGCTCCAGTCCCTCCATGACCCTACCAGTTAAAGATAATAGATGAATGGATAATATACACTGAATTTAACAGTGATGTCTCTTTATGATCAAAAAACGGGCCATCAAGCAACAAAACGGACTGTTCCTATATTTTAATTTTTAACGTCTGCAATTGCTGTGTGTGTGTGTGTGTGGGGGGGGGGGGGGGGGGGGGGGGATCAGACAACTGACAGCATGCCGACAGAAATGTATTTTTATTTTACTTTTATTCCACAACAAATATGTAAAATGACTAATAATTTGGCTACTTTAAATGAACTTTTAAATTATCTTTTTTTAAGGGGGTTATTTGTTATTTGCAAACCTTTTCACGAATGCATCAAGCCACACTTCACATGCTGTGGTAGCCTGATTTCTACAATCAACAGATTCTTTGCAAGTCTGTATGTAGCAGTGTCATATACTGTATGTTCCTGATTATTTTAGCTCTTTTTGGCATGATTACTCAAAATATGACTGGCAATGATTTAAACGTTTTTGGAGGCCTTAAAAAAAACTTAGCTTCATATAAAATGGGGATGCACTGATCTGATTTTAATTATGGTCTATTTCCAATATTTACCGATATCGATATATGTTAAAAAATAACGTTTCTGAGATGATAAAATTTTGTACAAACTGAAAATCATGCAAACTGAATGTTTGAGTGTCTCCCTTTATTTTCAAAAGGCGTTTCACTTTCAAATAAGAATGTTGCAGGGCTACCATAAACACAAGTAACCAACAGTGTTACTTTTCAGCAACCCTCACAACTCGTAGCAAGTGTGTAATTAATCTCTCAACTTATAAAACTCCTGTGAGAAAGTCTGGATCATAAATTACAAAAAGGATCATAAATCAAAATAATATCCTGACGAAGTTAGCTGAACAAACTTACCAGTATTCATGGCAACCCCCTCCAGACACACACACAAACAACAACTAGATGGATGTTAACATTGGTTCTTAATATCAACCCAGTTTTACTCATTGGGCCGATGCCGATATGTCAAAAAATGACAAACATCAGCTGATACGGATAATAATGCTGATATATTGTGCTTCCCTATTTAAACATTTTGATGAACAGCCCCTCCTTCCCTTGAATTTCTTCATGGTTCTTTCTTTGCCTCTTTTGTATTTTTTGTCTGTCTGTGTGTGTGCCAGGTAGCATAACAACACTTTTAGATTTTATTACATGAACTGTAATATTATTTCCACAGCTTTATTTATATTTGTTCCAGTGGGAAAAGAGCTGGACCAGGCTGCAATGGTTACATGGAGGTTCGGTCTATCTGAGCCAGAATAAAAGTGAATCCCAATATTATAGTATCATCAGTTCCAATCCCAGCACATGCAGGCGCACACCAGTTAAAACGGATGAAAAACTACATCAGTGAGAGTAAAACTGTATAAATATGGGGTTGTTTGAGCATCTGTGGAATACGTATACATATGGGGCTCTAAACCTCCCATCTCTGTACAATTCAAAGAGACACGTGTTGAGACTTTTCCAATCCCCCGGCCAACACAATCTATCAGATGGAGCTCTGCCCACAGCCTTGGCTTGCCCTCAGCCCCTCTGATCAGAGCCTTTGAGGAGAGAAACAAAGAGATGTCTTCCCCCGATTACCAGTATAACAATTTTACTCCTTTCAATCCCCATCCTCATATGACTAAGCTATATTCCTTTGGGCACTAACTCTGACAATCTCTTTTTTATTATTCAGGGGAAGTGAACTCTCTTGACTTTGAACAAGTCTCTTGTGAAGTCTTAACTTTTTAATACAAACTGCACAAAGCACCATGGCACACTGACAAACAGCCCCATTTTGAAAACAATGCACACACAAAGCAATACACTGCATTTCGCCTCCTCACTACCACCGATCTGTCAAAGCAGCAAGCTCACAATGCTAAGTATTTCCCTGCATTAAGAAATCATGTGCCATCTGCTTGCTCAGCTGAACGCGTACATGATGTGAGGGATGCCTATCATATCATGCTTAATTAATGAGGCATCCTATGCATGCCAAGGAATCACACCAGCTCAAACAGATAATATTATGCAAATTCCCCCCTGTTACTGTGAAATGGGAACTTCAGGACAGTAGTGTTTGCCAGTTTTGGATGGACTGGCTCATATTTAAGCTGAAATGTTGGGAAGCAGCAGAGAGATGCTGTTCAAAAAAGCAGAGAAGGTGTTATGTGGAGATATTTCATGAAAATAACAGTTTTGATGGATGATACAGCTAAAGGATGACAGTGAGTGACACTGCAATGCAGCATCAGAAAATGTATCAGAAACCTGCAAGAGACTTCTGCTTCTCCTCCAGGAAACCATAAAAAACTGCCCAGAAGGGAGAGTGGGGAGCACAATGAGCGAGTCAATCAAAAACACGTTTGAGTGAGCAAAGGAAAGGTATACCTTATTTATTTGATACTTTTTTTGTTTTTGTTTTCTCTGGAGCTTAGTGTCGCAGCTATGGTTCTAATAACTTCATACCCACCAAAGTATCCAATGGAATCTTGGACCTGATAGCTTATCTGACCAAAAGTGTAAAAGTGTAAAAGATTTCTTTTTATAAGATCTATATTATACATCTAGAATATAAAATATTGTTGTCCTTGGGATGTACTTTTGCATGCTTGCTTTCATTTTGGTCCATACAGTTTCCCCTGCTTGGGATCATAAAGGACATCTATCTGACATTCATCCATTTAATAAGTCCAGTGGGGAAATATTACCATGTCCAGGCAGTCTTTGCATATAAATGATACCAAAGTTCTATAATGGTCGATGACCCTGATTAAAGGACAACCTCTCCCTTTATGAAGTTTATTATTTATCAGTGCTTGAAGACCAAGTCCTGTCTTGATAGAGAAAAAAAAATAATAGAAACATATTGAATTAAACAAGGTTTGTTGTTTAAACACCTTCAAGACTTGAAGCTCCTGTAACAGATGATAAATATGATACCCCATTTGACAAGTTCCTGCAGTCAGATATGTCTTTAAGAACCAGTTATTTTGAACAAAACATTAATTACGTTCCTTTTTTTTTCGTTTCCTTTAGCACTACTACCCATGCAGCTACTCACTAAATACAAAAATGCACACGTTAGTGGTTTGTCCATTCTGTGCTACTGTAGAGTCATGGCAGTACAGGATGGTAGTGTTCTTGGGAAAGGACTCACACTTATGTAGATATAAAAGGGTCAAAAGGGAAATTATTTTTATATGGAATATTTTTTTAATCACATTTATCCATTTCTACAAAGTTTGTTCTGCTTAATGCTGCTAATTACAACACAGTTGACTTACAAATAAAACTGTGATTTCAGTATGTTTTTTAAATTCAAGAGTAATATTTAAATTAAACTAAACTGTCATCGTGTTTATAAATGAAACACTTACCCTGGCACAGGTGTTTAGAATTAAAATGAAATGATAATAAGTATAGTCTAGTCGCTTTCAAACAATCTGTCTCAAGAACAGGCATTCTGTATGGTGATCCTATTATGATCTCTGTGGCTTTCAGCTGGATGCCAGCTCTGTTATTGGACTACAATGTCTTTGATCCATCTCTCTGTTACACACAGATACACTCACTCTTGTCAGCAACCTGAAGGCGGCTGCTCTAAAATCCATACATAAGATATCCTCTGAATGTTAGCATTTTAAGACGCTCTTCTTGGGATCACTCTTTGGACATTGCGCTCTGTGACAGTATTTCTTGGCTGCTTGGCTGCTTGGCAGCTGTACAGCGATAAATATCATCTTTTAATCTGCATCATTACTCTGCCTCAAATGTTCGACAACTTAGTCAACTTTTGAGCGTCTCTGTTCTGGACTATCACTGTTTTCCTCCCCTGTTGTTGTGAGCAATGGCTAGCCTCTGTCATGAGAGGTATAATTGCTCCACAGATAAGTGGATCCTTCCTCTTTCGTGGAAAAATACTGACATTTAAAAGTATAGACTTCAAGTATAAGATGATCCCACTTTTATAAATGTATTCCAAGGGGAAAAAAAACAATTCTTAACTTATATCCAGGTCAATACAGTGGTGTACTAAAAGCAAAGAGACTCATATTACTGTTAAGAGACCAGAATCATTGTTTTACAGCTGTATGCCTCCTCACAAATACAGACTGTTTAAAAAGTGTGTATATTTAAAGAATACATTAACCTAAAATAGACAGAAACAGGGAACAGCTCTTCTCACATCTGTTTCTCAGCACTGAACTGGTATACTCATCTATAAATCAGCATCTTGACTGAAGACACCGTCATCCTCTCTGAAAGAATATACGCTGTAGGAAAAAAATGCCATATTCTTGAAGGAAGGCAGACAGATGCGAGATTTCAAGGACTGTTGGATTGTTGTGCAGCATTATGTCTACCCTTTAAATACCAGACCTCTCCAAAGCACCAGAATTTCTGGGTAGAAACCAAAATATCAGCACAAATATAAAAACAACACAAACAGACAAAGACCACATGACTCACTTGGAAAACTCCATATTGAAAGAGACAGAAAATACAGCTGAAGATTTTAGGTAGAGGCTGTATAGATTTTATCAAGCAAGCTGGCAGAAACATTTTACTTCACCCACCAAAGAAAGATGGATAACAAAGTTCTGAGGGCAATTGTAATAAACAAGTTCAAGGAAACAACTTCTTCTCCCCTGTGCCCTCAAACACACAGAGAATACACTGACAGACAATCAAATTTCCTCCCACACACACACACACACACACACACACACACACACACACTCACACACACACACACACGTCAAGTTAATGCAGACTGCAATGAGCCGCTCAGAGAAGAAATAGTCAGCTTGGTGAAAAGCGATTAGAGCTCCCTCTGGTCGCCATGGTGCTACTGATGATTGATGTGATTAATAAAGCTGTTGTCATGGCGCCCTCCATGCTTCTGAATGCAGGCCAGAGACAGAGAGGTGGAGGGAGAAAGAGAAATAGGTACAGAGACTCTAAAGGCGCACATATATCTAACCGCTGTGATTTATCTTTTCACAGCTCGGGGACAAACCACATTTATCAGATTATTATTTAACCCAGCACATCCCTTCTTTGAACAGCACAAGATAAAGCTGTCTGCACTGAGACGCTACAAAGCTAACACTGTTGACTCGGTAAAATTTAAGTCGAGGAAATTTGACTAATCAATATTTATTTAAGCGATTATTATAAAGTGCCTTCGCCTTCGGGTTGTGAGCTTTTCCCACAGCTCCAAATGCACCTCTCTTATTTTTTCTAACATGATCTACAAAGCCTGGCAGTTCAGAATAAGAGCACTTCAACATTAAGTAATGTTTCACTTTGGTTTCCACTAATGCTTGTCTAAGCGCAAGAACCGGGTAATGGGTTCAGTCAGGTTTCCTGTTAAGTCATGCACTAATTATCAGTGAACTCAAGCAGTGAGATTTCACAGCTTTTCTCTCCTGCCCTGGGCCCAGGTTCACTGCATTTATTCATTCTGTTTGATTCCACTTAGAGAACCACAAAAAATGCTGCAATAGCAAGCTGGAGTCTTGACATCACCTTTGGGCAACCCGCTAGCTTTTTCCTAAATGAGTGCAATCTCTCATTCGGATATTCTTTCAGTTGTTTCTCAAGAAAAAGATTTAAAAAAAAAAAAAAACTTCCTTGCTTTTACTTTTTTCATTCTGACATCAGGGTCTTGAAAACAGGCCTTTCTGATTTGAAAGAAGTCCTTGAAGTAAGTGAGTAATGTCTTAGGCCATTTGCAGGCAGCACAGTGTCGTAAACACATCTTTGACCTTCTCTTCTCACAGGAAACAAGTGAGAAAGTACGAACAAGTAAGTTATTTACTTTCAATAAATGCAAAAAAGAAGAATAAATAAAACCACCTTAAATAATGTTGAAGAATTAATCATATTGTCACCACTATATGTATATTCAATATTATAATAGCCCTGGTCTCTGTTTTTGATCACATCTACCGACTTTATACAGCAAAGTAAAGAAGTAACAACAATCTTGACAGAAACCAGAATTTTATTTAAGCTTCAGTTAACACCAAGGTAACTCCCGACCTTTACGAAACAGCATTCAGCGGTATTAAAACAATCTGGCTAAAGCACAGAGTCCTGCTCTTGCTAGAGATAGTTGTACCTTGCCACCAACAGAGCATTACCTCACTGTGACAGTTCACTGTGTTAAGTTGAGAAATGAAGAGTAAAGAACTAAGTCTGTTCTTTGTATAAAGAAAACAGAAGTGCCCGTTTGCCAGGGGACAAATGTGGAGCATATAAGGAAGTTAGTGAGGCTGAACACAACAAAAATATCATTTTTATATACATGTTTACAGCTCTAGTTTACATCTTGCAATGCACCAGTAATATGTGTAGATGGTAAAAAAAATGCTGATAAGTGAAAAACTTTTTAGAGAAATAGTTTTTAATAGTTTGGCTTTAAGGTTGTAAATACAGGTATAAATATCAGGATGGTTTCAAATGTAGTTCTGAACGGAATCAAGAAGGTCTTGTTTAGCTCTGAATCTGATGACTTTTTCTCTTATACATTAAATATCAAGAAAACAACCAAAGTAAAATAGTGGTATAAGACATACACGCCTTCAAAGCAAATAGAAAGTCTTACATCAGTGAGCAGCATGAAATGGAAGAGGTTTTCAATTTGCTTTGTATGTTCTTTGACATTTCAAAAACCTGAACAGCTTTTATTTGTTTTTCTGTTAGATTCAGCTTTAAGGCTAGAAAAAATCTAATCCCAATAACTTTTCTTTTCAAACTGAGCTGTATTACTCTTTGGTTTGATCAATACGAGATGGCTTTCATGTCTCAATAGCACCGTGCTCAGGGAAATAACGTCATTTTGCTTCATAAATAACAGCATGATGTGTAATTAAGGTGTAAATTACCCAGAGGTCAGCTCACACCTGGTGGTGATGAATAGCTGAGATCATAATGAGATTGTTTTGGGTGCCCGTGCAGCATGCTCCATTTTAGAGGAAACACTAAAGGAGCAGCACTCAAAAAATTGAAACATGTCTTAGGTTGGTTGAAAGCAATAATTTCAAGTTCATCTTGGTTGACTCTAAAAGTATTGTTTCCAACTGACCTAATACATTTGCATGGAACTGTTTGACATAATAAATTTGGTTTAAGACATTGTTTAATTTTTTTAAGTGAGTGCCTTGTTCTGGTTTTGGCTCTGGCTAAAAGTTGTTTGGATTCAGTGAACAAAGAAAATACCGGCTCATCTGGCATTGCTCTGTAGAGAAAGGTTCATTTAATCAACAAAGAGGCTTCACCTCCTTTTATACCTTTTTAATCAAACGTATGCACTCTCCTATTCACTGGGGTTTCTTTTTGTGTTTTCCTGCACAGAAATGCAGGCAGCCTGGTCTAAAGCATGGACACATTCATTTGAAACCACATCCCTGTGTGACTTGCTGGTCTGGGAAATGAACAAAGCTGCGCTGCTGAATTGCAGTAGACAGTGGGTGGATATGATGTGTCTTTCTCTCGCCTACCAACAGAGCAGAGAATCTGATGGAAAAACATCCTCGACAATGTGCAAAAACATGGAAGAGCCAATAAGATGTGGAAATATTTGCAGTGTTAGTTAATCCAAACCTGCGGAAATGCTTGGATGACAGTGTTTCTGTGAATGCTCTGTATTATCAGATGTTTTATTGTATTTTCACTGCAGTGATATCTCGCAAAGAAGCTCTAGGGAGGCAGAATACTGTAGCTGTTGTAGTTGTGACACGAATCAAATCAGAAGTATCCCTTGGGGAAGGATTTAAAGGCCTGAGGTCCACCTGGCTGTGAATGTAGGCCACTGGGTGAGAAGGAGGGATATTTTCAGAGTGATCTCCTCCTCCCAGTGCTGGGGAGCAGTCCTAACCCTCGGCGACTATTACAGGCAGCATGATAGGCTCTGCTCCTCTGCTCTGACATGTTAATATTACATGAAACTGTTAGGGATGACAATGTGCCTGGGGCAAGAGGGAGGCATTCACCCCCCCACCCCCTTTGAAAGTTTCACCTATTTTTTCGATTGCCCCTCCATCCATGGTGGTGACTTTAAATAACTCATGACCTCATTATCCAAATATGGGAAAGCACAGAGTAGCATATAATTAATTCAATTTTGGTCTATTTATTTCATATCTCTTTTGAACGCTATAAACAGATTTTTGCAGGGAAATAATTGTACAGTGTGCTTTTCTGAACACAGCCTTCATCAAGCGTTTCTCTGGATGTATTAATCTGAGACAACGTGTGATCCTCGACGCATATTTCATAGACTGAGTGTCTGCATAAGTATGCCAGGCCAGAAGGTGGTGAGAATGTGCAATCAGACTCCAAACACTACTGGAGAACATTGTGTACATGTGTCTGGCACACCTTCTTGACTAAACTATAATTGTCAACAGTGATTTTTAAACTGAATTAAAAAAAACACCCCAACCCCCCCAAAAAACAAACAAATAAAAATTGAGTATAATCAATATAAAGTATAATTATGAAGAACTGCAAGGTTTCCTTCAAAACAGTCAATGATGAGGTTTTTTTTCCCATTTTCTGTTCGAGCCTTTAGGAAAGAGAGCATAAAAGGTTCTGTGGGCGGGGCCTAAACACAAACAAACTGGGAATAGCAGCATTACTTTTCTCCAGGTAAAGGACATGAATGTTGTCGTGACTTGTGATTTATGTGGGGAAGATAGAACTACACCAGTTAGTCACAAAGCACTGAAACAAACTAGTTCTACTAAGATGTATACCAGAGAACCCAGAGCTAGTGACCTACATTAGCTTAGTAGACCAAGGAAGAGAACTCAAGAATCAAGGCTTGATTTAAAATCATCGTCAGCTCCACAAACTGTAAATTAAGAAGGACTAAACAGACTGGTTGTGAGGCATGTTATTAAAGATCTGTTTCTTGTATCCCCAAACTAACTGTTTGAGTAATAAAATCATTAATGCGAAGAGAAGTATAACAGCAAAGTTACTTCTCCAATTACTTGAATAATGAGGCATCTCAGTAATTTAGTGACTTTTTAAAAGAAATGACTACTAGTTCTAATGCTGGTAATAACTCAAACAAATCTTTAAGCACAAAGTTCATTAAGAAATTTCAATGTTTGCTAAAAATATAATTTTAGGGGACATCTTTTTCTCCTATATCTTTCAGTGAAAAAAAAAGTATATTTCTATGACTGACAAAAGTTGTGAACAGTAGCTGCTAATGGTTACTTCACCATTCTCTTTAACTGGTGTCATTTTCTTTAACATGACCTGAGGGGTGGCTCTATTAGACTTTGGAAATATCTGGGAAAACACTTCGGAGTACTCAGAGACTAATATGATTTCAAAATCATATATGACTTTTTTATATTTGCCCAATTGATGCAAAGGGTGTAAAATATCGGACTATGGCATCAGTAAGTGCCTTGATGTGTTTTTTCATGCTCTGTTCTGTTCTTCACAACATTCAGCACTTCTTACTTTCAAACCAGATCCCTCTCTTTTTGCTCTTCTATCTACTGCATAATCTCTCACCACCTTCTCCTCGTTCCCCTCACTTTCTCCATTCATCCCTCCAAGGACACATCCAGAGGGTCATTATCTGCTTCCTGCTGGCATAAATTTGAAACACTTCTACACAAACATAAACACCAAAATGTGCTCTCTCTTTGCCAGGAGTGTGTGCTTGATGGAATCAAATGGAACTAAATTGAAGGTCATTTCTCCTTCTAGAGGATGCACGTGCCGTTTTTCATAACACTGCAAACAAACCCACGTGCATACGTGATCAGATCACATTTTTCATTTGCAGCGCAAAGTGGCCGAGGCGGACCACAAAGCCCGCTGACAGTCAGAGGGGCGAGCAGGAGGCGTCAGGGAGGTGGCTTGTATGACAGCGACACAAAGGCACCAGTATTTAGTGAAGGAGGTTGTATCATACATTAAGCCGCTGCTGTTGCTGCATCGGCCTGCCACAGAGCTGAGGTTACCATGGCAACAGGCTGCTGGGAGACAGTGGAGCGAGAGTCAGCACGCTGGAGTCAGTGGGCCTTCAGCTTTTGAACACCAAGAGAGATTAGCTCAGAGCAAAAAAGCCTAAACCCTCACACTACACGCAGCTCCATGACGGGTATTGATGTTGGAGGAAGTGGGAAGCAAAAGCAGCAGGGATACACAAAGTTTTCTAGGCACAGATCCAACAAAATTGTTGACATCAAAGCACTTGTGCGAGCACATCCTCTTAAAACCCGGTGCTCATGGCAGTATGAAATGTAAAAATTATGCATGAAGCATCAAGCCGCTGAGAGGATGGATAGTACAGGAATGAAGATAAAACATCTCCTGATATGTCAGCAATCAGCGTAAATGGTGTCATTTGTGAGCGCTGGATCAACCCAGAGATTAATCAGATTGTTTGGAGATCTGAAACTCATTGCCCTGATGTCTGCAGCAGATTGCCATAGCAATGGAAAACAATGAGCGCAAGGGAGATGAAAGGAGGAGTGAGGTGCTTACATAACAAACCAAGGGCAAGATGTGAGGAGAGAGACAGAAGACAAGAGCGAGAGAGAAGCAAGGATGAAAAAATCAATTCCAAGAAATCGAGGAAAGGAGGAGATGAGGACAAATCTCCTTAATGTAGAGAGGTAAAAAACAAGTGCAGACCAATTGATTTCTTATCCTTCAAAGATCTTTTAGCCTGGCTTATGAGGTCATTGATACGATAAAATATTATGAGATCTGTGGAACAGAAACACAAGGCAGCGTGGACAGGATGTTGTGACGGTAAACACTGCGGGAGAGATTATTTACTGAAGAATCGTGTCATGAAATAAACATGAGGAATCAACAGAGGGGTTGTCTTTACTCTCCTCCTTAATCCACCTACTCAAGTAGGACATGACACCCACTCTCTCTTCTCCCTCTCTCAGTCTCGCTCTCTCACGATGTGCAATTTGTACATCCTCCTGAAAATACGCTCTGGCTGTGCCCACACTAATGGTGATAAAGCTGGAAACAGTTTACACACAAAGTTTTTTGGCCATTTTGTGTTTTATGATCATTATCAGAAAGAGGACTTCCCAGTGCAGGCAAACAAAAGTAGTATGGCTGCAGTCAGCTAATAGCTGCACACTGTCTCTGTCACCATCTGGCTCCTCTCTTCATCACCTGTTAACAAGTTCGCATGGCAACATTTTGTAATGCAGTGTGACACCTTAGCCTTCATGTGCTTTTCTACGCAGTCACTTCAAAGGCTCACCAGACTGAAGCTCATTTGATGTCTCACAGGTGTTGAGAATTGGGGGAGTCACCAAACTATTTTGCTGGTGTAATAGAAATGGAACAGCAGGGAGGCATTTTGAGCCCTGCAGTTCCCAGCACCAGCTCAGAGGGAAATTTCCCACCCACTTCAGGAGATATTTTAATGAAACTTTTGCAGGCGTCTGACTTTTTTTTTTGGCAATTTTACTCTGAGTGAGGGTATTACACTACAAGATCTTCATGAGACTTTCTGATATGATGAGGTCATCACATAAGGATCTACGAACTGATTAACGATGTGTTTGAGGGGCAGCCTCAATCACCAAGGTCTGCCCATAACTCAACAGGCCTCCAGTGGGCTGGCAAATCAGCGACGAGGGAGTTTGTGGCGCAGGGAGTCTTAAACAGCTAACAGCTAAATGACACATTTCAGACAGAGGCTGAAATAAGGGTTTCTAAAACACCTGTGTGATATTTTTTTTTATTTATTATTATTTGAGATGTAAATCATGTAAAGCTACCATGAGGGTACCAGCAGGACGGTATTAAGTTTAAGAAAAGCACAATAGTCCCTCTTTTATATATACATTATATATACTCATTTTATATAGTCTACTACTTTTCAAGTATTTCTTTTTTTCAGTTTATCTCTCTTCTTACCTTAAGTCTTTTCTGCACTCATCCAGGGCCCAACATTATAACAGGCCTACTGGCCTAAATGCATGATTGACAGGCCCTGGGCCAGTTGATCGCATTTTTCACTGGCCAGCTCTGGCCAGTGAAAATCATGTCTTAAGAGATAACCGTGCCAATGAAATAATGCCACATGCTCTTAGACAAAAAAGAAAATCATCAGAAGAGTCGAGGGAGAGTGACAGGCAGCATGAAAGCGACCGCATCAGACTGTCTACTGGCTGGAAAATGATGCAGCCATAAATGTATTTTTCGGCTGAATCTGCTGGTCATTACTGGCATATGAGAATGAGTAAGTTGAATATAGAGGGGGTGGGGTACTTTTGCTTGGGTATTGTAGGAGTGACTTGGTCTATATAAATATAATTAACATAAAGGCATTAAATGCAGAACCCGACCCCTTTCATATCATGCACCTGCTCACCCCTGGTTAATATTTAAAACTACCCTTTAATACACATTATTCTTTACATGACTGTCATACCAATGTTTTAGCACACACATGCGAACACTTAGCTATGATAGCCTCCAGGATGGCTGTGCTCGTTTCAAAATTAAATAATTGCTTTGTTTCTCCAAAAAAAAGAGTGGTTCATCCAAGAAACGCTGTAAACACATGCTGTATGATGGTAAAGAAGATTGAGCAATACAACATTATAGTGATGTACTGTATGTGATACACTCACTCTAATGTCCCCTTCTCAGTAATTTATGTGCTACAAGTGAAACACAAACTTCACTGTTATGCCTGAATCACAGGTCAGTGGCCCGAGACCTCGTCTGAAATCCAAAAACCAAAGCTATTTATTTCAATCGCGTCATATTTGGTCATTTCTGCATATCACACCACAGTTGAATTATGTAACATTTTGTTGTTTATCATGAGTAATTCAGGTCTCCACCTCTCAAAAACAGCATGAATGTTACTGAAGTGAAATCTGACTGAGCATGAAGAAATAATGTTTACATCTCATGAGATTGGATCGGGAATCTTAAATCATTTGCTTTTTTCATTTCGGAATTCTGAATCAGGTGCTGCAACAAAGCCCTGCTGTCATCATGCCTTTGTACTTTTACACTCATTATGCAAAGGTGTTATATCGGTGTACCAGTGTGACTTTACATTGTTGCAGTTTTGTAGAAGGATGAAAGTGTAAATTCACAGCAGGAGCTTCACTTACAAATACACACACATTCACACGGTGTTGTCTCATCCTTTGAGCTCTGGTTCACTGTGGTCCCATCTTGTTGCTCTAATGGCTCTGTCACCGTTATCAGTACAGGCTCAGGGATGGGATAACTTAGCCCCACCATCGCACCTCTGACTTATTTGCATCGAGGATGAGATGTGACAGAGGAATAAACAGCCGCATTGAAAAATAAATGGGCTATTGATTGATATGGCATAAGTGGGACCTTAAATGGTACGAAGATCAGTCAAGATGCAAGTGACAACAGCATCCCTGAACACACAGTTATGCTGACTGCAGTTGCACCTGACATACCAAGAATCTGTCTAAAAAAACAAACAAATAAAGCTTAAAGTTCTCCTAAAAGTACTTTTTCTACGCTTGTTCCTATTAAGAGGAGTGGGCTGACTCTCAGGTTGTTGGTTGTTGTTAAGAAATGTGGTTTTGAGTAATGTGGCATCTGGTCTGAATGTGTGTTGAACCCTCTCACTTTAAAACATTAATCCTGTGGTTTTATGTGGGTTTATGAAACTACACTGTTTCCCATCCATCATGAATGTAAATGTTATTTCAGCGCCTCACAAATATTTTCCAACATAATTTATGTCACATTAACTTTGTTGAACTTTTAGTCACAGTGCCCCCAGATGAACAACACAATCTTTAAAAAAGAATAGGGTTCTGGACTAACTTGCAGTCTGCGATGTGGAAATTGTCAGCACACCAACGGCTAATCTGCTGAAAACATTTGTGATGGATGATGGTGGTGGTGTGGCATTTCACTGAAAAACAAATGGCAGCACAGTGTGCATAAACCCAGCCAGTGAGGGGAAGCTTTGATTATAGTAAACATGTGGCTGCACACACACCTGCACACACAGAGGTACCTTTGAGGATCATTCCAGTTGGGATGCCGAAGGCTTTACCTCCAGGCATTAGAACTAGTGTAAGGCAGACTGGATCTATAGCCTGAAGCACTTTTCAGTACCCCAGTACACTGATTTTTTGATGTTACCTCTATCTCCCAAGCTGATAATGCAGGAAAATGATATTTACCATCCGAAAAAGGATTATAGTACACTGTATGGAGCAGATTTTGAGAAAAGGGATTGCAGCAAATCTACTCAGTCAGAGGAGGGATTTGAAAAATAAACAAGACAAACAGTATCAACAATTTTAAAGGCTGATACCCAAGATACAGTAGACATCTATCCGCCAAGTAATTACTTTTGCAAATTTTTTAATTGCTTTCCAAACTATTGATTATTTAATTCATAATTGGCTGTGTTAATAGCCCTTTTTTCTCTCCTTGCTCCATCCAAGTCTAACTGAGACATTTTTTAATTGCAAGGTTTTTGCAAACTCCAGTGCAGCCTGGCCCCAGAGGAACTGTACTTTCTTCTCTCCAAATATCAATCACTTGAATGAGATTGTCCTATTAAAAGAGCTTTAATGTTCGTAATCACTGAGGCGGGAGGGAAATAGTGAATCAATTAAACAGATTTGTGTTAAAGGAGACACTGATGTGACTCCATACTTCATATGGGGGGATGTTACGGATAATCAACAGGCTTTTTTCTTTTGTTTTCAGGTGTGCAGGCAGATTGGCTTTCCCTCTATAAAAGCCAATTAAATGTCAGATATGGACATAGATTCTGTTCATGTTGTTTTTTCTGCTGCTAATATGTTTTCTTTCAAACCTTCAGGCATTACATTATGTCTTTCCCTCTATCCCATTTCCTCACCTATAAAGTACTTGGTAACGGTGAATCTGTGTATGGTCTCAGTAAATAATTCAACTTGGAGAACGGCACAGACCTGCTCTTTGCAAGACATTTAAGATAGTTAAGATAACTAGTTTTCATTTGGCTGTCAAAAAAAGAAAGAAAAAAGTAAGCTGGTTGATTGCTTGTATGAGTAAAGCGCTAATGTATGGAGAAAACTCTCACTTTCTTTATCAGAGTTTGCAAAAATCCAACCTCCTGTTCACTGCACCAGTTACTGAGTCAGTGCACTCCAATCTATAACACATTTGGTCTGTCAAAATAAGAATTTTGGCAATTTCTTTCCTCTCCTCTTTTGTTCATTTATTTAATTTGTCAGAAACATAATTCTCCTTTATAATTCCAAAGTAATTTTCCAGAAGCAGTTAAAATAATAATTTATGCATATATTATCTAACAAAGCAAAAGCACAGCAAATTATAAGCTGTGTGATAGTAACAAGAAGTTTCAGCAACATAGGAAAGTTTTAAACATTACCAGCAGAGGTTAAAACAGAGGACGTCCACTCAGACACCTTGAATGGCAGAACAGAGCCGAACAAGAACTATGCTTCAATGTGTGATAACTTTAGATAATTTAAATTTTAGGGTCATCTCATTCTGATTTAAAGAGGGGGTTTGCTGTGTTTTTTATACTTTCCACCTGTAGTTTGGACATACATAATTTACAGTTTAAATAAAATCCTCTTTTTCTCACACTGGAATTTTAGAAAATCCTTGTCAGCCTAGTTTTAGCTGCCATCTCTTTCAGGCTCCCCGCTCTACAACACCCCCTCACTCTAAATAACCAGCCATCTGGAGGCCTGTTGGAGGCAGAGCTATGACTACACCTTGGTGTTTGAGGCCCACAACTCCAATGTGTCATGAACCAGTTAGGGGATCCTCGTATGATGACATAATTTCAGTAAGTCTTGTGAAGACCTTGTGTATTTGAATGGGTGTTTCGAAGAGTTTACAGACAAAATCATGGATTTGCACAACATTTATATGTAAGGGTTGGAAAATTTGCACACATTCAGTATGGACATCCAGCACTGATATTTTAAATCAATGTTTAAAATATGTGAAAGCATAATACTTCATCTTTAAGTTCTAAAAAACGGATTTAATTTAATAAAAAAGATTAAAAATGTGGCAATATTATTCCAGTAATGGGTATATTAGACTTTATCATGGCCATCAAAACTAACAATGTCTGACTTATGTCCAGTGTGTTGATTGAAGGGTTCTAGTGAATTTTCATTATTATTTCATTAAATAGACTGAATTGTTGTCTATCACAGTGCTATCAATTATATAAAATAGCCTTAAAGTATATTTGTATGACATGAGGCAGTATGTCTCACTGTTTTTTTTTTTTTTTTTCTGGTGTGACAGGAAGTTACCTGAAATTTTGCATGTATTCTCTGCCTTTGCTTCCACTCCTGTCAGTGTTTCTGTCACCTGCCAACATGGTGGGGAATTATTTTGGAAAGACACACCTCGGTTAGGTATGAGATCCCTGGTGCTTAAAGGCAGCATGGCTGTCTGTCTAGACCGACAACTTCACCTGACTGCGGTCTAGTTTTCTGCTCGGCCATGGGTGGAAGGGGGAGGACAGACAAACAGGGGGAGAGCAGACAGCTGCTGCATATTTCATAAAGGTGTTGTGGACACTGCAGGTAGCCCGCTGAGAGAGGAGGAGGGGCGGAGGGGTCGGGCTTGTTTTCTATTCTGGTTCTCTTTAATTCTTCAAACTTAATTCCTCAAAGTCTGAGTCTTGCTGATATTCATTACAGAAGCATTACCTTGGATTATTCCTGTTTCCTAATGCAAACATTAGTTATGTGCAATGCACCAACCACAAGCAAGCTCCGTGTCTTGACAGGGAGGCTGGCTGGAAGAAGAAAAATCTCACACACTTTTATAAAATATAAAGCAGACATGCTGTCAGCAGGTACAGGCTGTAGATAGTTTGGAAAGGAAACATGCTGCAGCACCATGTGGTACAATCAGAAACATACATTCAGTTACTGAAAGTGTGTATTTGATTGGTAAAGTAATTGCATCCTGTTCTCATTTCCTATCAGCAAATTAACCATCCCCTTTATTTACTCAATGTAGCTCCATCAAAGGTTCCTAAAAAGCTTAGAGTATAGGAGAAATGTTCTGTAAATACCTGCCTGCAAACCTGAACTTTGAAAAGACATTAAAAAAACAAAACAACTGGAGATATGTTGTTCTTAAAAGGTTTTTTTTCCTCACAATGGAAAATAAATGCAGAATGCATTGATTTGATGAGGGATTTTTTTGACAAAGTGAGCTTCACAGCAGGCAAAAGACAACAGCATTTTTTTTTTGTTTTGGAAGAAGTTGCTGTCAGCTGAACAGTCACACAGTCAGAACTAATATAAAACCTTTATTGAGCTCTTCGCATTTTGAATTGTAATCCCATACAAAAGCGCAACTACATTTATTTTAAAGGGAAAGTTAGTTTTGATGGGCTTTTAAGAGGTGATTGTTAGTTGTAGGAGTATTACCAGCATAATTGCCATTTAGCCTGACTTCTTTATTCTCACAGCTGGTGAACTGTTACAAAACCTAATTGCAAAAACTTCAACCGAAACATTAGCTTTGGTATATGTCTGAGCTTCAATAAATGTTCCTAGAAAGCAAATTGATGTTTGCAATATTCTCGTATGAGACACATACATGCGCTCCTGCCTGCAGTGCACTGATTGTCTGTTTGGGTCTGAGGGTTTCCAAAGAGACAAAAACACAACCAAACTAAATAATATTTGATTCTGACAGTGACAGTCACATGCTGTTTACTGTGGACACAAGAGGACATCTTTTTAAACTGCAGTTCACAGAGGAAGAACAAGACTTAGCTGACTAAGAAAGCTATTACTGTCGTAAATGGAGCATAGTCCCTACAGAAATTCAGGACATTTCAAAATTAAAGGATACCAGTATTTACATGTTCACACGGTTGTGTTTTGGTGCAGTAAAATGAGGTTATGGTCATCAGTAACAGCCTCATATAAACCCTATTTCAAAACAGTTCAACAAAAATGAGACAGAAGAAATTTTAAAAGCGTTGATAGTTTTTTGCATAAGGAATTTAGAAACTTCTTTTTGCAGGTGAAGAGACACATTTCTGAAAAGATTTTGAAAAGAGCTTGAAAGCTGATTGAGTGGGCTGGAATTGTCAATGCTGAAAAAACTGAGTTTCCTTGACACAGAGGTGCAGTGGTATAAGAGAGGGATATGAGAGGCTTCAGATGTTTGAAAAATACGCTCACTTTGTAAGTTATGTAATAGAGATGTTTTTACACACACAGAGCTGGTTATGATGTTTCTTTGTAGCTCTACACCAGTGGCCTCAGACACTGACTGAGATGGTGCCACAGAGAGAGCACGTATCCAAGCTTTAAAAGTCCGTCCAGAAACTTACAGGATGGCAACAAAGGCCACATGCAGGCGTTTCCATGCTGTATGGTTTGTGGTCAGAATGTAATTTTATTTATTGCTTAAGTGGCCTTTGTATTTGTTGGGCAGAGCTGTCTTCCGTAATGTCAGCCTCTGACATTTCAAGGCAGAGAGCAAGTGTGCTTACATCTGGATGCCACCAAGCAGCAGAAAGCTTCTGTTCCGGTTCACGTGCTCCGTCCTTTGCTCCTCAGTGGGATTATGATCGCTCTGTGAGATGTCAACAGGAGTTAATGAATATCCCTTTTCACAAAGCCTGGGTAATCCTGCCAACAAAATGCCCCCCCCTCATTGATAAGATCTGCCATAATACCAGCAGGGAGACCACTGGCATCATCCAGCTCTCAGCCACAGAGGGATTTTTCACGCTTTGATGCCTAAGCTGCATTTCTTTATTTCTTTATTTTGCGACAGTGAAATTGGGTGCAGTTATTATTGGGGGATTTGTTGCCAGTGGTGGCAATGTAACAGTCTACCTCCTGCTTAATCTACCCCCCCAGTACACCAGCACTGTTTTTGTCTCATTTTATCAGTGTTCCTTTCTTTTGCTCTCTCTTTTGTTCTCTATCCCTAATTCGTTCTCTCCCCACACCTCACTCTCTCTCTCTGGTCCTCATCTCCTCCAAGGTGTGAACACATAATTGGCTGATCTCCTTCATATAATCCCTTTGTGGTGGAAAAATGCATTTTTCTACATTATCATAATACAAACCCTGAAGTTGCATTTTAAAACACTGTGCTCATTTTTCAAACATTTTGTGAGACCAGGTTTTTCCAATCTGCAGTGAATCTTCAAATCTACACCCTTGTCCTTTGGGCTTGGTTCTGCAGGACTTCAAGACTTTCACAGAAAAGGGAAACTTTAATAAAGTCAACTCTTTCACTTTGAATTAAAAGGACTACAGAAAATTACATGTCCACTCGTTTGCTGGTTACAGCTCCTAAAACCTGTTTGACTCTGACATGTCAAAAGAAACCTTGTGATTACAGACTTACCAATGATGCATGTTGCTAATAACATAATATAAGTTGCACTGATGTATCAGGGTTATATTTGTGGGCTTCCAAATAGACAAAGGTTAAACTGTGCTCCTACATAAAGTATTTCCTTGTGTTTAGCAATGTGCAGTTTCTATTAAGATGTGTAGCTTTCTTTGGTACAATCTATCATTGGCACCCTGTCAGATCACCCTGCAATGAGGTACAGATGAACTCACTGCCTGTGACACATTACCAAGACTTTTTAAAGCACCATCTTTTAGGTGAAATATGGTAACACAACAGAGGCAGAAGCCTTTGCATTTCAGAACCATATTGGTTGCACTGCTGCATAGCATGCTGCTCAGTTTTTAGATAAACAAAATAAAAAGATAAAAGTGTGTCTTACAGCAAATTTCACAGTAATCATTCCCCCAAACACACAATTGTTTTCTATATGATTTGTAATAAAAGCATGTATGTGTACATTATAAGTAGCTAATCTGTTTAAGATAGGAGGAATCTAGATCAAGGATACCCAAACTTTTCAGCCCGAAACCCCTAAAATACAGGAACAGCTCCAGGGACTGGCAACCTCCATTGCCCATGAAGGTGGTTCACAGCTGCATGCAGCACTAATACAGGACCTTTCAGACCTGGGACAGGTCTGAAAGGTCAGCTATTAAGTGCTGATTTGTTCAAAACAGAAAAAGTTCCTGAAAAGTTTAAAAAAAGCCACTAAAGGGAAAAAAGTTCTCTGACTTGATGTTTGGGAGAGTTTTTTTTAAACCTTTGGAACTTCTTGGAACAACCACAAATAAGAATCTAAGGATCTGAAGCAAAAAGAGAGGACCAAAGGGAATAGAAAGGTCAGAAATATGACACGCAGCTTAGTCTTAGCAGAGATTCCAGAGATTCTTCAAATCATTACTAGTTTAGTGTCCATATTGTATTGCCACGACTCAGCAATATGAAGAAAGGGATTTCCCTTCAGTGTAACCATGTAAATGTTATGTCACCAAAAACTTGCACACATGGTGTTAAACTGCAAACTCTTAGTCCACACACAGATTGTTACAGACCCTTCCTTGCTGGAGAAATCACTTCAAAGTGATATTTCCAGACAACTTGTAGTACTGGGCATATTCAAACATCAGGCCTCAAGCAAGCCAGGGTCCTTTATAGTGTTTTAACTTAATCATAAAGATTTTATTATTAATTAAAAAGAAAGGCATTTTAATCATTGCAGGGATCCTCTGCTCACTGAAATGGCTCCCTTCTGTTCAATTTAAAAATGTAGTGGCTGATAATAAAACTAACTTTAAAAGAAGGGAGTGCTTTGCAGATACTAGTGAGGCATTAAACCCATCCAAAACAGCATGTTACTCTGCTGTTCATTTCTCTCTACTGGCTTCCACTTGCTGCTTATATCAAATTCAAAACCCTGCTGCATGCTTACAAAACTGCAACAAAAAATGGTTCCTGCCCACCTGGAACCCCTCATCCTGGTCTGCTGTCCCTCCTGTCTGCTACATTACTTTGCCAACAAAAGGTACCCAGTGCACCCATTTCAACAGTCTGACTGAACCATGAGCCAGACTTTCCTCCCCCTGGTGGGGAAATGAGTTACCCAACTCCATTCAATGTGCAGAGTCTCTTTCAACCTTTTAGAAAAAGATGAAGACCTGGCTCTTTCATGGACACTTCCACTCAAGATAGAATTTTCTCCTCAGTCGTCCCCATTGGTGGAATGAGTTGCCCAACTACATCTGACCCACAGACTTCCATAATACATATCAAAAGTTACACATCCAGCTCTACTGTGAACACCAACACACTTGGTGCTACTGGTGCAGGTAATGTTGTTAATGACAGTTGATTTAAAGATGATGGTGATAATGAGGTTAATAAGAACTCTAATGATGATGATGATTGATGTCATTGCTGCTGCTACACATGATAATGATGATCATAAACATTAAAGACGCTGGCTCTAATATCAACACCTTTGTCCATCTGAACTTGGAGCAGTTCGAGGCACTTAGTCATGGTTTTCCACTCATGCTGGTGTATGACAAAAGCATCTGCTGAAAGAAACTGTAGATATTGTTCAAAAACAGACACCAGTGCGAATATCCAGACCATTGACTGTAAGGATAGAGGTGGCTTCTCTTCCTCCCTCTGTTGCCCAAAAGTTAAGCTTTTCTTTAAATAAATAAATATTGTCACACTATTGAGGTGCTGGTATATGGTCTAGGTTGCGCGTCCAATGAAGCTAGCCTACAAGCGGGATCCCCCACTTTTGCCCTGTTTCCTGCTCAATCCACTATCCTGTCCTCCCAAAATTAAGGCATAAAAAAGCCACAAAAAAACTTAAACGAAAACATTTCTGCACTACAAATATTTCAGCCACACAGTTGCTAATGTTGATGCTAATGTAACAGACTGTACTTTTTTGGTACATATTTTTGCCTTTCTGAACCACACGTTCCTGAAAAGTTACCATAGAATATTCTAAAGTAGAAGCTGTTGCTGTAATGTGTTCGCAGGTTTGCTGCAATAAAGCGTAATCTAAGCCTGGAGTTCTATATTAATTTCCTGGTTGTTACTTTTCAATTGTGTTATTAAGTATGTATACATATGCAAACTTAAAATGCTTTGTTAAACTTGTGTGTTACGAAGCAAATTTTGCTCTGTGACAGTGATTGGATGAGATCATTTATCAGTCACCACTTAACTAAAACATGCCCCAATCATCTTTGATCCAATACTTGAGAACAGGATAGAGACATCCTGATAATCAGAGAAATATACTTTTCAAATGAAACACACTTAGATGTAAAGTAGCAAGATAAGAACTAACTATAATCACATAAAGCCTGTTAAAAAAAGTTCACTTGATGTGTATTTTGATTTTCAGTTCTACCTTTGTAACATCTGTTAACATTGAAGAGGCAGAGTGTGTGACCTTTACTGCAGCCATAGTTTTGGCTTCACTTTATGGGACTTATCTTGTCATCTGTCCTTTAATAGTCTGTGGTCAAGTCGACAAAATGGGTGTGAATATCAATCAAGGTGCTTCCTCTCAATTCAGACCATTACATCTTTTTTTCCCATTTGCAAACAGATGTTTCTGCTTCACTGAGCTGTGAAACATCACTTCCTGTGTGCCTTCCTGTGTTTTTAAGGATGTGTGGCTTTTGCCCACTGACATATCTGTCACAAAAAGAAAACATGTTTCCTTTATAACCCTTGACATCAGAGCAAAAGACAGCACAGTCAGGCCTTACACAGTGACAATACTTGATGCCCCGTCTATAAAACCAACATAAGAGGTTAAACTGATCTTAAAAGACCATCCTGCCAGCCCGCAGTGAGTTGTATTGGATCATTAAGCATAAAGGTTGTCCCCGGGCCAGCTCACTCATCTGTTTAACATACGCAGTAGCAAATCACCCTCTCAGTGATATTGATCCTGGGTCTAAATTTTTTCCTATAAGTGTCATACTGTCAATTAAATCACCATCAAAGCAGACACTAATGTCAGTGATACTGAATCAATTTTAACCATTGACTTTCTGCACTGGTACTCCATATGCTGTTAAATAATACATTCAGACAGCTTTTAGACACTTTATTGAGACTGTGGGTCCTTGGAGACACACTGGGGAAAGAGAGCAATAATCAGATATGTGGTCAATGTCTTACAGCCAGGTTTACTTTTACTTTCAGTTGTTGTGCTGTTTAGTGGGTTTCAGGCGGTGGAACACAAGAAGTGAATCAACTTTTGTGTTGCTTGATTGCATACTGCGTGAGGCTACAGCTAGAATAGGAAAGGTATTTTGTTTTTGAGATGAGTGACTGATTTGTTTTTATACCCTGGAGTTAATGGCGTGTCTAACTCTCATGATGCCTAATTTGATAATGTCTCTTGACTCGGGGACGTGCTGCATTGAACAGATTTTTGATTCCATTGTTTTGATGAAGAAAGATGCCATCCACCATTTTTAGAACAGAATCAGTAATGTGTAATTAGTGTAATCAATATTAGTGAAATAAATCAACACCACGTGGGGCCTATGGGCTCCCTGAGTAATAACAAGGTTAGAAAAACAGCATAATGTTTAACTGTTTCCACACTGACATGCATGATATAATAACATCCTACTGCTGTGGAAAAAGGCTTCTGCATTAATCCGCTTTATTCTTTATTTGTTTCTTAATCATTAGTATAGGATTTTTCCCTCCACTAGCCTTCCTGCTTTCATCTTTTCCGAAATAGGACAAAAGCTTGTTATATTTGAAAGCGGTTGCCGTCACTTGGTGCTTCCTGTCATTGCCTGATGCCACAGTGGGAGTGATCTGAGTTGAGCATTGTCTGATCCGGCGTAGGCTGGTTTCCATCTGTCAGTAATAGCGAGTGATCACAGAGAAATTTCCTGTCTTTCTCCTCTCTCACATCCAGTGCTAACCCATTGGCAATTTGACTCGAAAACATCTCAGCACAAATTGCTTGCTCGTCGTGGAGTTTTACCCTCTGCATGTCTGCTTTTAAGATGTTGCAGTAATTTGTTTTGTATTAAAGAAGATGCTTCCTCCCTGCTTGTTCTACTTGTCTTGTTAACCTTGTTTGCTTCTGTTGTTGTGGTGTAAGGGTACTCAGATGAAAATACATTGAGTGAAAGGCTGGGGCTGTGTGCAGAAGCATCCTGTGGGGTTGGACCTAAGGTAAACATCCAGAGTCTCTTTTTATTTCTCTCTGGATTCCACATTAATGGTGTCTGTGAGTGTGTTTTTTTTAGCTAATACCTTGAATCCAATAGGGAAAAAAATCACAGGAAACTAGAAGGGCAGTGTTAACAGGGGGCAAGCAAGAATCGGAGAAATGCAATAGCTCAGTAGGTTTTTTCCAATGTGTGGAATGTGCTTTCCAAATGCATACCCTCAAAATATCACCTTAAATCAGTCAAACCCTGACTGACAACTGCGGATGTAACTGTCTCCAGCTTGTGTTCCTTATGTAACAAGAAGTGTTGCCTTCCTTGGTTGCTCTGGCAGCTAAGAGCTGGTGAAGCAATCTAAGCAAAGGCATGTCAGACCCTTATCTGACAGCTCAGGCCGGAGACAACTTCCTAACATGGAACCAGCTGATCGCAACAAATCTCTATCTCCCCCAGACCCAGAGTCGAAGAGACCCAGACAGCAGACCAAGCTTCCCTTCGCGTCTGGGAAAGAAACCAAACTCTTACCAGACAACAAATGTTCACAGTTTAATACCCCTGATCCAAAGGAGACTGTATAAAAAAATGTCACACAGACAATCTCTTAATGACTATGTGTGAGTGTGGCATTGCCAATTAACTCTACATTTGAAGTAAGCACAAGGATCACACAGGTAGATAAAGTGTTTACATGTCTTTTGCAACCAGCCTAAAATGGACAGGAACTGTAGATTTTTTGCACTTCAGGTATGAGTATACCATTTTTTTGTATGTAAATAGGAGTTTAACAGTCTGATTTGGGTTTGTTTTGAGTCAATGTAGATCTTTTACATTTGTGAGACCACTGAGCGTTAATAGTTACAATAACTGCAAACAGTAATAGTTCAATCAGTGCATATGATGGGTGAGCCATGGCTACAAATGTGAAGCAACTCACTAGATTTTTAGGCACACTGGTTTGTGTTAAAGTAAACAAAATCAAGCCAACAAATACAATAGATTTACATTTCCATGTTTGAATCTTACAACTGTGCAGAAAGCACACATTGCTGTCCTTGCTTGTTTTGGGGAGAGATTCTTTGCAACAGCAGGCTGAGGTGGACACAGTCCTTTAGAAACATGAAGAGATCAGGCTTTGTTTTGGTAGATCTAAAATAACAAGCTGATCCTACATGTGCCCAGATGGAGCTCTCTGGTTGATACAGTGATCCAGACATGAAGCATCCGGCCCTTAGTTTCAAATTGTAACATTTTTGGAGGACACACCATGCTGTCTGCTGTTCAGGGTGTGGAAGGCTGGAGTGATAGGGAAACAGGGGTGTGCTCAAAAGCATGCAACAGTTAGCTATTTATTTTAGAACAATGTTATATCAATTTATCATTGCAAGATCCATTTAACTTAAGCAAATCCAGGACTTTAAGTATTAGTAAATCAGAACTTAAAACTTTTACTTGTAATTTTTAAGGCATACACAGGGCTGGTTCCAAGTTACATTACCCAGTCCATCGACCCCATATGAGCCAGCCCCCAGCCTTAGATCCTCAGGTGGGAACCACCTGGGGGTTCCAAAGTCAAGGAGTAAAACCAAAGGAGACAGACTTTTTGATCAGAGCCCCTCGACTTTGGAACAACCTGCCCAAAAATATAAGACTCGTGGAATCAGTTTCATTTTTTAAATCACCTCTAAAAACACACTTTTACCATCTTGCTTTTATGTGATGTCTTCTTCTAATCGTGTTCTCGCTGCCTTTGCCTTTTACCCATTTCTAAATTTTTATTATCTTATTTATTTATTTAAAGTATTAACTTCATTTTTTATACTCTGCTCCATTAAATGACTGTTTAACTAATTGTTGTATCTGTATTTATTCATTTTTTTAATTTACTTGTGTACTTTATTTTAATAAATGAAATATTATTATTGCTATTTCAATTTTTGTTTTCTACTGTTATTATTGTAAGCATTATCTTCCTTCATTTATCTACTTTATTATTAATTTCGTTTTTTTTCTTTCTTACCATTTCTATTTCTATTTTGTTCTTGCTTTTTTACCTTGTGGTCTTAGCTTCTTGTGTTGCCTGGGTTCTCATCACCTGCCATTTGTTTTCTTTAATGTAACTGACAAACATTTTCAGGTTGTACCCCTTGATTCGGTTGTGTTATTTCACTGTTTGTTTGCTGACTTTTATTTTATGTTTTTATGTTGTAAGAATTTTGCTGTAAAGCACTATTTAATCTATTTTTAAGGTACTATATATATACAGATATTCTTATTGTTGTCATTACTTTTGCTCAAACTGCAGCTCAAACTGCAGCTCAAACATTCTCATCTTTTTCAGTCTGATTGTTTTTGTCTTTCCACCTGCAATGTGTCTTCAAAAGGGGGATTACATCGCAAACTCAAATCAGTTCATTCCCACACCTGAAGCACCTCACACTCCTCACACCTCTCGGATGAAATTAACACTTGCTTTGGAGAGAAATGTAGCACGAAGAAGGAGGCTAGTTCTGAGACTCGTACAGGTATGTGTAACTTTGTGGTTGTTATATTATGCAAAATGTTCTCGTACAATCTGCACAACATCACACACATCAGCAGACTGTGTACACAAGGTAGAGACATAAAAAGACAGTTGCGTCTATGGAGAGTGTTGTGACAGAACCTAGAAATGGACATGTTTATGAAACCTGTGTGAACCGTCTTCAGGGAAATGTCTTGGCACAAGGTGTTCTGTTTGCTAAAAGCATAAAGAATGCAGAAGCATCTGGACCAGAAGCTATGACAGATATAGCTGTATTTCATCAGTTCCTGGCTGTTTGTTTAACCCCGGCTAAATGAAACCAGAGGAGTCTGCAGTGAGAACAAATCTCACACAGATGGTGAAGAAAGGGGGAGAAGAAATAGCTTTCAGTATATTGCTTACAGAGCAGATATAATTAATTAATACACATCACATCCTTCTTATACTACATCTTCTTTTTCTGCTCCATGTAGAGCTTTGTTGATCGAAATAAAGAAAAAATTGTGGACATATTTCTCTGATTCCACTGGTAAAGTCTTTCTAATTTTTCACAATGTCTAAACTTGCAAAATACATTTGGTAATTCAAAAAACTTGCACATAGGGCAACATGCCATTGCATCCTGTTTTATGCAAATGAGCCTCATGGCAAATACCACCTAATTCACCAAGACTGGTGCTAACAGCCTCACAAAGCCAGAGTGAAATATTTACTGTCTGCTGAGACCTGTTGCTAACTGTACTGCAGTCTTTAAAATTGTTGTTACATGCAAACTTTTCAGTAATTAAAACAAGTTTTACCTCCATGAACTAAAAATGAAATATCCGTCCATAACTTCTGGTAATATTACCCTAACATTACATTTATGAAGGTAATCACAGGTAAAATCAATCTGGAGCTGTCTGAAGCTCAACCCCTGCACATAAAGGCTGTGCCATTACTCATGACAAAGTGCTTTATTTCTTCAGTCACTCTGGTTTCAGCAAAGGTGTCTTTTCTAGCCTGCTCCAGCTGGATATAAACTTTGAAACTTGTCTGCCACAGTCGGCTGTGAAGTTCAGGCAAATGATGCACAATTCTTGGTGCTATTAGTGACACCATTCAAAATTCCTTTCCCGGTAAATTCCTCCCTCAGTTTTGCAAAAGCTGCACCCTTCAATAGCTATGCCTATCAAGACAGTTCTTAAAAAAAATAAATAAAAGGTTGTCTGATGTGATTTACAATGGCAATTGCTCCCATTCAATTCATCCTCTCAATGCACTTTCCCCTTATTGTCAGTAAAGCAGTGTTCATCCCTTATTATATGGGTGAAAAAAGCAAGTCTTCACACTAACCAGTGCCACTTCATTTGACTGTGCTATTAAAAACAGCTTTTATGAGACTTATATTTGTCAGAAACCTCAACATAAAAAACAATAGAAAACTATGGACATAGAGTCACCTGCTGACCATCCATTGTCAAGGGGTCTTATAAAAGTAAAAGTTTTTCACATCAAGGAAGGAACTTATCTAATTTCATCAATAAAGCATGTTAAACACTCCTGACTGATAGACATGTGACTTGGTCAGCATTACTGCACTGTCAAGGATGTGTTGACCAATCAACAGTCCAAACACTTTGGTTGTACTGTCATAATGAAGGCCTGTGCTGAGCAAGCTTTCTATTGTGAAAATCAAGCAGTCTGAGTCTCTGAACTTCTCAGTTCTGGTTCATTTCTGCCCTGCACCCTCCATTACTTTTTATTCCCATTCATTAGTATAAAGACGCAGAAACTCTGACTTTTTATGAGCCAGAGAGGCTCATGACTGCACTCCCTTTTCTTGTGCTCCATAACCAATCTCTCCCCCTTATTCACCTCTGCTCTCGATCACTCGTTCACTTTTCCATCACTCCCTTTTCCCTCCTCCTCCCCTCCCTCATTCTGTATGAAGCTGTTCCAGTCTCTGATCAAAGCACAGCGCACTGGAGTTCTTTTCCTCCCTCTGTCAGAGGCACAGAGACAGGGGAAACAAAGACCCCACAGTAGTCTGCCACAAATAACCTCCTTGCAGCAGAAGAACACTCACACAAACGCGTACATACCCATTCAGCCTATGGCGGTGGCAGAGAAAGTGAGTAAAGCAGGGAGCAGAGTGTATGCTGCCACTTGTTGGGTCTCTGTAGTGATCCCAAACATAAAAGGATACTGCTCCTAATTATTTCCTATTCACACCAAACAGACGAGACACGTTGAGAGTTACTTGACTGATCAGGGAGTCGGCTGCCTGCTTTGTGGTGTAGAATGAGAATTTTAAATGTGTCGCAGCCTAAATAACAGCATGAGAGCTGAAGTAGAAATGTAAGAGGAGGAAGTCAGAGGAAAGGAAACATCATGACAGTTCTTTGGTTACTGCACTGACCATCTTGTCTGTGTCATGAGATGGTGACCATTCTGGGTAAATGTGAATAATATTCAATTTTCCACTGAGGAAAGTATATGGGTCAGGTCTCTGAAGCAGCAATAGAACATATTCATTTAGACTCAATCCAAATATTCCAGTTGGTTTGAACTTTTTCACTGAATTAAAAGAGAGAGTTCCTTGAAACAGAGGACAAAACATTTGAGGCTCCCCCTACTGACCGCCTGCAGGAAAGGTCATAAAACCACCCTCCTCCATGTTAACAAATGACATTAGCCAAACTAAAATATCAAAGAGCAATTAAATATTTATTATTATTATTTTATCTATCTGTCTGCCTGTCCATCCATCCATTTATCTATCAAACCCAGTTTCTTTTATTCCTGCCAGAAACTCCCTGTTTATCAATGTTGGTGTCCCCTGTGGACAAAGCTGTTACCTTTTATCTCTTTGCTGATGTCTAAAAGATTCTTTTTACTCACTTTGAATATTACCTGTAAACTAATATTAAATTGAATTACTAATTTTAAGAGGAATCACTTTGTCTGACACAAACCCTCCTTGCAGGCATTTCAGGCACTATGAACTTTAACAAAGACGCTGTCAGTCTTGCTGCTGATGTTCTGGTGAGCTTTTGTATCTCATAGAACGGCATTTCTTTCAGTCAAAGTCTATTTAATACTAAGTAAGAACTCTTCCCACAAACTTTAATAAGATATTTGACGCTTTTTTTTCTTTGAAATGGAAAAAATTGCAATGATAATCAGAAATTAGCTCTCTTTATTTGAGAAAAGATGGGAGAAATGGGAGAGATATACAATGAGCAATACTTCAAATGTTTCATCTGTTAAAAGAAAGAAAATAGAATTCTTTACTTACTTACTTTATGTACGCATGAATTATGCACCTGTATACTCTTAGTTTGTACAACTTTAGGCATATATCCACTCGCTGCATGAAGCACATAAACCAAGTCCCTTTAACTCTATTTATGATAATTATAATAATGATTAATTCACCTCCATTTAAAAGTGTAAGAAGTTGAACAAAGAATGAATTCAATGAAACCTGCCCTTATTGAAATGTATTATTATTGTTGTTTTTGTTGTTATTAATAATAATAATAACAATAATGATAACAATAATAATAATGGTTATTATTATTATTATTATTATTATTATTATTATTATTATTATTATTATTATTATTATTATTATTATTATTATTATTATTATTATTATTATTATTGTTGTTATTATTATTATTGTTATTGTTGTTGTTATTGTTATTATCATTATTAGTTGTGGTACTTTACTTTCCTCTTCTTTCTTGTTTCTTTCTTATTCGTTTGAGTAACTGTATGTTATAACCTTGAAAATGCAAATATAAAAACAAAAAAATTCACACATTTTAAAGGTGTTTAACACCATGAAAGACAATATGTGCAAGAGCCCATCATATTATTTATTTATTTTGATGTTGCCTGACTGTTTTTATCAGTTTGGCACTTTTTTCAGATATATCTTAATTTTTATTGTACTGTGTACAGTGACAATAAAGGACATCTATTGTATTCTGTTGTATTTTATTGTATTCTATGATAGATAGCTATTCTATGAAATGCAGCTCTTTGCAACAATTGGTCAAATAAGCAGTGTAGGAGAGAAGAGAACTAACAACCACATTGCACGTAATACAACATTGAAGAGAATGTATTTATATTACCTGTGCTCTGCAAGCAGCAACTTCACAGCACAAAACGTGCTGAGATACCCGTCATGGCCATTAGCCATGCTATCAAAACAACTTTCCAACAATTTATAGAAAATAACCATGAAGGGAGCCGACTTTCTAAGAAAGATGCCAAGATTCAGGACAACAAATGACACGCAGAGGACAGCGATGTGATTCTGCTCATATACTGACTCAAAAATTATTCAAGCTTTGATTATCAGCAGCACCTTTAGACAAATGCCAGAAGCTGTTATGAAGAGAACCATGTTGATCTGAAGGATTCTCAGTTTATTGAATAATGTTTAGGTTCAGCTTGCAAGCAGGATGGGACATCATTTGGCGTTATATCAACAGCCAATGTCCATTGCCCAGGATCTGACTCCAAAACTCATCAACCCAAGATCCAATTAAACAACTTTTAGGAGCATACTGACTTCACTTTTGTACAAAAGAGAAAGTTCTCTTCAAAATCTCAGTGTTAATGACAAATGTATATTAAAAAATGTTGTATTACTAAACCACATTCACAAAATGACTTATTTTAAGATATTAAAGCACAAAAATGACAACCGAGTTGCTTGTACAGAGTAAAAAAAATGTCAGTCAGGTAAGAAAAGTGTACTTTTTTTATTTCTTGCATTAAACAACATGAGAAACATGTTTTTCCTCTTTTGTTGTCCTTATCAGCACATCACTGTACTTTTCCTGCAAGTCATGAATCCCCCCCTTTCCAGAAATACACAGTTAAAACAGCCTTTATCAGCAGCCAGATGAGTCTTTCAGATCAGATGCTTCAATCCCAATAAAAACCCACAAGTCCAGAAGCCTCTGACTGATGTCAGATCAGAGCAGAGGATTGGGCAGGGGGTGATGGGCCTCTCTTTGGTATTACTTGTTTCAATTTGGCCTCCAGCAGAGAGGCAGCTTGATGAGAGCTGTCTGTTATCCTGTGTCAATATGCAAAGAGCCAGAAATGAGGTCTAGTTTTCAGCTGCTGCAACTTTTTAGGCAAGTGATGCAGGCACTCAACTGTAATGTGTGACTGTGGTTTAAAACTATCATCTCTTATGATAAAGTGATGCAAGTTAAGCACACAAAGGCAGAGACATCATGACCCCACAGTTCAAACATTTCATCTCTGATTTGCTCCCTCCATAGTGCCGGTTTGCCAGAGATTTCGACTCTGTGACTCAGTGGTTACTGAGTCCCTGCTCGATGTCTGCAAGGCAGCAGGGGAACTGTGTGGCTCATTATCCTCCATTAGGCTTTTTTTGGCTGAATCAGTGTGGAGGCAGCTCTGGGCCGTATAATGAGTGTGGCTGAAATCACAGAGGACAGGCTGCGGCTAACAGCCTCACAGAGCAGGTGCCGCTCGAACACAAACCACACTGCTCTCTGCATCTCTGCAGGGACTGCAGCATTACACACATCTGCTTGTACAGTTGCACAGAAACACATTCATGTTTGCCACACATTGCCGACTGAGAAATTCAGTGTGATGCATGCATGAAGAATCCATGGTGATGTGAGGGATAAGAAACGCTAGAAGGATTCAATCTGACAGTAATGAACTGAGCCGGGATCAATGTTATAACGAGGCTGATGCTTCCTGACGGATCCTGTGAGGACTGTTTTCTTGCTCTTTTATCTTTTCTTTAAAAAACACGGGCACCACAGAAATCTCACTTAACCCCATTAAGCACTTGTGTCACTTAATAAACCGCATTACAAAGACTTTCTGCTATAAACTAGGACACCAATTCATCTATCATGCTCTTTGTCTGCTACAAAGAAAGAGCACTTGGAATTGTTTTTAAGTGGTATTCTGCTCCACCCATGCCAATGATGCTTTTTTTTACATATATATTTTATCTCAGAAATGAAGTTAAAGTAGTATTCTCTCTACCCCTCTCATTCTGTTATCTCACTCTGCTCAAGCCAACAAATGGGCTTCAGTCCTGGCTCCAATATATGTTGTGCCAAAACTACAATAACTAAGAGTTCTATCACGCAGCATCACACCTCAGACACTAGAGATTTAGCACCATTAACCTTCTCTCATTTTGAAATGTTATCAGTAAATTGTTTCCATGCTGTGGCTTAATCTCCTGTTTTGTCCATAATTGGTTTCTATCTCATCCATATCTGTTTGAACAGCTATTTGGAAGCGTTCACACAGTCGGTTCAGTGGTTGTTTGCTTGATTGAAACACTGCAGTTACAGTGTTTGAACTATAAACATAATTGAGTGTGAAACATAAAATTGTCTGTTGACTAAACTTCTTTCTCAAACAACAATTTTCCAATCATGGTTTGGCAACTGTCGCCAGACACAGCAGATCTGTTAAGCTTTAGATTTGTCAACACGCTGAGGCAGAGAACATGTAGTTTTAGCAAAAGCAGCTTGCTTTATACTATCATCAGACTGAGGTTTTATTCTACTAAAAACAAAGCTACAAGAGCCAGAGTGTGAGAAATAGATTAAACAGTTTATTTGCCTGCCCGGAGGTAAGCTACAACATAAAAGCTCTTTAGCTCACTACCTGCTCTAGCATTAGCTCTGGGATCAGGAACATTATGTTAAAAGGATCCAAATCCCCAGCGACTACTTTGTCAACTAAGTTTTATCTCTTCAATATGAAGAGGCTTGTCCTGGACTCTAACATCAAACTGCCAACATTTAAGATTGCTCAGGATGTCGATAAAACACCTTTAACCATCAAACAAAAGGAATTCAGACTGGTTGCTATGATCAGTTAAATGGTTTGGTTAAAATGCCAATTTGATGGAGCGCAGATGGCCTAGTGGTCTGGGTTGCACTCCATATGGCATAAAGCTCTTGAGCAGGCCAGCCCGGGTTCAAGTCCGGCCTGTGGCGACTTTCCCGCATGTCACTCCCCACCCTTGCCCTGTTCCCTGCTCTATCTGCTGTCCTGTCCTCTCACATTAAAGGCATAAAAAGCCTGAAAAATAAGTTTAAAAAAAAGAGAAAGAAAATTTGATGAATCAGGACAAACACTGCCCCACATGTTATAACACCAGTCAGCATTTGCCATAGAAATGCTCAATCCAAAGGTCCCCCATGAAGCCTGAGCACTGAACCATCACAGACTTTAATTGTGCCAGGCTTACAGAGTGTGAGTCCATGGTTGAGCCAAATCACAAATTCATTCCCTGCTTCCTACTTTCTACACAGTGAGATGGACAGTGTGCACAATTTCCTGAGCTTAATAATGAGCACAATAAAAAAACATTATGTCTCGACGTCTTGCTGGATGCTGAATAATGACATCATTGCTGTTCCACATAAAAAAAAATAAAAATGCTGCTCAACACCTGCCAGAGCATTTTCCTCAAAGTAGTTGGGTAAAATAATAATGAAATATCAAAACCATGTTTTCATGCCATAGTTTAACTTATTTATCTCTGGTATTTCAATGTTACTCCTGTACCAAGTTGGGCGACAGCAGTCAGGACAGGTAGCCTAATTTAAACACCTGACTACATATGGAAACTGTCCCAAGTTAGCCTTTTGGCTAACTTGGGTATATTTACAAAAAATTAAATGAATACTTGTCCTATTAAATGAAATCAATTAAAAAATGAAATAGAAATATATTCAGGCTATAGTAGATTGTACATCAGTTGGTTAAAGTAATTCAATTGGACAAGAGTCATTCCATGAGTGCTGATATAGAGTACAACAACACTGGGACTTTTTGCAGTCATTATCTCTCTGCTTGCGTTCTGATAACCGTTGGTAACATTACATCAGTTGTGTTAGCTTATCAGAAATGCATATCACACCACAAAGCATCTGTCAACAGACTCTTATTTCAGTGGTTGCACAATGAATAGAAACATTCAGATATCTGTAAATGATACAAAGTAGCGGTAATATGCAGACACAGAGTAGCAAGCTTGTGCGTAGGAAAGGTTTATGTGTTCCCTGGCAACAGCCTCATCTCCCTTCTAAAATAAACAAATAAATCATAAACTCTTGTTGTTTATTGTGCTTGTCAAACTGTTGTATAAAAGTAGCATCACTCAGGGGGCGCCACTGAGCTTTAATGGAGTAGGACGTGAGTTTTGAAGCCCCTGACGATTTCGATTAAAATTGTAATTCATTTGCGCTTTTTGGTTACATATTCAGTCCTGTTTTATATCACAGTACTTTTTGATGGGAAGTTTTTCTCTGGACTGCGTAACATGTCTGGAAAGAACTCTAAAACTTGCAATACTATTCAGACACAGTTGAGGCCTGGTCCACAAACCACGACCACACCTTCGAGTGAGCCATCAGCTCTTGTAGAGGCCGCCTCATGCATGCTGTCCCTGACACCACTGCCCTTAAGCTTGAGTTGCTGGCTTTGTTGAGAAAAGATATTGCTATTTATAAAAAGGAACTCCAGGATACTCTCGGGGATGCTTTGTCTACTATCAAGTTCGACTTGCAAGCGGTGATTTAAGCTAGAATTTAATTTAATCGTTTTCTTCTACATTCTTGTCAGTGTTTTTGTTTTGTATGTGTATGTAACCTTGTACATATCCATATATGTTAAAAATAAGAAAAAGGTAATTAATCAAATCATATCATATTTTTGTCAATAATGAAAAAAGCAACATCACTTGAGAGGGAGCACTGTTGTGTTGAATATCAGCACAATGTGATTATCTGCAGCCTCCGACCAAATTACACCAGAGCTGATATTCAGCACAGCAGCACTCCTTGAGTGATGTGGCTTAAATAGTAGAATTATAGTAGAAATTATCATCAACTTGACTCTCATCATGACACAGAAGAATCAGGAGACTCTGATGGCTTAAGTAAAAATAAATAAATAAATAAAATAAAGTGTATGTAGCTCTCAGTGAAGGGGAAGCGACATCAACAGTGCACAGGCAGGAGAGTGCAGTGCAATGCCAAGGGAGTGGTGTCATACCATCCGTCTGGTGTCTGGTAAACACAGCCAGATATGGGGAAGAATATGTGAAATAACACAACAAGGCTGGTCCCTGCTACAGTACAGCTGTTTCCTGGCAGAGAGGAGAGAGCACATTACAAAGACTGAGACACAGACAAATATGGGAATATTAAATTTCAGTAATTTTGCAAATTCCTTGGCAAAGTATGGTTTGTTACCATCAGTTTTACAAAACTGACAGCAGGATCATCAACAACATTCCACTTTGTACACATGGAGCACCAAAATCAGCACAAAGTTTAAGTTTCTTAAAGGAGCTTCAACTCCACAGATAAGCAGACTCAGGGAAAGAGCTCACACAATTATTGGTACAAAGGAACAGCACTAAAAACCATAGATTGTATATTATGTGGAAGTAGTGTCTGTGATGTCACCCATTAGTTGCTGATGAGGAGTTTTGAAGCCCATTGTTGTCAGATGGCATACTGGAAATGTTAAACTCAACCTAGATTTGTTTGAGTTTGGTTGAAGCAATGAGGCAGGTCTTCAGTCTCTTAGCATACAGCTACCAGCAGTCAAGTCAGCCATGACCTTAAATGGGCAAAACTTGTAAATTAAGAAAATAAATAAAAAATACTGTAAAATATAGACTTTGGTATTCCACTATTTCACAAGTTTTTTTCTTTTTTTTTTATCAAACTGGTATTTATGATTGAGCATGATGTTGGTGTTGGATTGTTCTGATAGCTTTTGACTCATCTGTTGTTGTTAGAACTGCACTGCAGGTGTAAGAATTCAAAATGCAAATTGAGTAAATTGGGCGACTGCATAAAACTTACTGCTGATGAAGAAAGTTATCAGAGCAGACAAGGAAACAGAGATGGGGGGGGTCAAACTGCTGAGTGTATGTGTAAATAGAGGAGAGGTGCAGGTGTGTGCTGGGGAAAAACAACAGAAAGCAAGCAAGGGGGGCAAATTACAGTTGTTTTTGAACTACAAATTCTAAAATAAAGTAGAAAAGAAGCTCAGTTAATTGAGTGAGAAAATGCAACGCTGTGAAAATACAAGAGAGTGTAAATAGGGTTATGTATTTTTGACATCTGTGATAAAGCTTTTACTGTACAACCTGAATCACAAACTGTCGGATCACAGGTCAAAAGGGGTCTGAGATTGTTTGGAATTTTTCTCTAAAAGTTGCTTCATGTACGAAACATCCTAAAAATATCCTTTTGTAATGTTTCTGAAGATACTTCCCAATGTAAACTTTTGATATATTGATGCATGTATTTTACATTTATATTAAATATTAAATATTTTATATATATATATATATATATATATATATATATATATATATATATATATATATATATATATATATATATATTTCCTGAATTCCTTTCAGGGATTAATAAAGTACATTCTATTCTATTCTATTCTATTCTATTCTATTCTATTCTATTCTATTGTTATAACATGTTGGAGGGGCAGGCCTCAAACACCAAGGTCTGCCAATAGTTTTGCCCAAACAGGCTAATAGAGGGCTTTCCAATCAGAGGGAAGGGGGTTTGTGGATTTGGAAACCTTTAAATACTTGGACGGCAGCTAAACTGAAATGAAGCATTTCAGACAGAGGCAGAAAATAAGAGGGAATTACAAGGGGGACACCAGAGGGACAGTATAAAGCCTTGGGGGAAAAGCATGATACCCGTCTTTACCAGTCCACACAAGTGGCTAATTTGTTAGCTTGTCAATGAGCCCCTTTCCCCTCATGCTCCACATGGTCATGCTTCTTTTTGGACGCTGTCTAAAAGTTTGTTCATTTGTGAGGCTAATCAAGCTAAGAAAGGTTGTGAAACGTATCTAGCTAGTTACAGCTTCAGATAATCATTTTTCTTGCTAGCAATGGTATACCATGATTTTTCTGGAAAAAAAAAAAAAAATCTGAAGTCCGTACACCAGCCCCCAAGTATGCATCTGTGGTGAACACCAAACAGATAGGCGGTCTAAAGTGGACCCTTGAGGTACTGCAGTTTTTTTGCCCTTCTGCATTGGCTGCATTTTTCATGCTTGTTTTAACTCCAGTCATTTACCATTATCATAGGACAGCTGCTTTTTTATTCCTGGCCAAAATCAAACTTTCAGTCTTTCACTGATTTCATTGCAAATCGAATGTGTGCAGTACGAAAAAGGGAAAGCTTGATGGGGGTTGTAACAGTAATTAAGTGTGCCTGGGGGCAAACAGTCAATTAGTTATTTTCTTGCTGTAATGAGGAAAATAGATTTCCTTTTACTCACTGAACATGCTGAATTAAGGCTTCAGAAGTGGACGTTTTACCTGCTACAAGGCATGTTCATGTTATACACAGCATATCTCATGACCATGAGGCACATCCTCTGAGCGTCTGTGACCACTACAGTCGATCTGCCAACAGCACCCTTTCTGTGACCTTAAAGCAATCATACATTGAGATACCTCCCCTCCTTTTGTTATCGGCAGGCTTATAGACTGAGGCGGAGACTGGGGCACTCAGTGCAGGAGCTTAGGCTAAGATCTGTTCACTAGCTCAGTCATCTAAGTGCTACAGATGACCCACAATATGCTAGAGTACCCACAGGGGAAATAAAGCTTCCAGACATGAGACTCCATCACTGCTGCATTCAAGTGAGGGAAATGGAGGGGCAGAGAGCGTTTAACCATGCTTGCTTCACTGGCCTCTTGCGTCTTGTTAAAAGCCAATGGTCACTTATGACAGAAGGGATATCCGAGATGATGAAATGTAATGGGCCAAGAGAAAAGGGGGCTCGGCTGAAGAGTTCTGTGAAGGGAGAGGTGGAAAACAAGAGAGCATATGGGAGTTTTGAATGGTTTTAATAAAAAATGGGGAAAGTGACGCTGTGTCTACACCTAACTTGTTTGTGTGTTCCTGTTTGTGTTTAGTGATGCCTGAAGGGCTTTCTTGAGGACGAAAAAAAAATGGATATTGCTTGTTGAACATTACATTTTATATTGTAGAACAATATATGATTCACCACTTGCTACAGGTACATTACGCTCAGTAACATTTACTGTCTACAAGAAAAAAAAAACATTTGCTCTGATGTACCATCTTCCATGTTTTTTGTTGTTGTAAATATATCAAGTGTCTCTTTGAGTTCACTCTGCAAAGAATAAAACCATCTTGTAGCAAAGATGTAAACAAGATATGCCTGTGAGAAGGTAATCTTTTTGTAAATGTCTGTGTGTTTGTCTGTGTGTAGTAAGAGGAGTACTATAGGTAACACACTGTTTAGTGTAGGTGTTTTTTAAGAATGCCAAAAGTCTGGTTGTTCCACTACAGAGAATTGGAAAAAAAAACTACCCCCATTAGACTTTTCTGTGTGGGATTATAAATGATTAATTTTTTTCACATTTGGTGTAAACTCAAGTAGGCTAATTCCTTTTGAGTTTCACACAGGTACAATGAAGTCAGAGTACCACAGCCACAGGACCCTGCTGGACTTATCAACATGCTTTATGCTTTTTCTATTGTCTCTGAAAGTTGTATCATGCTTCCTGGTGAAAGTATATTTTGACCCCTAACAATCATATCCTATCTTCTTCCATCAACGTAGGAAACGGGTGAAAACCAACTGGTGTGTGTAGGGTAGAAGGTGTAATAAAAGAAGACAGAGCTCAGGCATGAACTAAATTTGACATCGTTGTCAATTTGTAAACCCACAGTTACACTGCAGTGCTTCCTCATGCTCTCCTTATCCTCCATTGTGACCACTGTTGTGGCATCAAGAGGAAAATTATAGTGGGAAATTGGAGGTGACAGTGCCACAGATAATACATATCTACTTAGCCTAAGTGGTGGTAATCTAAGAGAAAAAAGAAGAAGTGCATAAGATTATTTACTTTAATTCTAAGAAGAACAAAAAAGATAAACACATTTTCTCTTTTTTGTCCCAATAAAGATAAAAATTTGTTTTACTAAGAAGGTGTGTAGTTACTGGAGAAAAACTTTTTTCAAAAGTGTTATCAGACATGTAGTAAGAGAACTTTTTGAGGGCTCTGTTTAAATAATTGTCGGCTCAACTGTTTATTGACACAGAACCCGACACATGTAGACCAACGTACACCACCTCGCAAATGTAACTATGAGTGGAAACTTGTTCACAAGCCCTGTGTTTGGTCCACTGAGCAAGAATCGCGTTATCTGTCTTTAAAATATTTCCAAAAAAGCTGCACATCAGCAGTATATTTCATCTTCTCCAGTTTTTTCATTCTGGCCTTTTTGTAGTGCAAGGTATGATAAACAGAAACATGTATCAGCTTCTATGTAACATTATGTGCTCAAGATCGCTGTGAAGAAGCAGGAAGAAACAGTAGCTGGACCAGAAAATTGTGAATCTGATAAACAAACCATCCTTGTGTTTAGGAAGAGTGTTGCTGTGCATTGCATACACATAAACAGAAGTATGTAGCTCTCAAAACTGAGTCAAACACTACGGTGTAGAGCAAGGGTCTCAAACTCAACTTACCAAGGGGCCACTGGAGGTAGTGTCTGGATGAGGCTGGGCCGCATCAAGTGTTCCACAAAGAAAAGGGCTTCAAGTATTACATAAAAAAGTACAACTAATCCAATCTTCTCAGTCTTTACAGGTGGAACGTGCAGAACATGAACAGTTCTTCAGAACATTTGTCTTGAGGGAGGAAGCGACTGAGACCCTCAGTATGGCTTTAAGATTCTCATCTTTAAGTTTGGACCTGATCTTTGACTTATTAAAGTTCATTGTGGAGAAGATCTTTTCACACAGATAGGTGCTGCCAAAAAGACACATGATCCAAACACCTACAAACACCGTATAGCACGAGGTGACAGGATATATTTTCCCTACACTCTGTGACTCAAACATGTTACAAGTAACCAATTGCTAATTTGTGTTGGGCTACCATAGCTCAGGCTATGGTAGCCCACAAGTGTTAAAAAAATTTTATTTCAGGCAGAGGGCCACAAAATATTGTTCTGGGGGCCGCGAGTTTGAGACCCCTGGTGTAGGGCCAAAGCAAAAGTATAAACCAGGCTTAAATAAGGATTCAGTGGCCTTTAAAAGCAGCCTCAATGGAACACTACAGGAACTGCAGTTTTGTTCTTCCTTATATTCTATATTTTCAACACCTGAGGTCACTACTTGTTGCTACAAATGCACATTTGACCATGTATCCAGTTCTTCTTACGTAACTAAGCATTGACCACGTTCTGAGCATCCATACTAAAACGAGTGGGAGATGAAATGTTGTTTGTGCATAAAGAGATCATGCTGTCTCTTTAGTGCACACCCTGTGAGACGTTACATAAGGACCTCTTATCACTTTATGATCATGCATTCATTAACAATAATTATCAGCACCCGTTAAAAAACTGCGTCATTACAGCAATTTACCATTTGTGACTCATACAGTTGATAAACTGATTCATAATAGTATGATGAGCCTTGCTTCATTGTGTGTTACAGATGTACCTCATTTTGTTTAAAGTGTTTCTTAAAGTGAGAATTTTATGTTTCCTCCACCGTTTCCACCTCCTACTGCTACGCCTCGTGGGGATTTCTGCCAACTCTCTGTTTGACAAGACAGCTCGGGGACTCATAATCTGTGTTCAGCTGTCAAAATGATTTATCCAGCCAACTGCAAACATATGGACTTAAGTGTGTGCGTCATGCCTGTGTGTGTATGTGTGTGAGTGTGTCCAAAAGAGCAACAAAGGGAAAAAGGCGAAGCCAGAGCATGGTGAATTTTGCTGAACCAAAATATTTCCCCTTCACATGAGTATGATAGTAATTTCAAGCCTCTCGGGGAGTCGTCGTATGGTGCATTGACTGGTTAGAGATAACTGACCGAGGCCATCATATGCATCCCTGTTCTATTCTATCTACCCCTGCAGCCCGCTGTCCCTACACTGTTTATGTGTGTCTGTCTGCGTACAAAATTCAGAAAGAACAAAACGCAGGCAAACATAAAAACTGGAGCTTGTTGATGTGAATGTTTTATGCATCACACATAATGACAGTGTCACATCTCTTCCCTCTAGTGGATACCTGCTGTCACATCTTCAGCGAGTGTACACACGCAGATATCTGCCGTCCCCACAGCAAAGCCAGGCTAAGCCAGGTGCCCTTGCTCCTGTAGATAAACCCCTAAAGCTTGAATGGCAGGTGGAACGCTTTGAGGACACACACATGCACTCACACATTCACTTTCTAACTCTTTTTGCTGTTATTTACCAGCTCTATCTATTTATCCATCTTTTACCCGTCTTCATCTCGGGGCTCAGCTGGGTCGCTTTTGGTTCTTTTCAAGCAGCAGAAGCCCAGATGTCATCCAGTCGCATCATTGGTCTGCAGATTTCCATCATATCCATGACAAGCAGCTGGTATTTTTCTCCACATGTAACTGATCTCGCCATCAGCGATTAATCAAAAAAAATCAGGAATCCCAATAGTAACATTTAATTTTTTTTAAAAGCTGTTAAACTTTTTTTGAGAAGGATGTGAGATTATCTTTTGGTCTCTGAGGGTTGGAGTGAAGCTGGGGGTACAGCACTTATAATAAAAGCACAAACTTGATAGACTACAGCGAGAGATAGCTAGATAGCTAGATAACTTTGTAGCAGAGAAAAGATAGTTGGAACAAACAGTATGTGTGTTATCAGGGGAAAGTTTAAATGGGGTGAAAAGGACCTCAGCCTTTTAAAGATTATAAATCATGTCGCTGCTTGTAGTTGAGCGATAACCATTTTAACTGATGTAATGAAAGATAAACCATAAGCCTTGATCTACTGTACAAAAGTGAAGCCAAAATACCCTTTTTGATGCAAACTGACATATTGTGATAATAATGCCATTTCACACTAGACATAAATAAATAAATGTTCTTATTTTTCACCTATGTGAACACTAGAGTGTTTTGTCTTTACTCACTTAATTTGCACAAATGACTTTAACTTCACTTTTGGGGAGTAGTCACGTTGTGCCTCTTTTTTCTCCCGTAAGACAGTATGGCTTCAGACATTGTGTGGAACAACGTGATGCACCTCGGTGTCAGCAGCAAATGTTTGTTTAACACCAATAGTCTGAGTAAGAAAATAAACATTCAGCTCCCAGATGTAGGAAACAGAAGCAAACAGCAGTTGGTTGATGAGATCAGGACAGAGCCCTGCAGGAGTCAAACAAAACTCAAAACAAGAGCAATCTCTTATGTAACCAAGGAGTGACAAAACTACAAGGCAAAGACACGACTTCTGGCAAGCCGCTTTGATGATCACTTGATCTGCTGGGTTAATCACACAATCAGCACAAGAACAGTACATGTGTTGCTATTACTGGCTTTAAAAGGAGTTAAACTGGCTGTTCCATCTTGGCAACCTTTATTAGTAATTTCACAATAATTCACACTTCCAGTTATGTGACTTCGATAGCTCTGTTACATGAGTCCCATGTGACTTCAGTGAGTCTAATGTATTACTGAGGTGCAAATCACCCACATTATGATCATGAAATGACCACCCAGGTCTCAGTGGAGCTGATTTACTGATGACATACCCTTGTGTTGGGCATGAAACTGTTATCCTGACATGATAATGAGAAACAAACATATTGTAAAGACTGTCTGACCCCATTGAATGAGAAAAACATGTTTTGTGTATACAGCATGCATCCATGATGCACCCATTTAGCCTTTCATATAAAGCCTGGTTTATATGTTTTCACATACTTCATCCAGTTCAACAAAGCCCACACTTGCTGCCTGATAACATTATTCAAGGTTGATTTGGGGACATCTGCAATGTTACCAGGAAAAAATGACTAAGGAAGATGAAGAGAGCTGAGGAAATGTGAAAAGATGTAATGGCGCAAAAGCCAAAGCAGTTGTGATATTTGTGTGTGTGTGCGTGTGTGTATGCATGTTTACTTGTCTTATATAGGCAGGCTAGAGCAGCACACTAAAAAAAGCTGTTTTACATTTTACACAACAAGTACTGCTGTACTATGAGATACGAAAGAAATTAAATTTCTTTTACACTTCTAAGGATGTCCATGGCAAGAGCAGCTAGCGATAAAACATACGGAAAGTTATCTTAGAGGGGCTTTAAAATGGATTATTTATTCTGGCTACACAAGTTATCCATCTGTGATGCAACGGCCCTTTATACTACATTTCTGCATAATATGATGGATTCTGTAGCCATAAAGTAGTTACTGAGAGGTGGATTAATTCAGACAGAGCACTACTGAAGGCCTAGGTGTGAAATGCACAGCCCAGCACTGCTTTATCCTGAATTATTCTTGGTGTGTTGATAATCTTATAGCAAGATTAACAATCCAAAAAGTTTTTTTCTGATTTCTAATAAAAATGCAGCTTTCTGTGATTATATGAGTTTAACAGGCACTGAAAAAACTGTAATTAATGTGGCTCCCCCTTCATGGCTATCAAGTCTGGGTGTGCATCTGAGCTAAATATATATTTTAATCCATAATAGTCATAAGGAAACTCTCGATTTTAAGATTGTCAAGATGAGGAGGTTGGGGGGTCTTTAAGAAATCACCTATAATCCGATCATTAGGTAAGGTCAAATAAATGCACACACTCTCCAGCACACTCACAGGCAAGTACACTCCAACAGGCACATGCAGAAGCCCACACACAGCTTACTCACAGTTTGGCAGAGATGCACGGGCTGCTCACAGCATTGGCAAAATGACATATTTGAATGTGTGAAAGAGAGGGGGAGATCGGGAGGAGAGCTGTCAACAAAAACATCTGGGCGTACACTCAGCCCCCCCTCCTCCCAACTTAGCCCCCCTACATCCTCCTTTGTCCTCCCTATCATGCCCTTTATAATAAAATTTTCTTCTCTGCTCCATCACCAGATTTTAGTTCTTTTTGCACAGCAGGTCCATATTCCTCCAGTTTTTCCTCTTGCAACAGTCAAGAAAACAAGGGCATTCACTCAAATTTTTTTGACAAAGCACCAGAGGAAGGCACAAATATACACATGGTTTGATGTAAGGTTGGTTTCTAATGCCATCGTCATGGTAACGCTCCCTCGCTCCTTTTCTCACACAAACAAACAGTTCCCAGGAATCTGTGTGTTGATTCTTATGTAACCGTGCAACCCCACGCACCCACAAAGAGAGAGACTCAAAGACAGACAGACACATCGATGAGAGTGAGTCAGTGCTAGACCACATAGTGAGAGCATCTGTCATCAACGTTATACCTTTCAGTGTGACAAGAACAGTATGTACTGCTGTGATGCTTCAGCCTCATTATGGGACACTGGAGCACACATACACACACTCCCACACACACTAGCACCAGAGGCTTCTTAAGGGCTCGGCTAACGTGGAAATAGCTTTTTAACTAGTTATGGCAACATCATCGGCTCGTGTATCAGCATACTAATTACTTGTCTTTCTCCCTGAGGGCGGATGTTTGATGAAATAGTGGTGGGGAAATGTGTGGTGGGGGGCTGGAGAAACAAGAATGGGGTCAGTAGAGGCATGGCCATAAGATTTAATGAAGTGACTGCTGATTTCAAATGGTAGAGCAACACGAGAGGGCAACACAGGAGAAATAAAGAGGCAGAAATCAACTTGTGTTGCCTGTTTATGTATTGGTGTGAGTGTGAAGTGATGAGCTGTGTGAATGTGTGATCAGAGCATGAGGACATGGCATCCTGCTTCAGGAAGAGAGGCACTGGAATGTTGCTCTCCAACTACTCAGCGGCTTGTTTACCTCATGCCTCGAGTGTTTCATCCGATGTTTTTCATCAGCGTTGGAACAGTGGAAATGCATTTGTATGTGAGCTTGGGTGGCACGTTGCTTTTACATGAGTTAAAAATCCCAGTCTTCTGGTATAGGATTTAAAGCTCGGGATGGATATGAAGAACCAGTTATTTGTGGTGGCACAGTGTGGCTGGTCAGTGCCAAAAGTAACAAGAAGCGAGTGGACAAACTGTGCTCTTGTCTGTATTTAATTAAAACATTTTTTTCTTGCTAATTGTTGTCTTTATTTATTTTTTTTCACTGGCATCTGTCTCCTAGCCAATATGAAGCTGTTAAAGAGGGAGTTTTATGCTTTCCCTTATTTTAAACATGAATATAAAGCAACGTGTTGGATGTTCATACTGAAAATAAGCAAATTTTCAAACAGCTACATATTCATATATTGTGGAAATCCCTGAATCTGCCTGTTAACTTCCTGCCTGTTCAAAACAAGGGCTGGCCAATCAAAGGGAAGGGGAGTTTGTAGAGGGGATCCTTAAAGAGACAGCAGCTAAAGTGAAGCATTTCATTCAGAGGCTGAAATAAGGGTTTTCTAATACACCAGTGTGAGAAAAAATAGGGATTGCCAAGATGTAAATCATCCAAAGCTGCCACAAGGGTTCTAGAAAGACAGTATGAAGCCTAAAAGAGCACATTACCCTCTCTTTAACATTAAATCATTAAAACATCTGCGGTCTCTTTACAAAGTTAGTCTCCAGTGTGCGTTCATCTAACAAGGTAGTTGCGCTAAAGCAGGCTGACACCACTAACATCATGTAACACAGATTCAACCTTCTATAAACCTGGAGCAGTGCAGTGATTTCGACAGCTTCAGCAACGCTGCCAGAGCCATTATAAGAAATGAAGCTACTACAATAACTTTGTAGAGCCTCTGAGTCCTGTTGGCTCTAATAGCCAGAAGTTAATTAGTCATTAATGTTAGCTAGCTTCAGTTATTAGTATCTGTTATTATTGTTCCAAATCAGGGCATAGCCATCATCAGTCAAGCTGCAGCCTGGCTTCATTAGCAGGAAGTAAAATTAGCTGAAATGAAACACCAAATCTGATCAAGGCTGATGTATCAAAGGACCAAGGTCAGTTGCTGCAGGATAACTCGCTGGAAAATCTGCCCCAAAATTTCCACATGGGAGAGAGGTTCAATCAATTGTAAATCCTCCAGGACAAAGCTAAACAAGGTACAACAGCCTGATCTCCATCAGAGTAAAGTTTTCATAAATGATGCAGATTAATTGAAGCATGCACAAAACAAATGTTATGACTGTAGTAATAACCAACCTAAGGCAAATACTCTACATAATGCATACACACCAAATTATCAGTGAGAGACAGATTCTGATGGTGTCAGACAGCATTTTTTTTTTCATTTATGTTCAGTTAGCTGTTTTACTGTTGGCTAAATCTGTCTGCCATCAGGCTCTGAATACTGAATGTATGTTGGCTACAAAGCTGTCACCGTCTCTGATGAACTACTACAAGCTTCCCTAGGGATCTGGAATACTTCAGTTGACACGTCTTGATTTGCAGCTCTTTTCTTTTGCTCGTAAATGTACTACATAAATGTATTTGCAGCAGATTTATTGTTATTGCAGTTTTTTTTTACCTTTTTGCAGCACTTCTTTCATTTGCAGTGTATTTACATTGTTGTAGTTGTTCCTGACTTTGCATAGTGTTTGTAAATTTTTTCTTCTTCTTCTACCGCTTTTCCTGTTGTTTGTAAATTTTATTTTATTTTATTTTTTAAATTCCATCAAAAAAAATTCCATCAGTTATAGATGTAACATCTCTCAGGCGGTTTTAGACATTCAAGGTTTGGTGTGTGCAAATGGGAATTTTTAGAGATATCTGGAAGTCAGATTCTGGACTGAAATCCTCTTGCCCCTGTCAGTGAAGCAGCTGAGGCCTTAAGGACAAGTAGCTCCTGTGATGCATGACAAGTCCGATCCTCCATTCATCAAGTTTCTACCATCAAAGACTTTTATCAGTACACATACTTCCTAGCACAAAAAAACAACCATTTCCATGCTCACTGTCACATCGATCCATGAGTGACTTAAGTATGCAAAAGAATCCTTGTGCCCATGTTTAGCACTAAGTTAGTGATGCCAAACTGAAAGCAAGAACCAAAACCTACTAGATTGGAAACTTCATCAGAGCAACTATTTATCCTTTGCCTCAAGTATGATTCATTTGTACACAGATGCACATTTTACAGTCACAACTCAGGCTGAAATAAGCTGTGCACAGGAGGATTTTGGATAGATAGTCACATTCTCTCCAACTCACTTCAGAATTCCCCTGAATCTGGTTCATGTTCAGGGAACCAGCTGGTGCAGACTGAAGTGTGATACAGCACCTTGGATTACACAGCAGTGCAAACTCTGGTTGTTTAATTTCAGGGAACTTTATTGTACTCTGCAAATGTAAGTTAAATTCCATGAATTAAATGTGTAAGACTTGTGGAAATATTTCGAGAGTGTAATGAAGGTACATAGATCATCTGAATAGTCAACAGCTTGCAGAGAGTATTTAAAACATCATTTTCTCAGCCTTTCATTACAGGGTAAATGTTTGGGCTGATACCAGAAGCATTTAGTAATCAAAAATCCCTACACATGCATACATTTGCATTTGTAGTAAAAACTCTGTTGCTGCCTCTGCAACTGTTGTGCAAAACATCATGTCTGATAGAGGTCTGTGCTCCAGTCTAGATTAAACACAGCTCTCTCAATGAAACTGTGTCATCGTCACTGAACAACCCTCACTTTCCCTGGTTTCTCTGTTTGTGTGAAAGCCAGTCTTTATTGTGTTACCTGGAACTCATGCACTATAAGATTATGATTATGATTATTAATAATATAAATATAATATAATAATCATTATTATTATTATTATTATTATTATTATTATTATTATTATTATTATTATTATTATTATTATTATTATTAATAATAATAATAATAATAATAGTTTCATTTGTAGAGTGCTTTTCCAAAATGTTTTACATGATTAGTGGAGACAATTCAAAGACATGGGGGCTGCACGGTAGCGCAGCTGTTAGTGCTGTTGCTTCGCAAGAAGGTCGCCGGTTCGAATTCCGGTGTGGAGTTTGCACATTCTCCCTGTGCATGAGTGGGTGGTCTCCAGGTACTCCTGCTTCCTCCCACAGTTCAGAAACATGCTCACTGGGTTAATTGGTGCTTCTAAATTGCCTGTAGGTGTGAGTGTGAGCGTGAAAGGTTGTCTGTCTCTGTGTTTCAGCCCTGTGATTGACTGGCGACCAGTGCAGGGTGCACCCCGCCTCTCACTCTAAGTCAGCTGGGATAGGCTCCAGACACCCGCGACCCTGAATAGGATAAGTGGTATAGAAGATGAATGAATTCAAAGACATTTAAAGCACAATCATACAAAAAAGAAAACACAAGACTGTAGAACAGAGGGATGAAAACACAAAGTAGCTAAAAGCAGTCGTGCATTAAAAGCTGTTCTGAATTGATAAGTTTTTGAGTTTTTTAATAGTAAATGTCGACTCACAGTACTAACAAGCATACAGGGTGAACACATCCAGACTCTTTCTCATAGAGCGGTTTAGAGATGGTTACAAGGGAAAAGCAACTTATTGTATCCTCTTATTATTTCAATGCCCAATTGTTAATCTGAGCAGCTGCTCTGTCTGATACCTGCTGAGGATGTTTCTGTTCCACCATGCTAACAGGATCTGAACTGACAGCTAGCACAACCCTTGTAGCTTTGTTTCTGATGCTTTGCGGAGATGAGGTGAAGAGGCGTGCTAATCTTTAGCCAGAGGCTCCCTCGCAATTGGCTCCTTGAAATAATCAAACGTTTGTGAAAGCTTCCTGGAGGAGCCACAGGGCCAATCATATCCGCTACTCTAAGACCGAGTGTGTCCATTTGTGGCACAGCCTGTGGTGCATGAAATCTGACTGTCAAGGTCCGCTGACGCACCTGCCTGCGGACACACACTGACAGATTTACACTTGCACACACAGACAAACACACTGGAGCTGGTAATTGGTCTCATGAAGCCGAAGGACAAGAAGAGCAAAATTCCACCTCCTGTGTTTGTACGCCGTTTAAGTTTTTGAGCGGTTTTGTGTGCTGCAGTTGGAATACCCTCGCTTGTAAAACCAGGCAATTTCCTGTGAGGGCATCAGAGTGTGACAACAGCAGGTGCCTAATGGGCAAAGCTTAGGAAGTAGGGCATTACCAAAATCCAGCAAACTCAATTGTATTAATCCTCGGGATTAGCAGCTTTAATTCTCAACAGTTTGAAAAGTCTTATTTCCTTACGGAAAATGGGAGCAGCACGTGAGGTGAATCTTCAACTATTTCGAGTGCATTTGCAGAGATTCATGCTTTTTAAGTTGAAAACGGTTGTTTAAATTTCAGTCTGTAGCTTTAATCACACAGGTATCCAGAGAGGAGGGTGTATTTCAAAGTGTGAGACTCAAGTCAAAGTATCCTGTCAGTGTGTTCTCCTCATATACCTTCAAACCTCTGGTCTACCTGTCACTTCAGTGATGAGCATGGTTCTTTCTAATTAACCCAGCAATCAATCCCATGCTGACATTAAAGACCTATTATCTTAACCCCTCTCTGCACATTGCCCCTATGACCACTGAAAACTGTCAGTTTTAATCTCCCTCCTTACTGCTGTCTTCCCGTCTCTCTTACACACACACACACACACACACACACACACACACACACACACACACACACACACACACACACACACACACACACACACACACACACACACACACACACACACACACACACAAAACACACACGCAGCTTTCAAATAAGGGATTTAGATTACAGTGAACAGTCAACTAGCTCCATGATGATGAAGTGTGTGCACTCTGAGGGTGAGCCTTATTGGAATTCAGATGACGTTTGTTGACTCCCTTCATATAAACAGGTGGCTGTGTGGAGATAACGTACAGCATATTGTGGAGACAATGATGCACACATACACACACATCTGGTGTGTGTGTGTGTGTGTTTTTTTATCCCAAAGCAGTCAGAGGGACATGTATTAATCTCTCTATTTCAGACGAAGAGCCCCACCAAAGCCTTTCAGGTGTATGAGCAGGGATTCCTGAACAGATGTCACCTCGTAGCCACACAGTGTAGAACTGCAACAACAAAAACCAAACCAGGTTTGCTTTGTTTCCACTGCCGCAGAAAGGTGTATAAACAAAAGCTGCTTCTTTTCTACTTTCCACCCACCGCTCCTATTCCTCATGCTTGTTATCAAGACTCATTTTTACCAATTTAGATGAGGTCACATGAAGAGTGTGGATGTGGGCGATGAATGCTTTTTGAAGAGGAGGGAAATAGAAAGGTGGAGCTGCATTTAAGTGGTGTGTGTTTTGGATTGTTTTACTTCAAAACTGAAGCACAGGCGAGCACAGATGCACGCTTTCATTCCACATCTCATCGTCAAGATAACACAGACGTGACTTTCCCCTTAGTGATCCAGTAATCATGGATTGAGACCACCCGTCTCCACCACTCCTGTTGTACAAAATTAAAACCTAAATGGTCCGTCCAGCAGGAGCTAAAATCTTTAGCTAGTGATGTCACTGGAGGCAGAGTCTGCAAAGTATCTCTCAGAGCTGGGGTACTGATGACCTGGAAACATTAATGCTGAGCTAAACACACTTTTTACTTCTTAATAAAAAAGCAAAGATCCCTCAGGTCCATGAGGGACTACTTAAAAAAACAACACATGAATCAGATGACTTTAAGTATATTTCAATCATGTCTATTCGGATTTTGAAGTTTAACCCTTTTCCTTTCTGTTAAAATAGAGGAAGTGAACTTTATGACCTGTACTGTAGCCAATCAATGAGTGGAGCTCCAAATGTTTGGGATTCACTTGTAAGTAGCTGTCATGTTTTCCACATGCTGGTGAATTAGAATAAAGCCAATGTTTTGGTGCAAAAACTGCACTTCCCCACAAGCGTCCACTTGAGGCAGGCTCTAAATGCCAAAGAAACTCCAATTTCCAATTTAACTGCAGAATTACACACAGTTATGTAGTTGAGAATCATAAGATACAGTGAAGGGGCGTGGCCAATTTGACTGACTGGTGGGAATTGTAGCCGTTTGCCAAGCAAGGCTGTGGCTTAACGCTACCTCTTTGCCCTTATCCAGATTAGCTCTAAGTTAGCTGGAGTGAGCACTTCCTTTAATGATAACCGCCATCTTTTCTTCTTCTTTTTCTTCCTTTGTCTTCACTGTGTTCATGTTTTATAACTGTCCATCAGAGCAAAATTTAAAAACAAAAGAAAAGAGAGTATGTGTGTGTCTTATCATGAGAGTGCTCCTTTCTTTAAAACAAATATTTCTCTACTCATGTCTCTGCTAACACCACATTTACAGGCTGACCTCGACACTTCACATCCAGGGGCAGACCTCTGTATCGATCTCTTATTACACAGCTCAGAAACACAGGGCGACAAAGCTCTCAGTCATACCAATTTATCACGACTGAATCAAATAGACGTCTGACTGTGCTGGAGTGATTCAGCCTACTTGTCAAAGGTGTTTTAACATTCAAAACTTACATTCAAAAGTAATCCCACAGGGCTAAAAGTAGTATATTTCCAAATGCTGCCCAATAGTCCCTTTGTTGGGTCTAGTCAGTAACCTTGCTCTATTTTCATCCATTGAAAGTGCAGCAAAGACTGTAACCAGCTCTTGGTCACCACGAGACAGTTGGACAATTTGTTAAAAATAACTCAGTTCCCCTTTGACAAATAATGTTCGCTTTGAAAGCTGTTATGAGTCACTCAACCCACACAGCTTTTATTTGAATGTTACAGTAAATCACTAATATTCCACTTACTGTATGAGGTCGCAGAGGCGGTTATCGACAGAGGAAAGCTCGATAATACAGCAGAGGAGAATAAAATGCCTTTTTTGATTGATTTTGTTTGAAGAGAAAATAAAATGTTTTCAGTTCATTTTAGATTAAAAGAAAAATGTACAAATGAATAAAATATTGAAAGGATCTTTAATATAAATGGGTATTTGTGTAGATTCAATGGAGTTTTTGTGCCATGCTTTTGACCATTTGGGAACTTTTCATTTAGTGGTACAAAATTTGTGACTAATATTTGAGTTTTCTGCTGTTTGTTTAATGTTCAAAACTTTTAGCTGAACTATTCACCTTAAAGCACATGCTGAGCTACAGTCTGCATCAAAAGAACTGTCAGTCTCTAAAATAACAAGGACTATGATTTTGTCAAAAGACTAGACAATGCTTTTAGGAGGAGGCTCTGAGAACTGAGGAGAGTTGACATTGTTTGAAAAATGACTGTGAGCAGCGGCTGATCTTACATTGTAACTTACTGAAATCAGAATAACAGGATCCGTTGGTTTTTATCCCCTTAAGATTTGTAAAGATTTGGGGGCAAAATTCTCAAACTTGTTCACCAAATACAGAGAAAAAGAACCACCTATAGATGGCATTGAGCATTCATGCAAGGTAAAAGTTTCAGATGAATTTAAGAGGAGTTTTCAGATTTCTTTATAGATCCAGCAAAAACTGCCACCATATTTGAAAGTGATCGACTTGAATGTTCATGGACAGCTCTTGCTCCTGGCTCATTAAGTTTGCAACACCAGCAAAGTCACACCACTGCACCTGGAGAGCATAATGTGCTGTTGACTTATTCCCTATGTGTCTTGAGTTTTCCATCTATTTATAAGGAGGGCACTGGGCTCTTTCTGAATAAAACCAGCTGTAAAACTTAAATGCGTCACTTCACCCCCACCATCTCTAAAAGAGGTGAGATGAGTTCAAGATTTCACAAATGTGGGTTCTTGAATGAACTGGCTGGTTGTCAGACTGAGGGTTACAGTCAATCCCCAAGGAGATTTTCTTTTACCCTTTTCCATTGACATGTTTAGAACAAATCAGTGCAGCAGTCTCAAGCCCATGCGTCAGACCTGTTGCCTGTTTTTTTGTCATTAGCTGGTGCTGAATTGATGTCCTTTCAGCACCCTCTTCTGTTCATTTGCATGTCCTTGTACTTTAAAGTTCTTATGTATATGTTATACGTTTGTCAGGCTTGTTGATGGAGAAAAATTGATGAACACCATCCATTCTGCTAATGTGAGGACACAATAGTCATGACATACAGAGTTCTGTATGAACACTGTACAGGAAAAGCTTAAACCCAACTGGACCAACATGCAGCCCATCAAGAGCCTATGTTATGTTATCTGTTATCTGTTACATGTTATATGATGTTATAGGATGTTATAGGATGTTATTTATTTATTTATTTATTTATTTATTGATGTATTTGTGTATTTTAGATTTAAGTTGGTTGTACCACCTGACACAGAAAGTGCACCTGCACAAAATATCTACAAACCTTTTCATTCAGCCTTCGAGGTTAGTTTGGGTCCTGGGATGATGCAATACCCAGCAAATCTTGTTTCCACTTAACTTGAAAACAAACAAAAAAAAAAGAAAATAAAAAAATAAAAAAAAATAAAAAATACACTCCAGCGATTATGGTTGTACCACCCTGACATTCAAAAGCATTAAATTACTGGACACACATTTTTAAATAATCCTCATCGCTTAAAAATATACATATATGTTTAATTATTTATTAATAAAATCATGCCACAGCATTTGATTTGAATTATTGTCATCAAAAACTTTGTGAGTAGTTTTTTTAGTTGATTCTTGTGCTTGGACAGTTACATTACCTGACATTTTTGGGGTCTGATATACCAAAAGATCTAAACATGTGTGCTACTTCGATGTATTAAAAATGTAACTAAATAGAAAAGTGCCCGATGATATAAATACTGAATTGATCAAAACATTTCAAAAGGAAATTACTGTTCTAGACACAAAAATATGAACGCCATGTCACTGACTCATACAAATCATGAAGAGAACAAGGTACCCACCAGCAGAAGGGGCAGTCAGTAGTCAGTGAATTGCTGAATAGTTCAAGGTGATGATTGAATTATATAAATGCTTGAAATGTCCATCCCTAGAAAATATGTACATCCCAAGGTGAGTCATCAGGGCAGGACATCATAAGAATGCTCATGTAACCTGCTATGATGCAGTTATATTGCATTTATATTAATGCTATATATAGATAAGTCTTCCGTTCTCATCATTTGCCTTCTTTAGCCTCAGCTGTTTCACCCTGTTGCGTATTGCTCTTCAGGTTTTCCATTCTTTTCTTCTTTTTTTTTTAATCAGAGACAGAAAACATGGCAGTTGATAGTCCAGGAAACAAGGCGATAGTGGGGAGTGACATGCAGGGAAGGGGCCATTGGCTGGATTTAAACCTGGTTGGTCGGTCAGGGGTTTTAACCTCATGTGGCGCGCAATCTATCTGCTAGGACATACCAACACCCCGGATTTTGAAAATTTCGCACGACTCAAATGTGATCCCCTTCCTCCCACTAGCTCATGGTGGCTGCTCCTGAATATTCCTGTCACGCATGAAGCTCATCCCAAAAGAGTTTTATGCATGTGTGAAAACACTATTATCCTCATTTAGCACCTACATTTTATTTTAATTACTGTGAAAAAAAAAATGTTGCCGAACAATTGTGTAACCCTTAGGGAAACATATCATTCTTTCTAAACCCTCCCTCCTTTAAGTTTAAACAAAAGCATAAGTTTGTTTGTGTTGTCACTCATTTGTTCGCTTAATTCACTGATGTGTGGGTTTAAAGTCTGATGATTTACTTAATCTACTCCAGCCTTTCGTTGTGTGAGTGCTCAATGTTTTTTATCCCTGAGAGGAAGTGGAGGAAACACACAGGGAGGAGATGAGGGAGTGAAGTTGAAAGAGAGAAGAAGATGCATGGAGGATATTTACTTTGATGTGTTGAGCTGTGTAAACAATGCTTAAGCTTACCCTAAAAGTACAGATATTTCAAGAAGACTTCCGTCATTCACACACAGACTCAGCCAACAACACACTCTGACTCCTGTGGGTATCAAACTCTAAGATTGCCATTGCTCCCTGATACCGTAAAGGTGCGTTACAAATGTGTTTTTGCTGTTTGTGGCAGCGCTCTTATCCTCCCATCCATCTCTTCCCCTCTCCTTCCTCATCCCTGATCTCTGTCTCCATCTCCTCTCCTCCCTCTGCGCTCTTCCCCCCGTCTTCTCTTTTCATCTCTGTCACTGTCCCCCAGCTGGCTAGGTGAGATAACTCCTCCACAGTGAGATACTCGCAGCTCATTGGCTAAATGATGAAGGAAAGGGCACCAATCACAGGCAGCATCATTAGTTGTGGCAATCATGAGTTGAGGCTGTGGCTTTATCTGCTCAACCTGATCCTAAACTGTCCTAAACCATCTTTTCCATCCCACTAAACTCTTAAACACACGCTGGTCTAATGTGTGTGCACATTAGCCCCTTTTTGTTGAACACCTCATTCCCCTTTGAACACAGAGCAATCTAGATGTTTTAAGAGATAACCAAGACCTTTAACATCAGCGAAGAGTATGTATACCCATCTCACTCTGTTTGGTTTAAGGCTGGAAGAAGTTCCTGGCAGAGTTTTATTTTGTTGAGCACATTCACTGCCAACACTCAAACACAACTTCCACAAACTTTAATAATGGAAAAGGAACTTGTGTGTACGTGTGAATTTATCTCTTTGTGCGTCTTTGTTTTCTTTTCCCATAATAAGACTGAGAGTGAAGGATCTAGTTTAGCCAAGCTTCAGAGTTCGAAAGTGCAGCTGGCTGACACACGAATCAGACAAAAAAAAGAGAAAAAAAAAAACACCAAAGAACAGTCTGACAGAAGAAAAGTTGTTGGTGAATAATCAACCAAGACACGGCGAGTGTACAGCAATGCTTACAACTCTGGGAACAACAGTGTTCTTTTGTGTTTATTATTAGTTTTTTTTTTTTTTCACAGCATAGGTGAGACTTGGTTAGCATGCTAACAAGAGCAATGTTCAAACCTGTTATTGGCAAAGCATTACACTGTAGCTTGGGGGAATTTCTTAAACTTTCAACAGGCGACATGGACTGTATTAAACATGAATGAAGTCTCAGTGTCTTCACCATCTAATGTGAGAAGAGGCATTAGGAAGCACAAAGATGTTGGTCACCACCATAGTTATGACTCCAACTAACTTCAAGTCAAAAGGCCTGTACAACGAAGCTGGATTTTCCCTTATTGAGGTAATTTCAGGCTTTACCCTGGATTTTCCGTTGGATGACGCTGGTTCACTTCTCTTTGGGAAACATCACCATGGTAACTTATGCTGAATATGGACAAAAGATTAACGAGTATATTACACCACCTCCTGACCAATCAGTTCTCTTGAATGGCCTGCCCATTTTTAGAAGATCCTTTCCAAGCTGGTGTGTGGTGGTCATGAGAGGAGCGCTTAGGAGAGAGAGTTTTTAGGGATAGATGCAATCCCTTTGATGTCCCCGATGACATCCTGTATGAAAGATACAGCTTTTTATCGGATGGACTGGACTACATTTGTCAACTGATGGATCCACATGTTATAAATGTAACGCACTGCAGTCGTGGGGCATCTGAAATAATGAGGTTAATAATGGTCGCACATAGCATAACTGCAGAAACATGAACTTATAGAATGCACAACTACTCGTGCCGTCATGGTGAGGAATTAATATTCCAACACAAAACGCATTCACACAGGGGTTACTGAGCCTCAAAAGAACTCAATGGAAAACACAAATGAAAGGAAGGACACTGAGGAAGTACTCTGCCCAAAACGTCTGTACCTTAATAAAGTGAAACTGGATGATCAGAGTGCTGTCTGTTTATACTGTCCGATGAATTAATATTGTATAATCTCACAAATGTACGCATTAACAGAGTTGTCAGTTTTCTGCCAGAATTCCTTCCAGGCGTTTGCTGTGGTAACAGTGTTGCTTTTGACCAGGGTTTTATTCTATTTAATTTTTGCTGTTTTAGTTGACTTTTAATTGTTTCTTTTTTAATATTTTCCTAACCTTTTCTCTATGTAGCTCTTTGAATTGCCTTGTTGCCGAAATGTGCTTTATAAATAAACTTGCCTTGCCTTTTGTCTTCTGCTGCAAGTAGTCACAACCTTTTCTGTGCTCATTTATTCATGCTATATTAAACTAAACTAGCTAACACACACACACACACAAGGCAGAGCGTAAGAGTGAAAATGTGCTTCAAAGTGTTGGAAAAGATGTGGGGGAGGGGGCGCTTTACTGTGATAACTCAATATGTTATTAGTCGACAGCCATGCAAGCAAAAAGAAAAAAGGGGGTCCGCAGAATAGCATTCAGCAAGTGCCATCCACTGAGCCAAGCTGCTCATTTGGCTAAACAGAAAAAAAAAAAGTTTGAAAAGACCAAACAGAGAGAGAAAAAAATGAAATCAAAGGGACTGATTTGTATTCTATACTGGCTTTTTAGAATACCTATAGTTGAAATAGACTGCTGCAGCTCATTTACTCTCTTATTAACATTGAGGACTGAGTTCTATCTTCCCTTGACCTGCTTCTTAAAATGAATACAAACCGAAAAACAAACCAACCTTATCTGAACTTTAAAAAAATTACAGATGTACACTGAATACTTAACTGCCTCAGTCATTACTATACATTTTTGTTTTACTTCAAGCTTCACTGCTCCCTCTGAATCTCCTGTAGACTCTTAGCTGCATGCTAACCCAGTGAGCTGATTATCTTGAATTTCAAACCCTTGTTAACACAAAGGAATGGAAGAGCTGTGTTGGAAAATGTGTGAAGAGGGTTTTTTTTTTCTTTTTTTATCACATCCGTAGCATTAGGACTCAAACTGCTACAAGCTGTTGTATTGATTTGCTGAGCGTTGAGTGCCCCCTGGTGGTCTACTGGAGACTGGTCATCTCAGTGTAGCGCAGAGAGGAGGAGGTTCAAATGGTCCTGTGCTGCCACCATGTGTGTACATTGTATGCTTGCATGTTTTTATAATGCACTGAAATTTTCTCCTTTGATATTTTATTATTCTTTAAAATAATATTTAATAACCTAAATGATAGAGTACTTCATCTTTATGCTGCACGGTGCTGCCATCTCACCAGGCATCTAGACACTGACAACAGCACAGACACTGACAAAATCCCCGAAAAGGTTTACTGGTCTATAACAATCCTCCAACAGGCGCTGTCTGACAGGCCATTTGGCTGCTTAAGTCTGACCTTTGTCAATGTACATCACTTCTCAGAGCTTCAAATATGAAAACACTTCACACGGAAAGGTTAATAGGAGAGCTGGAGCAAATTCATAGAAGGTCAAAGATCTTTCTCTTTCAGACATAAGATCAGAAAGAAACAAACAACTCAATAGAAACATCAATCTAAAAGGCCGATTCAAGGAGAAGTTTGAAGAATATGGAAATCTAATTAGCTCCAACAGGCTTTTCCAAAGTTTAATCCACATTATAGGCTTTTGTGAGAGACCGGCTAGATTTAGGGACAATTAAACAAGAAAGCATGATGTGTAAGTTTTGTTTACATTCAGATTAAACCTTTGCCTGAAGAACCAGTGACACACTCCAGCCAACAGGTGGTGCTGCTGCCTCTGTTGAGAGCATTCATCAGAGGTATTCATGGTGACCACACTGTAATCCAGAAAAGCCCAAAGTCATGCAGTAGTGTGATGTCACACATTTACACAGCGCTTACCAGAACCTCGCCTGGCTCACTGTTGAGGTCATGTTGCTATTATGAGATGAGTGCTCGGAGAAATGCCCTCTCCCTGGCTGCATCAGCAGGATGTAACTGAACCTCTGAGGGGATTAAAGAGGGAAGACCAGCAGGTTTCATGATGTCAGCAGGGGGACATGAGCTCTGTGTGTCATGACTTTATTAAAGCCTGATGTAATCAAGAGTAGCTTGATCAGTTGCAAAATAAAAGAGGTGACTACTAGACTTCTAAAACCCTGCACACAGGTACAGCAACAAAATAATAATAGCAGTGATGCAGTACTAGAGTGAGTAAAATATGTAGTAACGTTTAAATAAATAAATAAATAAATAAATAAATAAATAAATAAATAAATAAATAAGGTACAGACTACATGTACAAAAATATGATGTTTGATAATTTAGTTGATGCATCGATGAATGCCTCAGTTTCTATAATCATATGTTGGCCTCTTCAAATTTCTCTTTGTTCCTCTAATTAAAAAAAAAAAGTTTATGATCACCTGGTGTTGCATAGGGAAGGGTTTATAAAAAAAAACTTGCTTGGTTAAAGAAGTCCACTGTTCAATTTTTCAGCCATGCAGTCATTTAATATCTCCTGTTATCATTGTTTGTGTTTTTAGAACTTTTCTTTCGTTTTTTGTGTTGAGCACTAAACATTTTTGCAAAAAGCATCTTTCAAAAGAGGGCACTGCAAAGTAAATCAGGCTATAAATGCTGTGATATGTGCACTGGTCAGTGCTCTTATATTGATCCAAATAAAAATAAATGAAAATGTATATTTATGGTTCTCTTCAGACCTTCAAGCTAAAGGGGGATTGGATATTTTTAAACCTGGATCATGTTTCTTTAACACATTTTCAGTAAATGCACCAGTGAACTAGCCCATCTCCTGTTCTGGTGGGTAAATATACAGTTCTGTATGAGAAGTCTGGTGTTTCTTAAGAGGCATACTGGCTGGATTCTGGTTAAAAAAAAAAAAGTAAATCCTTTGTAAACAAAAAAGCTCTTTCTCTGATGTAGTTCTGGCTGGAAAAAGGAGCCAGACCTTTTGAACAGCAATCCCAGCATGTGAAAAGGCATTTAAAGTAGACACACTTTGATTAAGCCTAATATTCCTGGAGGGTTTTATTGCATAACTGTCCATATTGTAGCTTTTCTGGCAGAACAATCAGCTGGTTTTCTTTAAAAATATATTTTTTTAAAAAAAACAGTCATTTCAACAAATGTGTCAAAAGCAGGACACTGGTTTCATAAGTGTCCCTACTTTATGTCATGAATACTCATGACTTTAGCACAAATGAAGCAAAGACTGACTTTAACAGAGGTATAGAAGAATGCATACATTACAAAGTATATTTGAAATTGATCCATACAGTCGCGGGGTGTGTGTGTGTGTGTGTTGTATTTTTTCTTCTTGAGCTCTCTGTGTATAAGGCCCATCTAGGGATGGGCGCTGCAGACCATTCTAGGCTATTAATGCCGTGGTATGAAGCACCCGTCCAACCCTTATACTGGTCCTTGTAAAAATAATCATGACATAAAAAATACTGAAACAGAAACATGACCCTATAATAAGAAACAAGTCTTCGAGGACTCTGTGAAATTTCTGGTATGCTCATAAGTAACACATTGACACCTTCTCAGCGTGCAATAAATATTGTCGAGGGGGGAAGATTCTCTCAGTCCCAGTATTCTTTTTAGACCACGATTATTATACACAACAGAGGACAAAATCCTCTTTCCACCATCATGCAGTGTGACTGACATACTCAGCACAATAGCTGAATTATACAATATTACACACAAAATCAATCCCATACAAGCTTAACAGTACAGCTGCTTCCTATGAGCGGTTGGTTTCCTCCAGTCTTTTCCCTCGAGAGCATTAATATTGATGCTGAGAAAGGAGGCTGAGCAAGCTCTCAGTCACTCTCTCTCTCTCTCTCACATATCTCTCGCTCTCTCCCCCTCCCTCTTATACCCACACCCTGGATGCAGGCAGGCGTGCACACACCGGCAGATTGACTCAGCTTCCGTATCGCTCTCCCTGCTCCATCTCTGTGTCTCGATCCGTCCCTGCTCTCTCCTCTGGTGGATTCTAACCCACTGCTTTGTGGAACACCGGTAAGAACGAACCACCTCTCCATCTTTTGCGTTATTTCATTTCTCTTTGCTTTGTGTGTCTCTTTTTGGTTTCATTTTACGTGAGTCTGACAAAGGATTGGGGTGTGGCTGTGGAAGAAGGAGCCTGCTGGTGATGGGAGCTGTGAAATGATGTGAGAACAGGATGCTGAGGATGACAGTGATGGTGTTAGAGGAACAATAGAGCACATGCTTGAGAGCTAGGTTGAGATTATGGCTGCTAATATTATTATAAAGACTTGGCAGGGCTGGATATAGACGCCTCCGTAGCTTTACAGACATGATCCAGTGGGCCTTGTTCCAAGGAAATGCATACTTAAAATTCTGTCCATGTGCGTGGCACATCTCTGCCTATGTCGCACTGAATCTTTTAGGCCCCATTCACATTCAGACGAGCAACATTAGTTAATTTTACAGCAGCTTGGTGTACAGACGGCTGGTTACAGGCTGGTGGGCTTGTCACATTTCCACAGCAGCCCCTGACAGAGCTGTGCTTCAAAGAGGCGTGACTGGGCCTTGACTCTGCAAGACAGATTAGTCAGACCTAAGGCTAGGTCAAGAATATGACTGCAGTGGAGCCTGTGGCGGAGCAGTGCCTGAATCCAGCAGGCTGCAGGGGAGGATGCAGAGAGAAAAAGAAGGAGAGAGAAAAGATGCAGAGGGAGAGAACAAAGAGCTCAGCCTGAGAGAAAGCAAAAAGGTAGAGACAAAGAAGATCAGACAGATGGGTAAAAATAGGCACATGTTAGCTTCATAGGCATTTTGTTTGGAAGAAAATCAAGGCAGAGCACGAGTGGGAGGTGGCCACCACTCACAGGCGTGCATGTGAACGTGTCTGCACATAAAGGGAGTGGCTATGAGGTGTGCTGCTCAGACAGTTACACAGACACAAAAATTATATTTAATGTCAGATAAAACTATTCAGATTAAGAACCTTTTCCACAACTTTAATAACACTGCTCCTGTAGAATATTCCCATGTGAAACATCTTATATGCTGTTATAAACGTATAATCACATTTTCTAATCCCTACGATGGCTGACAAGAAAGGTCAAACTCGGGTGCTCAGATTTGTTTTTTCTTTTCTTCTTTTTTATTTCAGCCAAAATGTCTGACAAGCCTGACATGACTGAGATCTCTCGCTTTGACAAGACAAAGCTGAAGAAGACAGAGACAAAAGAAAAAAACCCTCTGCCCACCAAAGAGAGTGAGTGCCCCTCGTGTCTACAGCATGTGTGTGTGTTTGTGTGTTTCTGGGCAGAATTAAAGCCTCAATTCCCTGCAACAATTTTCCTTTCAGTAGCTACTTATCACCTCCAGCGCTGTCAGAGGAGTACATGCTCAGCAAGCAGAGCAGCAGAAAGCAAATTGCTGCAACATCAGCACAACATAGATATCAAGAATATACAGAAAATCCAAAACCAGCATCCCTCTTGTGTATAACTGATACAAATTCAAGCCCGCTGAACAATAATCCATGTTTTGTTTTGTTTTTTCTTTCAGCAATTGAGCAAGAGAGAAAAGGCGATGCCACACCTTGACTTCTGAGCACATGAAGAAAAGAAGCTGAGATGCCACAGCAAAAAAAAAGCACTTTCTTTTGATCAATACAGTATTTCAATCTCTTGCTTTGTCTTCAAAAAAAAGGGTGCTCTTAAGCTCCCCAGGGTGCTGTAAGGGGTATGGCATCCTCACATGGGGGCTCTCTTACCACAGGGGTGGAACAACATTAGCCTGGGTGCCTATCTAGAACTGTTAGCTTAGAGCTAACATGTCCCAAATGTTGCCAAACTGGGGAGTAGTGGTGGTGGTGGTGGAGCACAGAAAGATAGGCAGGCATCCAGGCTACAGGGGGAGGAAGTGTGGGTGGGAGGGTGAGGACATGGGAGCATTCTGAGTCTAATCATGTGGGATGTTTTCTTAAAAAAAACTTTTTACTTTTCTTTATGAAATAAATATGAAGACATTCAACCAGCCTGTCCTGCGTATTTCTCTCTCCTTTGTGTCCATGTTGGGTATACACGTTACAGTTTAGGGCTGATACACTCACACACACAAATGGGGCGAGGCCTTATCCTACAAGGCTGTGGTATGAATACACAATGATTTATCTGGGCTGCTAGCTAATGGTGTCAGCACAGACTATAAACCTTAGCAGTATAAGCACATGTAACTGTCACTTTTTTTAAAAAAAGTAAATACCCAAATCTACCAGTAAATCTTATGCTTATCTTACATCACTTTAAGATGTAGCAAGATTTCAAGGAGGATCTGAAAGATGTTTCACAACATGGGTGAAGTTTTGGTGTATTTCAGTGAAAGGGTCCTCTTAAAAAGAATAGCACACACTATTTTATTGAGGTAATTTGTGTTGCTAGCATTAAAAACTCATTTCCATGCATCCTAAAAAAAACAAGTAAAAAAAAAATCCTAATTACTTAAATTTTCTTAATGTGATGCATTATATTGAATAGCTTGACATGACAGCAAGATGCTAATGTCAAGCTAGCTTTGTTTTTTTAGAGCCAACATGAGTTAAGCGTTGGCTGATCAATCATACTTGGTTAATAGTTAAAATTCTATGCAAGAAAAAGAAGAGCAGCCACATTTGTTTGATTGTGGCTTTTAAAATGTTTTCTCTTTTTTCATTTTTTGTTTAGGCTTTGTAATGCTGCACTGGTTTCACCTATTTCACAATGGTGAAATTTACAAGGAGACACAGACAGTAGCAGTAAATATCAACAGCATTATCAGTAATTCAGGATTCCTCAGGAAAAGACACAGCTAAAATATCATTAAAACACGCCATACTTTTTATTTATTTTCCATTAAATGCTGGAGCAACAAAAAAGCTAGCTTGCTATGTGGCAGCAACTGTTGGGCCTGATAGAGGGTTGAGGAATGTGATTGGCTGATAGAGACTGAGGGGCGGGAATTGTTCGCAAAGGCACCGTACATCATACTGAAAGGTATCCACTATATACAAATCCGAAGTGTAAAATGCCACCGGCTAAAATATGAGATGAAGACATTAGAAAGTGTGCCATTTAAAAACCTATAAAACTAACTGATTGAAAATATCATTATGTACAATAAAAACACTGAATTATAAAATGACATTTTCTGCATTAAGGAGACGTTTCAGTCTATTGTTTTTTTTTCAACACTTTAAATACGGTTGGATTAAAATGAGTTACAGCGGCCTAATAACAGTTATTTATGACCCAGAATTCTTGGCTGACTCAGGTCGCTGACTGGCGTCACCAGTCCTACCACCCTTCCCCGGACTGTCAAACTTGCCACCTCCTGATCCTTTATTGCTCCATTTCTCTCACCTCACACTGCCATAAATCAGCCGTCAGCGCGCCTTGGACAGCCTAATGTGTCTGAAATGTCTGTTAGAAGTCTTTAATTAATGTGCATTTTTTACTCCATGTTATTTTAACCGTAACGACCCCGACCCTGCAGCTTCCTCTGTGGTAAATTGTAAGGATGAGCCAGAATACACATCATCAAACCTTGCGTACAATACATTCATAAAATAAACACCTCGAAAACTTTATCGTCCTGACTGTAGCAAAAACATTTATTTTCAAGCGGCAATGTTCCAAATTAAATATTAATTAAAGACTGTCTTTAATTCACGCGATAGCCTATGTCCACGAGAGTTTCAGTGTAGCACTTGTACTTTAACACGCCCGGCTAGATACGGTTCTATTGTTTTCTATTATTAACCCATTAAAACCACTAAAGAGACAAATTATGAAGCATTTTAACCGCTCTGTATTATTTATCAATCAGGTGTTGAGGGGCTCTAGGTTTCAGTCATATCGCAGAATGAATGTGAGCCATGTCTAATTAGTAAGGATTATCCTCACCTACACCCCTCCACTATTGACTGCAGGACCTCGCCCAGTCGTCCGGCTATTGTTTAATGCAATGAGTGAATGGCTGATTTATGGGATTTTGAGTGGCTTAAAGGGGATTTGAAAAGTGTGAGCGATATCATTTAAAAAACTCTAATGTTTGTCACCAAGCTGAGAACTCCTCTCGCATCAAATCACGGTACGAGTATGAAACAGAAACTGCAGAGATGGTTGATGAGGGTAGTAATCATGGAGGCTAAATCAAGGACAATCAGCAAAATTATAAGTAATGAGACTCAGTATTGGCTGATCCTAGATTTAGCTGATGGTGATCAATCAATATGAAATTAATCCATCTGTTTAGACAAGCACAAATCAGGACCATCCCCATAACAAAATATACGACGATGAAATATTAACTTACAGGTTAAAACTGTGATATTCTTATTTGTTTAAACTCTTGTAAATTCCAGACTGTTTTCACACCAAGTTGCTTCCCAGGGAAACATCTATTATCCTATTACCACAAAGATGCCAATGTCGCCGATGTGTGAGGCAGTATTTACATGACTATATACCATCAGCTCCTGAAAGACTTTCGCCACTGTCTTTCCCACTGGGACACCGGTGCCATCTTTCAAATTCCAACAACACATAAACCCTTACGGCAAAATTCAGTCCTGTATATCCTCAATATATGTAAGCTAGTTTATGATATGGAATAATTTTTAATAAAAACTTTTGTCTGGTGTGACCAAATTGTAAGTTTATTATGTAAAGCTCGAGTCTTCTTGTAAAATACAAATAGTTGGTCGTAAAATACTGGGAATATAATAATCTCTCTAATGATAATTTCCGCTATAAATATTATGCATCACTTTCAAGTATTCTGTGGGATAACGGTGCACAGCGTTTGTTAGTGTGTTGGCGAGTAATGTTACTGAAACATACGTTATAAATGATGCGTCGTTTCGTTTTCTTTTGCATCGTCATAACAAACTGATTAAATCCGAGTGATATATTTTAATACGTGGGAAAGAGTTTCAGGATTAGGCCTGGGAACGACAGGTGAATGAATGAGGGGCTGTTTGACTGTCTGCGTCACTTCTTTGAAGTGCATTTACGCAGCGACGGCTCCTATTTGTCTCACGGACGCAGCAATCAATGTCGTAGTTGAAGCTTTTTCACAGCGAAACGTTACCTGCAGGACAATCTGTCAATCAAAGGGGCACGACCATATAAATATCATCAGTCCTACTGCTTCCTCAGTTGACTCCTGCTCTTGTGGTACTCACATCTGGGATACAAACAAACAGGACGTGTGGATTAAAGCTGCTATGGGACCTTTAAATCTCTTTCCAGCCTTGGTTCTGTCCGTGTGCTGCAACGTTGAGTTTTCATTGGCTTGGTATGTCAGCTGTTATAGGAATTCATTCAGATACAGGAAAGTTTAACGTCTTTATTTGATGGAGTATTCACCTGGCTCTAATGTGTCTGCTTTGCTTCTGATTTTCTCGGTAGGACGGTGAATAACTTCCTCATGACTGGACCAAAGGTAAATTTTAACTGCATGTATCTGATGGTGTTGTGCGTAAAACATCTCCTCGGTCAATTTTATGTATGAGCAAGTGTTTTTTTTTCGTCAGAAAGAATAACTTTTCATCCTGTTTTTATACAACATGTACCTGATGTTGTCAATCATCTATCCTCAGGCTTTTCTGACATATGCCGGCAGCGTGCAGATGGGCGCACAAAGTGGAATACAGGAGTGTAAACACCAGTTCGCATGGGAGAAGTGGAACTGTCCGGAGAATACGCTCCAACTCTCCACACACAACGGCCTGCGAAGTGGTAAGACATTTTCTGAATTTCTGCAAATCTCTTGCATGTCATTCAGCTTTGAGTAGCGAGCTACACTGATAAAGGCATATATTTTACGCAAACTTTGAGATGCATAAGGAATAAAAAACATTTTTTACTCAAATTATTTGGTGAAGTCAAGCTGATTAGACCTAAATTGATGCTACATATTATCTCTCGCAACGTCTTTACGCACGGTTTACGCGCTTTTACGCACGACGTTTGAGTGTAACAAGTGCACATTTATGTCTCAAATTTGATCATATCGAATAACAGTTTTTTTGTATTGTCATTTATTGAAGCCACAAGGGAGACTTCTTTTGTCCATGCAATCAGCGCTGCCGGGGTGATGTACACGCTTACCAAGAACTGCAGTATGGGAGACTTTGACAACTGTGGCTGCGATGACTCCAGAATTGGACAGACAGGTATATATTTTTTAATTTATATGTGTTTACAATTAACGTTCAATGGTGAAAATGTAACATTAATGCGAGAACCAAATTATTCATGTTATTATTTATCTATTCAACAGGTGGTAGGGGATGGATCTGGGGAGGCTGCAGTGATAATGTGGCTTTTGGAGAAAAGATCTCCAAACAATTTGTGGACGCACTCGAAGATGGGCACGACTCGCGCGCAGCAGTCAACCTGCACAACAACGAGGCCGGCAGACTGGTAAGTTATCATTTCATTTCTTGATGAATCTATTGAACTCACGTGATGCATCTTCAATGGCATTTGATTAAATTCAAACGCAGCGACAACAAACTTTAAAAATTGAAATCTCTCGTTTTCTTTGCAGGCCATCAAAGCTACTATGAGGAAAGCCTGTAAGTGTCATGGAGTATCCGGGAGCTGCAGCATCCAAACCTGCTGGATGCAGCTGGCGGACTTCAGGGAGGTGGGAACATACCTGAAGATGAAGCACGAACAGGCAAAGAAGCTGGAGATGGACAAGAGGCCTGTAAGGGCTGGGAACAGTGCTGACAACAGAGGGGCCATCGCGCACACTTTCCGGAGCATCGCTAGGACAGAGCTCATTTACCTGGAGGATTCCCCGGATTACTGCCTCAAAAACCTGAGCCTGGGATACCAGGGCACGGAGGGTCGGGAGTGTTTGAAGGGGGGCAAGAACATGTCCCAACGGGGGAAAAAGAGCTGCCGCAGGCTGTGCTATGAATGCGGCCTCAGAGTTGTGGAGAAGCGCATCGAGGTTGTCAGCAGCTGCAACTGCAAGTTTCACTGGTGCTGCACAGTCAAGTGTGACAAATGCGTACAGATTGTGACGAAATATTACTGTGCACGTAGAGAGGGTGGAAGGAAACCACATAACAAAACGAAACGCAGACACCGTGCGCACAGGCAATGATTTCCATGAAATCGGCATCTGTATCACTTCTTGTTGTATTCAACATTTTGGACACCACGAGACAGAATTCTGTATTATATATTTTTTTGATTTACATTATTTTTTTCCTTCATCACTTTTGGCACTTTATCTAAAGGATCTGATTCTTGTTTTACATCAGTTTTGTTCTCTGAGGACCAAACTTCATGTTCACACGTTACCGTTTGTGTCCAAGAATGTTTGGCCGGGTTTGTTTGTCTTCTGTGAAGTCTGTAATGTCAAATATCTTATATGTGTATAAATTTAACAAATAAATATTTTCTAAATTACGCGTGGCTCAGTCTGATCTGTCAGGAGTAAACTGTATCACATCTTTTTGTATATTTGTCCCATTGCACTCACACAGACTTTGGAGGATAAACTGCTGCTTAATGCCATCCTTTGAAGTGCGTATATAGGCGTTTCCTGAACCCGTCAACCAATCACCTCTCTAGGGGCTCCGGGTCAAAGAACAAGAGTTCCATTTGTTCGTCATTCAAGGAAAACCAAAAGTCTGAGCGCACAGGTTGAAATAAACCACATCTCTACACTGAGCGTTAACGGAACGGGTGAAAAAGATGCAGTCATTGTTTTGGCTCCTGGTTGTTTTGCTCAAACTGTTTCCGGGGCATGCCTGGTAAGAAACTAACTGCACTGTTTAAATGCATCTTCGCTCTGTTTCAATGTTAAAACAGATTTAACAGAAGTGATCTTCTTTCCAGGTTGGCGAGCAACTTACTTATGACAGGACCAAAGGTAAACAGGCAGTATTTTGTGACCGCTATTATTTGGGGAAGTTAGGGACACATTTCAGAATGGAAAACTAACGTTGTGTCATTCTGCAGGCCTATCTCACCTATGCAAGAAGCGTTCAAGCGGGCGCTCAAAGAGGGATTGAGGAGTGCAAACATCAGTTTGCATGGGACAGATGGAACTGTCCTGACAGCGCAACTCAGCTGAAAGGCCTCAGACGTGGTAGGTCGAGATGAAAAACGTTTATTTGTTACAGGTTTGGATCAAAGCAAAACTATACGTCTTCGTATATCGTGACAGAGCGTCATGTGGTCAAGATTTCTTTTATATTGAGTAGCAAATGCACGAATGAGTAACATCGTGTTTTTATATATATATATATATATATATATATATATATATATATATATATATATATATATATATATATATATATATATATATATATATATATATATATATTTAATGAGGAAAAAAGGAGGAATTGTAGCAAAATAAAAATTAGCCAAAAAAAAAGTATTTCGAGAAAGTTTTGTTTACATTGTTTATCTTATAATCCACAGCCACCAGAGAGTCATCTTTCGTCCACGCCATCAGTGCAGCCGGGGTCATGTACACTCTGACCAGAAACTGTAGTTTGGGAGATCTGGAAAACTGCGGCTGTGATGCGACAAAGAACGGAAAGATTGGTAAGATTTCAGACACTAAACTAAACTTAAACAGGGACTTAACTTAAACAAAAGTATCAAAAAATACTGTATGTCTGATAAAGCAGTGGCTTTATGCCACCTCAAATCTGCATGCTTCACTGAAACCGGTTAGGATTGGTCACCTGTTTACAATGACACTGTGCGCAGGTGGTCGGGGTTGGTTGTGGGGTGGCTGCAGTGATAACGTGGATTTTGGAGAGAGGATTTCCAAACAGTACGTGGATGCGCAGGAAACTGGTCAGGACTCCAGGGCTGCTGTCAACCTGCACAACAACGCGGCCGGACGGATGGTGAGTTATGCTCACATCATGCATTTGCTTAACACACTATGGGTTAAAGTCGTTGGTAGTAATGAACTTTCCATGGTTTTCTACAGGCCGTGAAGGCAACAATGAAGCGCATCTGCAGGTGTCACGGTATGTCTGAGAGCTGCAGTGTCCAAACCTGCTGGACGCAGCTGTCTGATTTCAGAGAAATCGGAAATTACTTGAAGATCAAGCACAGTCAAGCGCAGAAGCTGGACATCGACAAAAAGCGCATGCGTGCAGGAAACAGCGCGGACAACCGAGGTGCCATCGTGGATGCGTTCAGCAGCGTGGCCCCTACTGAGCTCATCTTCCTGGAGGATTCCCCGGACTACTGCAGGAGGAACACCAGCCTGGGGCTGTACGGCACCGAGGGCCGGGAGTGTGTGCAGCATGCAGAGGGGATGAGCCAGTGGGAGAGACGCAGCTGCCGCAGGTTGTGTCATGACTGCGGCCTGAGGGTGGAGGAGAGGCGCACGGAGGTAGTGAGCAGCTGTAACTGCAAATTTCACTGGTGCTGCACGGTGAACTGTGAGGACTGCTCCCAGGTGATAGTGAAATATGTGTGCGGCAGGAGGGACGGAGATGGACACGGCTTTAGACGGAGACACAGAGGACCCAAATGAAAAACACACTAATACTTTCAAGCAAATGTTTGCAGTTTTAAATGACTTTCAATATGTTAAATTATGGCCTGTGTGAAAATGTTTCATGTCTGTTTGCACTTTTTATTCCTTTTTTATGTCTCTGTACATAAACTGTAATTGTATATTTATGAGTGTTGGCTTTTCTTACCTTAAATAAAATGGGGAAATAAATGTCTTTCACCTTTCTTTATAGCAACAATAACACAGATGGCTATTTTACTTGATAAACCTTGGGATTCTTACATTTTATGACAGGGCACACAGGCCTCTCTTAGAATTAGAAAGGAGTGAATACACCAAACAAAGGATTACATGGATAACATGGTGCACTTCGCACCTAACCAAGATGTTGATCCAGCAGTTGATCCACTATCACTTTGATGTCGACGTGTATTGATTTCATTCAAAGAGCAGTGAGGCTTTGAAAGACAAATTAGGGAGTATTTCCAGGTATTTGGCCTGTTAATCCAGGCCACCACTGCCTATCCTATTCTTTGTCACATCCCACAGGCAATGCAAATGTATCACAATACATCAAAGCCCCATAGAGGAAACACACTGACAGACTGTAACAGGACAATCTGACTGGTCTCGCAGTATATTTCTCAGAAAAGTGGGTCAGATTAGAATCTAGATATCACACTATAGATCCAGGGAAGTTATAAATAAGTGTGACTTACATTCCACCTTGGATGCCAGCACATTTCTAATCTTATAATTTGCAAGTAATTAGGTCTGAGAGAAGCCTTCTCTCTGCCCACAGGCCTATCTGTGTCTGAGGAGCCATTCATCCCTTTCCCTCTTCCCTCTACCCCCTGTATCTCCAAAAATCTTCCTCTCAGCTGGACGTGTCATAAATCTGCCACCGTCTCAGCTCAATGAGTGATGGAGTGGATATTAGCTCCATAATGCCTGAGGGTGAGGGGGTGGGAGTGTAACAGAAAGAAGGCTGTGTCACTACAGTTACTGTAGAAGCTGTAAATAACAAGATAAGTGAGGAATTACAGCTTGATTATCTTTACTCTGGATCAACTGCTGTCACTTCAGACTCCCTAGATCTCAATAATATTACAGCTTATGGAGCCGTCTTTCTTCTATTAAAGCAAACACGCCTTAATGTCTCAAATTTGACATTTTAGCTTCAGGTGCTGATCACAGAGAAAATCAAGCATGAGAACTGTCTCACAAGAAGGGACAGAAAAGCTGAGAAACTACCACAACATGCGGAGTAACGCAACCAAAACACTGACCAAAACGCCCCCTCCCATAGTTCCCATTTGTCTGTTTGCTTGTGGGGATGTCCTGCATTTCCCATGCTGTCCTGCTGTGTGTTAATGAAGGTTTCTCCCCACTGGAAGTCCTCACTGACCGGCCTCTTATCTCCGCTATCCACTGAGAACATTACCGTTTCCATATTGGTCCCATAGGTTGTTGCTGCTTGATTGTCCTGGTTCTCTTTTCCCTGGGTCAGTTTTTCTTCACTTCAGTGACATTTGCACTTTTTGAACATAAATGGACTTCAGTTTTTGGAGACTGCGTTCTACTGTTTGACACTTTGCTCAAAGTTTTGCACTTCATGGTTTATTGTTATTCTGTATCACAAAATTTGTACTTGTATCTTTTCTTTCATGAGGGAGAGAGCGTTTCCACAATCAGGACAGAAGAGGAAAACACAAGAGGGGGGTAATCCCCCCCCTCAGGACCCCCCAGGAGGACTCATGTATTCATCCAGACATGCCTGGGGGATCTGAGCGTGATTGATCATACCTCCTCCCTGATGCCCTCCTCTCTCACCTGGGTGTGAGATACCACGAGGCCTGACACAGGACAGGCTGGGACACAAGATCTGACACAGCTTCAGGCAACGAGAAGTTGTGGATTAGAAGCAAAAGCACGTGTGACATCACAACATGACTGACAAGTAATGTCTGAGCAGCCAGTTAAAGACACTATAGGCTACAAAGAAGCTAAAATGTGAACCACTGTATTTAAATAAATGCATGTGGCAGCTTGTGAAAGGAAAGTAACAGCTTCTTTATTTAGATATGGCTAAACTTGGCAGTGTATGTATGTACTTATTTATATTTATGAAGATATTTTATAACCATGGAAACTTTCTACTTCAGTGGTTTAATTTACGCAGTAGGTCGGTAAGAAAGTGTCACACCACAAGTCTGATAATTATAGTGCAGACTGGTGTGTTTTACCTTTCACTTCAGAAGGTAGGCTGAGTACACAGCAACGGTTTTATGTGTCCTCAAAAACTTCTCGACAAGTCTGTTTTCTTTTAGTGGATGCAACATTTTTAAAAGACAGGCATGAATTTCAATAACCTTCCTTTGAAAAAAGAGGTGATGGGTTGGAATCCCCAAAGTTCGGCTGACTACATGAGGAAGGTGAGTAAAGAGATGTACTTAACTACTTTTCTGCTGAGTTGATCCAAGCCAGACATTCAGCATGTAAAGAACAGTCTGTAAAAGGTTTAATTGGAATTTAAGTGGAATTGGAATGTATTTACTGTTAGGTTTATTATTTCTTTTTTAGCATTAACAATTTTCTGCATCGTATTTTATAGAATATGAATAAAAACTTCATCTAATCTGCTCCATGACTGTTGAATGGTAAAAACTTCAAACATACTATGTATAAAAACTCCACTTATGCTGAAAGCAGCATAAGCGGAGCTCAGTTCATGGTAGGTGCGTCTATTTTCCTGCAGGACTTTTTTAGTTTTGAAATACTCCTTTAAACAGCTTCTCTGTTTTTCATGATAATCAAACATCTATACAGAAAATGACCAAGCGTGACCTCCACGTCTTCCCCGGCCTTTTTGTTCCATGAGTCTGATGAAAAACAACAAATAATCCCTCACATATTATCTGATATAAAGTTTCACAGAGCTCATTTAGGACAGTGAACACCATCTTTGTCTTTAACATCACAGTGATATTCAGTGTTTTGTTCTTTGCCTCGTTAGAGTAATCTCAAAAATCACAAGTCATATCCGCAAGGGGGACCAAAAAAAGCCTTTGGACACAGGTAAAGAGAATGATCCTATCTTTACATCTCTCGCTTAATGTTTAACTGAACCCAAACAAACATAGTTAATTTTCATATTCTTCTTTGAGCAGACCAAGAACTCAAAGGTTTCCTCAACAAGGTAAGGCACAGGATCTCTACAACCAACTGACACAGATCTGCGTGTTAAAAATGAAAATACTAACCTACATGGTTGTCTTAATCATCTCCAACCAGTAAAAATAATACTTGTAATAAAAAAAACTGCTTGTAAAGATTTAATACTTTGTAAAATGATATTTCATCTTTCCATTTCTTGAAGCTATGCAATGTAAAAAAACATCTTGTTCTGTAGTATTAGTGTGAATAGATGTGTTAGTAGGAAAATACTAGGGCTGCAACGAACGATAATTTTCATAATTGAATAATCGACCGATTATTTAAACGATTAATCGATTAATCAGATAATGACACATTTTTGCGATTTCCTTTACAATTTAGCTTAAAGTTGTTTTATGCATTTTCTAGTAATACAGTAATACAGTAATAAAGACAATAAAAAGCATTCTTCCTTCAGTAATAATATTTAATTGCCTTTTTCTTTCTTGAAAGTAGTGCTGAATCTGCTAATATAATTGGCCACGGACTCATTTTCTGTAAACAAACTTCAATTTTATAACAGCAAAAATATTCTTTTCTTTTTTTTTCTTCCTTTAACAAAGTTTATAACAGCATGATAAAGTTCAACGAATAAGTGGTTTAAGATGTGCTTTTCTTTAAAACTCCCCTTGTACACTGTGTCACTGTTTTATCAAGTAAAAAATAAACTTTACAATCTTTGCTGTCGTGCAAATCAGTCAGGCTATTATATGACAAAACGCTAAAAAAATCAACAACAAAAGGTTGGAACTTGTACGTTTTCTTTTTTTGAAAACGTTGGGTAAGACTAAATAAAATTATATCTATAGCCATAAAATTCAAGGAACATACACCCAAACAAAAACACAACTTTGAAACTAGCCCAAACCTTTATGAGAAAGTTAATGAGAGTGTCTGGTCCATTTTTAAATGTTCCTTTGCATTTGTATTTTCAATAGCTATAATGAAAACTTCTACTTAATGTAACAGATCTGGCCAGTATCATCACCCCTTATCAATCTAAAATGAACAGGATCAAATCTGCATCATGGTAGGCTCTGTGATGTCAGCATCTAATCCAAAAAATGTCATTTTTGACTTGCTAATCATTTTATATTATATTCATATTTATTTTACTCCAATAAATCAAGAGTAGTGTGAGGGACAGAATCAGTGATTCAAGAACACTAAGGTTAACAAAAACAAACCAGCTTAACAAAAGTCTAAACTGTCTCTTATTTTTGCAGCTTTAGGACAGGAAGAGGAAGTATGGGACTCAGATGAGTTTGTAAGTAAGAAAAACAAATTTAATGACACTAACTTCAGGCTCAAAGTACCGTACTTTATTTGAAACACTATAGGTCATTCTAATTGTAGGATAACAAAAAAAGTTGGTTATCAAATCGACTGCACTGCTCGTGTCACTTTGGTCAGGATAATGAAAGTAATGGTGAAGACGAGGCTCCACACCAGGATGGAAGAGAAGACAGCTACATCTGTGCTGTGACTGAGTCCCACGACATAGAGGAAGAGTATGAGAAACTCTCTGTAGACCCTGTGAAACCGCCTCAGCATCCAAGAGCAGCCGAACATTGCAACGGTAACTACAGAGGTGCAAGAAACCACCACAGTTATGGCAGCATGTAAAAAATTAAACTGTGGGAGTGTTTTTTTTTTTTTTAATCTATGCTTTGAAGCAGCATTAGTTCTTAATTTCCCTAAAGACTTTGCAAACAAAATGAATGTATGTGAGCAGACATTGTTAATGACCCATACCCTGCTGAGAACATCTTGATATCTCCAGTTTCTTGTCCAAAAAAAGCAAATGATGCCACTAAGAGACCTCCAAAAGCACCAGGCTGACACTGTATCCAACTGCTCCACATTAACTTTTCCAAATTATGATCATGGTCATGCTCTTTGCTTCATGTAGAATGTGTGTTCTTCTTTTGGCAAATGACAGCAAGCCAGCCCAGTCAACTGGTCGACAGGAGCAAGAAGCTCGAGCAGTCTGGATCATCAAAGAATGATGTGAAGAAATCAAGTATGTACAGCTCTGTGCACTGTATTTGGATCGATCTCAGCTATTTCAGTCACAGAATTATGCATGTCCATTATATGTCCACTAGAGGGCAGCACTATAAAGAGTTTCAGATCATCCTTCAGGATGGTGTCCAAACCAAAACCCCCAAAACCCTCAGAGGTGTACAGCAGGTAATCAAAACTATAAGAGTTGTGTAACAAATAGGCCATTACTAGGTGGACTGATTGTAATCAAGCTCTTTAATTATTTTTCATTTTATCTTTCCCCTTTTAGAACAAGCAAAGCCCCTCCTCCCCCTCAAGTGTCTCTACAGGCTGCTAACATGAACAGTCCATTACCAGTACCAAGAAAGGTAAGAACTCCAAGAGGAACCACCTCAACGACAAGGATAACAAGTCACATTTCAAAATATAAATTTTGTTTCTTCACATTCTAAAAAGAAACAGCAGGTGGCGGTGTTGTACCAAAGAACAGAGTTGAAAAACATTTCTCTCACTGCAAAAGACGGAACAAAAGAGTGAGTGGCTTTACTCATAGCAATCCTTGCATGCCTGTTTAATTCCAGGCCATACCAAATCTGGATCCCAGGTGGTATAGAGGACAGATGACCAGACATCAAGCTGAAGATGCTCTCAGAGAAGTGAACGAGGTCAGATGCTGCCTCTCACATACCCTATCTCTTTAGTATCTGGAGGAAACACACACACACATTCACCAAACAATGAAGCAGTATGGATTTTAATAATTATATCAAACTGTCTGAGTGTTTGTGATCTTTTCTGTGTTCAGGATGGGGCATTTCTAGTGAGAGACAGTTCAAAAAGGTCTGAAGAGCATCCATACACCCTAATGCTGTTGAAACAAAATAAGGTTTTCAACATTAAAATCCGTAACCAAGGCAACTCCTACTCTCTGGGCAATGGCTTCAATAAGGTAAGCTGAATATGATGATGCCATTATGTACAATGTTAAAATGAGGAACAAGTCGGTCTGTGTTCAGTCAAAGTGAGCTGAAAAGTTCACATCTTGGGACGCCTCTGGGAGCTTTTTGAAGCAGACTTGTACTGTGCTGCGTCATTAGGTCTCTGTCATCTTTTTTGTCTGCTGCTGTGCTGTAGAGTTTCCCTGGGGTGAGGGAGATGATTACCCATCACACACACACTCCACTGCTGCTCATTGATGCCACGGACCAGAGCTCTGAAGCGCAGAACCACTGCTGTCTGCTGCACCCTGCGGGACTCTGACCAACACCAGCATCAGGCTTAATGTGTGTTTATCTATGCTGAGAAGCTCCAATGTGCCCTCGTGGTTTGTTATGAAGTATGACATCATCTGAACATATGTCACAACTTTCACAACCACAGTCTTCTTTATGTCATTCCCTGTTTTTGTAAACCATGATTGTATTTTCAGTTGAAGGAAGATGAGGAAATGGTTTTCTTAAGTTGAAAACAATTTTGTATATTTTATTAAACAATGGTTTTGCAGTTATGCAGTATAACTTGTGTTCTTCATACCTCAGTTTCAGTCCATGCTAGGGGCTGCTGCTGCTGCTGCTGCTTCAGTGTTTCCTCTTGGACTTTCAGAAGTGCCAGCTTGTCAGGGTGGGCAACACAAGTGATCAGATCACAAAGCTTCAGCTGGGTTCGCACTGCAGACAGAAAACAAATAACTTCCTCTTCAACTGCCCCAGGTGTTCATATGTCCAAAATGACCCTTCTGTGAACATATTTTCCCTAAAGGGATGAAAAGACCTGACACGAGATAACTTCACAAGAGGACTTCATGGTTTACATTTCTTTCAGTTCCGTCTTGCTTCTGTCAAGTGTTTGCACTTATTGTAAAGCAGCAGCACATTTACTTTTTGCTTGTGCCAAAAAAAAAAAAGAATTTTTAAACACTGAAGTGGGCCTACCGCAAATTAAAACGAAATTGTATAAGCATAAAAAAGTATGTGAGCAGATCAAATTGGATTGATATTTTGAGAGTGTGATGTGTGGTTGGTGTTATTACTTCACCACGCAATGCAAAATGAAGAGGAGCTGCTCCCAGCTGGAGAAGTTGAAACAATTAGAAGGTGGGTGAGACAGATATTAATAATAGAGCCCGACTGATATATCAGCCAGCCAATTTAATTGGCTAATTAAAGCCTTCTTTAAAATAATCATAATAATCATATCGGCAGGAGTTCTGCCGATAACTGGCCAATTATAGCCCTTTTTAATGCTTTTTTGCATGTTTTTATACTTGAAAACATACTTGAAAATTTCTCTCTGCTGTAAAGTTAAATAAACACTAAAGGACAAAGTATTGTAAAACAGTAAAATGTTCTGCCTGTAATTCATAGCTTTGTTTTTGTCAGCATTAAGGGACCAAAAAAGAAGTTATTTTATTCATTATATATTTTTAAAATGAATCAGCCAATGAATCGGTTATCAGTTTTTTGTTTTGGTTTTTTTTTTTTGCCAAATATCAGAATCGGCATAGGCTTTAAAAAAATCCCTATCTCTAGTAATCCCTAGTTAATAAACTTTATGACAGTTTAGGAGAGAAAAAAAGGAAAATAAATACATTTCAGAGTTGAGTTTTCCCCTCTGAATATGGTAACAGCTGCCTTAAATCAGTTTGACATCTTTTCGAGCACGTCTTAAGTCTTTTTTTTTTGTGGTGTAATACATAGTGTCAAAACATTTCAGTGATCACTGAAAAAAATGCATAGTATCACATTTTCTCCCTCTTAAAACATTAAACACTTTATGAACAGCTGTTATTTTTTTAAGGCCTCAAGCTGTGAAGGTATAGGAAGATAGCTCAGATCAGGTGAGATTTCATAAGTAGGTCTGACTGATTCTTTGCCCACAACTGTCCCCCTTAGCAAAAAAAAAAGATGTTGCAACATGATGCCTCACATCAAATCTCCTGATGGACATCTGTGTGTGAAATCCTTCAGTTACTCCTATCTACCCATCAGCAAAGTGTGATCTGACAGACATCATGTAGCATCATGTAACTCTGCACCCTTGACACATACATGCAAGGGGAAATTGCGCAGCAGTTGGTGTGCAAAATCCACTTTTCACTATCACATTACAGATCTAGTGTTACAGTTACATCATGCGTTTTGCATATTTGCAAATCAACATCAAGATCATTTTGCTGGCAAAATGGATGCTTCCTGACATTTGAGGGTTGTAAAGGGAGATGATAGGAATAAACAGTCATACATACAAGCCAGTTCATCCATGCAGTTCAACAAGGAGTCCAGCTCTTTAAGTATGTAGTCCAGATCTATGCAGGCAGATGGAGCAGCTTGTGCTAAGCTTTTCTCTGCCGTCTCCATCTGAAAAACAAATTACACAGAAACAAAACAGACTTCATCAACAAAAGTTCATCCAAGAGCAAGTCAAACCTAAAGATAGATGTAACCTAACATTCAGAACAGTGGAGAGACGGTGTCAGTCATGTCTCAAATGAAACAACAGAGGACAACTTCATCTGGTTTACTGAACTGTTTATTCAAGATAACAACTCTTTAAGTACAAAGCAAGCAGAATTTGCATGCCTATATAAACAAAACTCAAAGGCCTGTAATCCTACCTGCATATTGTTACAAGAAACAATTTTTAATGGATTTTGCAAAGAAATACTGAATTTTCTTGCTTGGATAAAACAATACAGTAGTATTTGCAAAAGATAATCAAACAAACAAAAAAAAACAGTTCCAGTTTCTTTTAAGGTCTGTACCAACCGACCTCCTCTCAATTTTAGTGCACTACTCTCATGAACATAGAGCTCTAATTATTCGATCACATCTGGTGATTAAACGTTATGTCAGTAGGATCAGGAACTTCGCCGTCCTCTGGCTGCTCCTTTCCAAATACAGCAGCTCTGCATCTGTTACAGGCTTCTTCCAGTTCCTGCATAGTGGACTCCAGGTCTGGACTGGTCCTCAGAGCTACCATTTCATAAGCCATCATGGTCAGCTGCACTGCAGGTGGATTGGAAATGAAGATATAAATGCAGTTCCATATTAGAGAATGATATCTGCAATACAGCGGACACTCAAAGTTACTCGCTGATTACCTGATATATTTTCAACGTTTTCTATCATTCGCTCCAAAACGTTGTCGAGCTCCATGACAGCCTCGTTAATGTCTCGTGGGAGTTCACAGAGCAACGACGAGTCTGTCATCTAAATAGCAAAGCAGTTCATTGCTTTTCAAAGTTGTTGGTAAGTAATGGAGTTTCAAGCTATAAAAACTTAACGCCAGAAAACGCCGTCTACCGCAATCTGTCATGGAAATACAGGCTACATTTAGTGGAGACAGGCGTTTCGTGCTAACGTTTAGTGTAAGCTAGGTTGAAAATACTTAGATAAGGTAACGTTACAGTAAAGTTAGCGTCGATATTTTGAATTAATTCCACCTCTTAATTGAAATGACGCTTTGTACAAATGCTCATTGGGGATATTAACAAAAGTGTATACTGCGTACAGCTTGTATCTTATTAAATCAAGCCAAACTTACGGTAAATTGTCTTTCTTGCGTACGTTAGGTTGAACGAGTTCTCGCGCGAGGTAGCTTGACTTGTAATAAAAAGGCTTCATGCGCAGACTCAGTACCAAAAAACGGATGACGCAACATTTTACCGTTATCAGGTAATTTGCACGCCACAGTTGTATTTCACATAATACTGTAAACAAACTTTGACTGCTAAGTTACCTTCGTATTTTTAAGACAAATAAATTCTACCAGTCAAACTGTATAAATGAAAAGGGCAGGTAGTGCATTTCAGCTGTGTAAATAAATAAATAGCCAAAATAAAAAGTAAAAGCATTCCTGTTTATGGTAGCCTACCTTTTTACTTTGCTTTTTTTACTTTGATAAATTGTTCATTGACAACAACACAAAACTGTTCTGTTTAACCTTGCTAGCCAAGAAGAAGACTGAAGATTCACCAGTATGTCACTGACTACTATGGAGTTCAACACATTCTACCAAACACTGATTACTTCACAGGACTACCAAGAAGCAGGGGTGATCCAAGTAAGATTTACTGAAGATTATACAGCCTTTTTGTTCTTGAAGTTTGGTACTTTTTTGAATTTGTCTATAACAAAGAAGGCCTGGTATGAATAACACACATCTTAATACTAATAATAAATGATCAAGCTTATATTGCGCTTTTCTAAATACTTAAAGAAACTTGACATATCGTGAAAGACTACTGTTTATGAATGTTCGGATGTGTATCTTTGATATGCTGCACTTTCTTGAGGCTGCTTTCTCATTTAAAAACTTGTGATTTAATCATGGCAGCTTTATGGACATCTAACAGCAAACATATGTATCATTAACCACAATGTTAAATACAACAAGAGCAAGCCAGACGGTTTGAAAGGATTCATGACAGAAATTTTCATTTCGCATACAATCTTTCATTTTCCTGTGTGCTTTGGCGTTACATATTTTTTACAGTAATAATAGCCAAATATTAATGTCTTTCTGACAGTTTGTCATCCAGAAATAGTATGTTATTTATATTATATTATTGTTATCCAAAATATTTAAGGTGAAAAACATCTGCTGGGATGTTCACACAACTATTTTCGTTTTTGTCTCTAAATATTGACCTTGTTAATCCTCACAATGTGCAAATTGTCCATTACAGTTCATATAAAAAAGAATGAATTAAGTGCATATTTTCAATCCACCAAATAACGTTACTTCAGTCTGTTTGAATTTCCATCATTATTACCCTAAAATACAGATGACTAACATCATTAATGTTGAAGAATCAGCTGGAGTGGAAAATTATTTAATTGAGAGTGAACCAAACCCCCTGGAGGAACAGAATTAGCTGACAGCAGGAATAATACAGGGAAAGCAGGAACAGAATACTCACCTGAGAAAACAACCAATCAAAGCAGGCAGGGGGTGTTTCCAGGGAAACAGATAAAGCAGGTATGACAGGTGACATCTTGACATACAGCAAGGGCAAACAGACAAGAACGGGGTGGAGAGGAGTTACTTGGAAGCAGTGAGACCATCATTTGGATCAGCAGGTAGCAGTCAAATATTTGCAGATCTGAACAAGAAGAAGACTTTTTTTTCTGCTGACAGCTTTGCTGGAGAACACAAAAAGTTTGGCAAAGAAAGGAAGGACAACTGAAGAATAAAGAAGAGACACTCAAGGTGAGAAGAAATTTTTATAATGTCTTCTTTTGAGACCCAGGGCCAGTCTCCCCCTCGGTGTGGCCCACAGTTCCCCAGCCTGGGCCAGGAGCCCCCCGAGCTCAGCATGTACAGTGACTGCTACTACCCTCCTCCTTCACTGCCAAGTCCTCAGCGCACCACGCCGACCTCCTACGACTTGAGCGACTACACTACGTCCTCCCCAAACCCATACCTCTGGTTCAATGGCTCTGGCATCAACACGCCGCCGTACCTGGCCACCACTGGTCCGCCTGGCAACCCCGGCCCTCCCTTTGTCCCCCAGCACTATGGCATGCAGAGGCCTTACCTGGGTCCTGCTGGGGCTGGGGGCCCAGGGGGAGAGCTGAGCTGGTTCTCCCTCCCCTCACAAGAAGATTTAATGAAGCTGGTCAGGCCACCATATTCCTACTCAGCTCTCATTGCCATGGCTATTCACGGAGCACCAGACAGGAGACTGACCTTGAGTCAGATTTACCAGTATGTCGCTGACAATTTCCCTTTCTACAACAAGAGCAAAGCAGGTTGGCAGAACTCCATCCGGCACAACCTGTCGCTTAATGACTGCTTCAAAAAAGTACCAAGAGACGAGGATGACCCAGGTAAATATTTAATTTTACTTCCTTTTTATAGATTTTCATTTCTCTTACCAGCAAAACAAAATTTAAATGTTAAATTCCAAATGTATCTAATATTGCCCATTTTACATTAGAATTGCTCAAGTATTTGTTTGAAGTGTTGCAGTGTTGTAATTTTTTGTTTTGTTTTTTGTTTTGTTTTTTTAATTTGATGTAATTTGAGCTTCACAAATTCTTTTTTTCTTTTCAGGCAAAGGCAACTACTGGACACTTGACCCAAACTGTGAAAAGATGTTTGACAATGGAAATTTCCGTCGCAAAAGGAAGAGGAAGTCAGATTCCCTTGCGGGAGGTGATGGTGGAGCTCAAGATTCAGGTGACAGCGAGAGAGGCAGCCCCAAACACTCTGGCAACCCCGCTTCCCTTAACATCTCCCCCACAGATGACAGGATCCCCTCCCCTTCGTCGACAGGTCCCACACCTTGTCTCAGCAGCTTCTTATCTGAGATGTCTGGAGTGACAGCCGCAGCAGCTAACGAGGTGGGGGGTGACGGTCTAAGCCGACCCCTGCAGATCAATCTTCCACTAGATGGGCCTCATCGACCCCCACAACCAGGTAGCTTCAGCAGCTACTCCCCCAACTCAGGGGCCCCAGAGTGGGTACCACAAGTCCCAGCTCCCCCTGTGCTCTCTTCCTCACCCACCCACTCTTCTCTAAGCTACACCAGTCCAAACCTCAGCCAGTACAGTGGCTCTAGTGGGCATTTTTACCCTTCACTGGGTTCAACAGGAATCATCTATCATCGTGAGGGCACAGAAGTGTAAAAAGACAGTGAGGGTGAAGAGTTTAAGTTTGAAAAAAGACTCATTTTACTTGTCTGGTCACTTTTGTTCACGCTTTGTCCTGAAAGACACACACACACACACACACACACACACACACACACACACACACACACACAGAGTATGTTTGCGCTGACTGAGACACTCCAGATCACTATAGCGTGTGACAGCCAAGTAACTGGGCTTTGATTCCCACAGGAACAGCTGAGTCAGCAACAGTGGACTACGAGAGTCGCTCTCAAAAACAGCAGTCAGTTTCGCTATCAGATCCTCAGTCAGCTTTTATTCTAGGTTAAGCTAGTCTCTATCAGATCTGACTCATTACCAACTGATCCTCGATCTCATGTGCTGACATCAGGTCATTCCACACAGCTGTCTGTAATTCTTTGATGTTATCAGCTTTACAATGCTCAAACAGCATATTTAGCCTGGCCAACAGATGAATTACACCACGTCATGTGTAAAGTCTCTGTGCTCTGTGAGAAATAACAAACATAAAGTTTAGCATATATGTCATTGTTTTTACTAAACTTACGTATCTGATGAACTAACTGCCACAGAAGTTGAACTTTGTTCATTCTTTGTTGTGAAATGTTATACATTTGTATTTTGGGTTGTTGGTATTTTACTGTTATTGTACAAAATGGATTTGTAATGTATTCTACCTATGATGTGTTTTTTAACATGATTAAAAGCTTTTCGAATTCTAACATTGCATTTCATTTTGTTACACTAGAACATGGTAGCAGTCTTTACACGGTCAACCCCTCCCTTCACCACTTAAAAACAAAGGCAGGAAAAACAAAACAATAAGCACCTGATGACAGAAAACAGCCCTGTCAGAAAAGCGATGACCAGTAGTGTAGAACCTGCATGTCTGTGAAATCTGATCCTTGTGTGATGGATAGTTAACTGATTCTTCTAAACGGTAAAGATCTACATTCCCATGCTGCCCCACTCCACTACACCTGACACTGAAATAAATCCCTGTCTGTCACCCCATCTATACACAGATAACGCTGACAGGGTGCAAGTTGGTTTAGGTGGGGAGAGGGAGCAACGAGAAAGCTTTGAAAATGCTGAGGCATGAACTGACTGCCAAAGAAACAAAATCACTCCATACTATTCACAACACGTTCATTTAAATTAGACCCCTAATATCGTAAAATTTAGATAACATTAACTATTACACTTCTGAATGAGGATTAAAAACAAACCAATGACAAGTGTATGAGAAATATGTCTGCATTAAGCTTTATTCACTTGTGCACATAAACAGGACCAAACTCTACAGAGACATTTGTCTTCTCAGTTTTGTAACTGCAATTAAAAATGAACCTAAAATACAAAAATTAATGTGTAGATGAAGCAAATAAGAACAGATTGCAGGAATAGAAGTATTAAAAACTGTAAAGTTTTATGCACAGATATGATGTAAATTTATGAATTCATATATGGAGCAGTTGTTTTAGGATAGTTGATATGCTGATTTATACTGATTATATTAATCCAGCTGTTAAAATCCATCTAATGATATTGTATTAAAGGTAAAACACACATTTTAACACTTGGAATACATTCATGTATGCCCATGAATACTGCACCAAATCATACTTTTAGCTTTAATAAAATATTTCTGAAACTATACGATAATTAAAGTGATTTATGAACTTTAAGTTGTATAAGAGTGATGAATGGAATTTTCCAAACACTCACTTGGGTCTTACTCTGATGAAGTTGTCCTACGATACATAATAATATAAACTCTTTGATCGGTGTCACCCTTAGGCCTTTATTTACCCTGAAACACAGGCAGCATGACAATCATTTACACTAAACACAAGAAAGAAAGAAACAGAGAGAGAGAGAGAGAGCGAGAAAGCAGGAGCGTACTCATCAGAACTGCATTAAGTGAAATTTAACAATCTGGCACAAGTGACAAAGTGTCTTAGTGGTTGGAGGTTAACAGGTCACCACATTCAGATTTGCATAACTGATTTTAAAACAAGCGATGAGGTTGCTTTCAGATCACAAAGTTTTGCTTTATTATTCGTATCTGATTTAACTGTGTGGTATGTCCTGCCTCTCATCACACCAGAAACCTCAGCACTCTTTCTGGGAAATATGACTGCCAAATTCATATGCAAATAGATCTTGTTTTCCTGCAGATACTGAAGGATAGATCGGCAGTTTTCATAAAAAGACGTAGAGAAAGAAGAGGGAGATCAGCAGAAAAAAGTCCCAACATGCTGCACTGCTATCCCAAATCTTCTTGGCACTTTGGATGGGCCGTGCTGCCAACTTTGTTTGTTTTTTCTCCATATCTTGCTCAGACTTAATGCTGACAGGTGAAAGATGTGGCATCAGGAACAGGGGTGGCTATTTGCCTTGTTGATCCGATGCAAGTGGATCCGCCAACAGAAACATTATAGGGCTTTTGTCTTGAAGACTACTTGATTAAAAGCAGACACATCACCTTGTGCTGTCTTCCTTAGACAGTTTCAAATTGATGCAAATTTGTAGCCGTTAATCACACCATGGATGGGGATGACAGGGTCAGAGGGAAAATGTGCTGTTCCAGATGCAGCTTTCCAGATAAGAAACGGTAAAACCTGAGGGATTTACGTGACCGACTCCCTGAAACAAAAGTCAAGAAGCTTTAATTGAAACTGATAAGTCTTTACACCTTTGAATATTTTGGAACTCCCCTTCTCTGTTTGTCTGTTTCTTAATAAGGGGCGAAATTTTCTTGATCTTGTAGCTTATCCAAAGAAATCAAACTGATGCAACATTTTTTCCTCCTGGCATTTCTTCTCATCTGCTTTTATCTGTTCCCTTGTAGATGATAAGAAGCAAACCCTGCAGAATAACTTTGTTTTTTTCACATAAGAGTGCTTCAATGTTCAAAATTAAGCTGTTTCTTATTGGAGCTTAAGCTATAATACTTGTTTTATGAAAGGTGGTAGTTTCTCAATGATTCAGGGATACCCAGCACAGCATCCATCAATCACATTGCTGTAGCTGTGGACCTTCCTTGCCTTAGGCAGTAGAATTATTGCTCAACACAGTGATACGATTAAAATCTATAAATCCTCATCTCCACCTGCCGCCTGGCTCGTGGCAGTCTTCAACACACCTGTCGATCTAACGGAACGCACCCACACACTCATATATTGTTTATGCGTGCGTGTGAGTACGCGTTTGTGCGGTGCAGGGCTTAAAGTGTGTGTGTTGTTTATAATATAAACTCAGACAGAGAGGATTATACCTGAGCTGCTATGCATGAGAGGCTTTTGTTTGTAAGAACTGTCCTGATTATAGCTGTTGGAAAAAAAAAAAAGATTTCACACATCTTTCAATTCAACTGTTGTGTTTAAAGAGGTTAAGACTGACAGGCTGGGAATCTGTTCAGGTTTAGTGAGTGTATGCACCATTTCACTGTAGATAAACGCTACCTGAATGAACTGTCTAGGTACAAAATCAACCCAAAACACACACTAAGAAACACACACCTCTGTATTTACTAAAACAGTCGTGTCCTATCCAGGCTGTTTAGTAAACGGCAGCAGGGAACGTCAAGCCTGGAGCCATGTCGTCATGCCCAGTGCTTCAGCTCTGCATTACCAACCTGTTGTTGTGTGTAAACATCGGCACACACTCCAGACACACGCATACAGGTGATGAAAGGAATCATGTACTTCGACCTTCAGCCGGGAAGACATTGAACAACCTTTTTGTTTTCTTATGCTCTTTAGAGGTTGATGGAAAACACTTAAAATCCTTCCTTTTCTTTTGGTTTTATCCAGTCACGGCTCTTAGATGTTTCACTCATATAAAATATTTAAACTTTGAAAACTTCCATTTATATTAGATAGTTGTGCCAGTAATTGAAATAACATTAAAGTAATACAACTCAATTCCTTACTACTCAGACACTACCCAGATTGTAATCTCCAATGTCCAGCATGCTCAGTCTGCGTGAGAAGTCCCAGTTTGTCCACACACTCCAACTCTTGAAGAAAGTCTATAAAATAAAAGCAGCTCCGTCTTTATAGACATGTAAATCCCAGTAGTTCAGACTCCAGGCAGCGAGTAAATGAGTGATCTCTCCTTCCTAAACATGGCTTATATACACGATTTGGGGAAAAGTGAAGTTTAAAGACAAACAGAGAGCAGAGTGAGACTGTGTGTATATATGAATCATTACTATTTCACCCTAAAATATTTTCCATGTCAACATGTAGTAAACATAGTGATATGACAGGGCTTAGCAGTGAGGGAGGGAGAGGAAGGAAGAAGGGGGGAATTAGTGTTTACATCTTACTGAACATCTGCTGAAAGTATTACAGTATATTACTGTAAACCTTGTAAATTTAGAAGATTTTTTTTCTGATATTCAAATGTAGTGAAATACAGCAAACTAAGAGTTGTACAACTTGGGGCAGTGAGACAGAAAGAGACTAACATACAATTTTGTGCTGTGTGTACCTAAGGTCTAGTTCATATCGGAGTGGTGTGACCATGGGCTATACTGGCTAGTGGAGGATTGGCGCTACATTGGGGGGAGCAATAATGCTTGCACAGTTTGGATGGCCAGTGTGACGGCACCCTGAGAAAATCCTCACAGGACTTTAAGCATTTACTTCAAAGCACTGCTGTGCCATATTGTCAAAAATGATTAAATTCTAACTTCATTTAAACATCAAATTTTGTACTTTGCCCTCCGTAACTGCTGTGTCAAAACTTTTAATCACAAAGCATATTTCCCTGATAGTATCCACAAAGTTTTTCTAACTCGGTTTAGTTTGCTCTTGTTTTGTCTCCTGACTGAGGAGACCACCATTTCCTCTACTTGCAGTGCAGAGCTTTGATGTGTGCCCCTGTTTATTTGTGAAGAACAGATTTGTTGAATTTTTTATGCATGTCGAAACATATGAACTGATATATCATTTTTAGATAAAACAGAATAAGAACTGCTCTCATGATTACTAGAAAGTTTAAGTGAGACATCTCGTAGTTCTGTGCTGCACTTAACACTAACTCCCAGCAGATGGTAAAGATGTCATTACTCTGCACGCCTGTCAGTGCCAGTGTTTGGAGGTTCATACCAAAAGACTGGAAAATTATGCATCAAAAGTGTATTTTGGTTCATTTACATGAATTAAAATAGCCCTAAAGCACAGAAATACTAATTGTTCTGCAGCACAGTTCATGGTGCATTCAACCCTCTGCATAAGCCTTGTGTTTCAGTACCCTTTGTCTTATTTGCATAGGTTTAGTGGGCAGAGAAGCCACAAAATCCTTTTGTAATTAAGCCTCAAGATGTTAAGGCCAAGTCATTAGGTCTGCTACAGTATTTCTGTGAAGAATAGAAAAATAAATGTAAATGCTTTAGCGTGAGCTTCAGTTAAAGTAAGATGGTATTTTTTGTTGTACATTTAGGTACTTGAGTTATTGCCCCTGATGAGATACTGTGGCTTTCCAATGTTACCCTAAGGCAACTCTTAAAAAGTCACAAAGATTCTATTATATAACAAGTGGCATTATTATTGTTCTCAGATGACATGGTGTAATAATAGTCTTATTAGAAGGGGGGGGGAAATAATATAGCCAGAACCAAAAATAAAAAAGGCGGTTTACATTTGGTTCTTCATAATGCCAGTCGAATTTCAAAGACTTTATGAGTCTGTATTTCAACATGTACTGCACAGACTGTACCTGTTTGGAAAACACTGTCCCATCATGTATGCAGTTGCATTTATGCACTCCATGTTTCCAATTTTTCCCATTAAGCAGCTCTTAAACTGGACAAGTCAGCATGAACGATACCCAAACTCTGTCAACTTAGATGACAAATTACTCAACAGAAAACCAATCCAAAAAGAAAACAAACATGGCTCATTTTTCTAGTCTGTAAATGTGGCCATTAACCTTCAGACATGGACTTTCCTACAGTAATTTTCCCTCAGGCAGATTCAGCTAAAGAATGATGTATTTTACACACCTGAAAGACAGTTTGTTTTTCTGATTTTTTTTCCATCTCTCCCTGAAGGAAGGTGTTTCACATGAATACAACCCAAACTTCATAGTTATGTACATGAAAAGGCTTTAGCTGTCTAAATTGCTTTTTTTATGTTAATGGTTTAAAAAGAACCCATAAACATGACTCACAGCTTTGTACTTCCTACTCTTACATTTGGACAAGCATTCTGATGCAGTCCAAATTATTCATGAGTTTGTGTGACTCATTTTTACCAGAATACAGTTTTAGCTTCTTTAAAACTAAATTTAAGGCTTCATGTTTTGCAACCAAAAAGCAACACTATTATAAATGCTGCCTGCACTCATGCTGAGCATTTACTGGCACAAATTTGGGCTGCAGCATTGACCACGCTAGGTAATCAAAGGACTTGCCATGGTGTGTGTCTGACACACCATTATGTTGTAAAGAAGCGGAGAAACTAATGGAGCAGCAGATTTTAGTGCTCACACAAGCAAAGAGGTGAGGGGGGTTGTCATTTTGTTCTGTAGCTTGCTTGTTATATCCTTTGTGCAACTGTACTTTATTTTTACATTTCTTTATTTTCAGAAGTGAAATCAGAAATCAGAAGTGACTGAAATCAAAAAGTGAAGATTAAAGAATCAAAAGTTCTAAATTCAACAAGGAAACTGCAGGATATGGAAGATGTCAGAGACAACCACATTTCTCACCACAGAGGCCATCACTTCTAATCATAAAGCCTTCACTCTGAGGCCACTCGGATATTGTTGGCGCCTAAAGGTTATCTCTGATAGATTAGATGTCACACCTACTGTGAAGGAATAACTGTTGATGTCTTTATAGTACTGTTGGCCCAGCATGCCGGGAAACATCTGACAGTCACGTCCCCCAAACCCTCATGACCTTTGTGTTATGACACACTGGGTTGACTTCCCTAACAAAAATAGAGGTTCCTGACGCCACCGGTTCCATCAGTACTTTCGGGATTATAGGTGATAAGAGAGTCTTTAATGTTATACAATAACAAGCGCACTGAAGAGGTAGATTCAGGTTATGTTTGATGCAAGTTTAAGGATTAATGTTTTTTTGACTGTGATTTTTGGGTACATTTTTGCAGAGTATCATGATGAAACAAAAACATTTAACATCTGCCCACATTTTTGGCTCATTGGGTAACACAACTGTTTGTTTTTTTTCTCTCTCTCTCAACTATTTTTATTCAGCAGCTGCAGATTGACTGTAAACCCATTAGAGGGCTGATAGGGTGAGAAGTTCATTCTCTCATCTCACAAAACTTTAAAAAGAAAAAAAAACAATGTTTTATGTGAGACTATTGAATACTGCTACAACAGTAAATGACTAAGTGTAGAATCCATCATCAGCAAAGCCTTTAGTTGAAAGTATGACTATCCTTAAAAACCAGTAGATCAAATAAAGCAATTTTAAGCTACTTATCTTTCTGTGAGTGTGTAACAAGCAGTTCAGCTGTGACAGGTAGAAACAGGTGTCTTGAAAAGTAAAGAGTCCGTTTGTGGACTCCAGTGTGTGGTGCACTGACGTGTTCGTTCCATGTATGTTGATCTCTGGCCTCTGGCATTATTAACTCAGTGTTGGTAGCACTTTTTCAAAGGAACAGCTCACTCTCAGCTGTAGGTGTTTTAATGAAGATACAAAAGGCAGCAGCTTTCTTTGCAAGTCCATCTATTTTCATTACTTTGCAGATCTCTGGGGTTCAAAGTGTGAATCAATAGGAAAATAATTGCTTGTGTTGTTATGCTGCAGTCTTTCACGCATGGCTGATCTGGATCGCTAATCAATCCATTGAAAAACTGGACTCCTTATATGGTCACCACTTGCTGGGGTCTATGACTAAATTGTGAGCAGGGACATTACTGGTGTATGTTAATGAGCATATCAGTGATGTGGGTGATGAAGAATTCACAATTAGAACAACATTTGGTCAATGAAATTGATCATTTTTGCATTTCTGTGATTGTCCATTGGTGCAATTTCTTTGTGTACACTGAATAATTGAGCCAACCTTCATTTAAACTTGCCTTTGCTGGATGGACATCACTGAATGGCAAATAACCATTTTTTTTGTTTGTTTCTGAGGTGAGAGGCTGCATAGCCAGCTCTATGTACACTTTCACAATGAGCATGTTTACTTTGCATATTCTGCAATCATCTCCACACACTTCTAGCAGACTCATTTCCATTCTTATAAACCCCTACTGGTGAATGCAAAGTGCATTACAACATAGTTTGTATTGGAAAAAAAAGCCATTCAGCTGTGGCCACCTTTAAAGAACACCAGAGAGCTCAAGAAGCTCCCAGAGCAGGAATAAATGAATCCACTTTCCACACATCGTCAGGTCAGAATATATTTACCCCAAACTCAAGTCCACCCAAGACTTCAGTTCACACCTAAGTAGCCTGGCAGCCAATATAGTGTTCAAACAGTCTGCTGACTTCAAAAATAAGTTTTTACAGAGCTTAACAAATCATTTTGGTCAGAGGATGTGCAAAATAGAAAGTGACTGCACCCATTCAGTTATATTTATTTATAACTACCAAAATCGAAGAAAATCTATACCAGACCCCATCAGCTATCATACAAACTTGAAGTTTATTATTACTAATGCCAAATAGAACAGATTTATTTTCTCCACTTCATGATTTTAAACACATAATGAAATCGCACAAATATTTGAATAAATTAACAGGGTAGTGATTCTAATTTTCAACATGAAAAGCGAGTTCCAAATAAATAATTTATCAGATATAATTTAAAATGTAAGCAGATTCTCCTCCAGAACAGCTATAATCCTATTCAAACCAAACATTTGTAAAGCCATTGAGAAAATAAATCTGTCATGGTTGATTCTTGAAAACCTAATATTTGATATCGTGGCCAGGATGATGTATAATCCCAATGACATGCAATTTACATATTTAACACATTGTTGCGGAAGAACCAGCAAGGACAAATTTAATTTGAGCCTCAACAGCTGCATCCATTCATCAGCAGGGAAGAAAAGGGATTGTAGGCTCATAGATAAACGAAGCCATGCTAGTAGGAACTATGTGAGCTTTAATGTCCATTATCCTGTAATTGGCTGTTATCTTAAATTCCCTAAAAAGTCATTAAACATTCAAGGCACAACTGTGTTTCTAATTATTCTTACTGCAGTGTACTGTAATGTATGCCCAAACCAGACGCTAAAGCTTGGTCCTGTGAACCTTGATCCTTCCCCCTTGGGTTTTTCTACAACTCCTGTGTAAACCAACTGGTGCATATTAATTTGAGTCTTTACCCCTTTGGCAATGCAAGCATGTGCACATGGAGTATGTGTGGGTGTATATGAGAGAGGAAGTCTCGACTGGACCATGTAGATGAGTTAAGTCTTGCAGCTGCAGGAGAAAAAAAACAAAACGTTATTAAAAGCTCACAGAGGAGGCCAATGCTGTGTTTTCTTATTTGTAAAATTCAGATACTTCATATAACTATCAGTTTTTGTTTACATTCACTTTTCTTTAATTGGCCGAAAGTATGCTTCATATAATAATTCTCTGAAAGGATGTCTTCAAAAGTTTAGCAGGATAGGAAAGTGTTTTCACTTGAGACAAGGAGAAAAAAAAAGAAAATTGAAAAAAATTATGAATCATTTCTGGTAAATTATCATTTATTTCCATAGCTGGTAAACTTTTACTTGAGAGCTATGCCAAAAAAAATCAGTTGAGTTTCTTCCAACACTCTTTCATCGCTTGCATTGTGTCAAGAGCCAATAAAATAACGCAGGTGTTGCCAAAGACATTTTGTTCTCTGTTGAATAAAAAGAATTATGCCATTGGGACTCAAATGCAGCAACCCAGGAATTATCAGTAACTGTCAGTCAGGGGTTCCGTTTACGATGATGCATCAGGCTATTACCAGGGACAGCAGCTGTCTGGTTAGATTGAAACTAAAATCAAGCGACCACAGGGAAAATAAGAGATCACAGAAATGAGCTTTACCCTGTGAACCTCGAAAATGGTGATACAGGCACTGTTTGCAATCCATCTTGAGCACCAATGGAGCACTTTGTTTGCTTTAATACTGAAGTTAAGAAGATTTAAAATCTCCTTCATTTGTCTGTTAGGTGTGAGACTAGAGGTAACATCGGGTTTACCCCAGTACTCATCCCCTTCACGCAGTGTTATCACCTCTGATAGTGCCAGTGAGGCAGTGTGCAGAGCAATACATGACATCCAGCAAAGACTTCCCTTCCCTGCACGGTTTGCGGTCTAATAAGCAAAAGTGATGTGTTAAGGTCTCAAGCAAAGGATGCCTGTTCATCTTTTGTGACGAGGCTCACTTTCATTATAAATGGTGACATACAACTTATACTTGAGCATACATACATGACACCAGTTCTTCACTTTTCCACCAAAATAAAGAACCACTGAAATCAGGGGGCTAGAGGCATGATTATCACATCCAAAAATGACTACACTGAAAACTTCAAGGCTAAAAACAGTCTGAATAAAAATTACATAAAATCAAAGTTGGGTTATGTTACAAAAAGAGTCAACAGAAAAACTACATGGCGATGGCTTGAGTTGCAGAAATGAAGGTTGTGCTTTTATTTACAAAAGAACAGAGTCAAAAGAACAAAAGTACAAATGTACATACATAAATGAACCAGTACAGCCACTCTCAGACTCCACTACCCTCAATAGCCATGTACTTCAGAGGCTTTTAAGTGCTAAGCCCCTCCCTCTGGACCAACCACCTGCTTGAAAAATCAACTGCACTAATTAACCACAAATTATTAAATTACCATAGAGTCTTAAAGTAGACAAACATGTCATATCTCAAATGATCTTTCACCCAAAATAAATATACAATCAAACTTACGCTTAGACAATAAACCTGAGCTGACCCCCCCCCCCCCCCCCCCCACAAACCATAAAGACCTGTAGAGAAGCAGAGGAGCAGTTGGGTTAAATGTGTCTTAAAGCAAAGTTAATAAAACTTTAAATTAAACAAAAAATGACAAGTGACTTTCCGTAGTGAGTGACATTTTTGTCACAGAGCTGTTCAGAAATGTCACTGTTGGTTTTATTCATTTTTTTCATGCAAACATAATGAGTGACCGAGGAAAGACCAACGTTTCTCGTTGATTTTCAACATTAATTTTCATCTTTAAATCTAGAATAAGCAGCATTACACTTTTAATTCCTCCTGTTACTTCTGGTGATGTCTCATGCTCAAAGATGAGCTTCTAAGAGATGATGCTTTGTAGTCAATCTGAGGAGTTGAATCCCATTGAGTGAGAGCTGGCTCACAACTTTATTTCCTTTCACTGCTCAGGTCTCAGTTGCTCAGCCTTTTGATTGACAGCATGGCAGCCATGCAGCCAATCACATGTGAGGATATAGGATCATATTATTATGTGACAGCAGAGAGGGGGACACTAAGTCAGGTAAAGCATCTCGTCCCCACTCAGAGAGTGAGACAGCAGACAGCCGTGAAGAGGGGAATGCAACACATCGCAAAAACATAAATATAAGTGACACCCACAAATGAAGCAGCATCTGGATCTGCATCTTTTGTTGATTTGATTTCTGTGCTTTTGTAACAGAACAAATGCACAAAATGAGGTTATTAAAACACTGAATGCAAAAGGGTTTATGACTACAAAAATTATTCATATTTGCAAGGTTGGATTATAACAGGAGGCTACAAATAATACTAAATTAGGAGCTGTTTTGGAGCAGAAAGAGTCTGCTCTTCTTTGAGAGCCATGCCTAAAGAACCTTCTCTGTAAAAAGTATCTAGTAATTTGGTGTCATGCATACTCACTCATTCTACGCTCCTGCTGACTGTTAATCCTCCTTCTCTGTCAGGATTGGATTGACTTTTTTTTTTAAATCAATAGAGGAGTGTTGTTTTGCTGCATCTGATAAGGAAACTTGACAGCCATATAGAATTCAGTACCTCCTCTGTGAATCAAAAGATAAAAAGTGATGTGGTGTTCAGGTGAAAGTAAAAAGAATCAGGCAGCTTACTTCAACACAATCTTGGTGTATGTTTACATTTAAAAGCGTAGATCCCGAATATAAGATCCATTTTTTCTTATATATATCAGTGATAGAAAAACATCTTTATCTAGATCAGTCTGTTCATTTATATTTGTAAGCTATGCACATGTTTTCAGACATATTTGAGATGTACAGTGATGTATACTGGGATATAATGGTGTGGCTCTTTTGTGGTTCTTCCCTGTGGAAAAGCAAACTGGTTCTTAGAGGTTTCTCAAGCTGAACCAACTCTGAACTAGCACAAGCACCAGCTCAGCACTAGCACCAGGGCAGTGAACAAGTTGTAAAATGCTTGTTGAATAAAGGTCAGATTGACCATTTCAAGGGAAACATGAGGGAATCTCAACACAATTGGCCTTTTGTCACAGCATCAGGCTGATTTTTAGCTCAAGTAGAAAGAAAGAAACAGAAAGCAGATGAAAAAAACAAAATACACTTTCTTTACTGACTCCACACAGAGAGACACAGAATACTGATGTATCCAAGATGGCAGGTTGAAGGGGACAAGGGATCGTATTCCCTGTAGAGTTAAACGAGATGCCACCAAGGTCCAGATGATAACTGCTCCTGACAATGCATTCATCTGAATTTCAAGTAGAAAGGCAAAAGGGACAGGACTTGCTCCAGGGAGAGGGGATAATTCTAGCAGGAGAGACTGCATGGGTCAGTGCACTGATTTGTTAAAGGTAAAAAGTACCATGAGGACTATGATACAGCCTGGAAATTACTGGAGAGAAGCTAGTGTTTAGTACACAAATGGGGGTCTGAAGAAAACAGAAAGATAAAATTTGTCATGATGTCATATACCTTGTTGACCTATGAAATGCAAGGTTATCGATAAGAAGAACAAAACCACTGCAACGGTTCTTTGTGGCAGACTGGGAGTGTGTATGTACTTATGTCCCTGACCCGTCTTTCTCTCCATTTGTTTCAAGGTTCTATCTGATTACGTAGATGACTAAAACCAGTGTAAGATCTCTGGGGATCTTTCAGGCTGGTTAATGGATTCACACTTAAGTCAGTCCTTTCAAGACATGGGGGCGCTCACAGGAAAGTTGTTAAAATATTCACTTGATAGGCAGAAGTAGCAAAACCAGGAAAGGAAGATGACTAAGACAGAAGAAGAAAGAGACATCAAGGCATAGACTTTGAAAGGTAAAAAAGGCTTAGGGCAAGCCTACACCTGCAGGCTACTGGAGGGGAGCTGGAATGTTTTACTTATGATCCTTCAACATTTCAGGATATTTAATTTCTTTCTATGTTATTGCAAAATTGAAAACAGAAAATATCTACATTGTAAGAGAAAAAAAGTGTATGTATGATCTGTTCATATTAACTTGTAAAACCTAGCACAGAACAGCATTTAAGATGCAAGCACGCCCAACACAGCCTGGTTCAAAAGTGGGTTAATAAAGACAGAGGAAATGAAGGAGTTGGTAATGAGTTACTTTCCCCCACATGGCTAATAAGGATGGGCACGTTTCCACTGAAGCAGCAGTCTCCACTCATGAGGCTCTCTTACTGCAGTGCTCTCTTCTCTCTTTTTGGCTTTGTGTATTTAGATGCCTTCCAGAGGGATTTCACTGCAAACATGAAGCCCTGCAGAGACAATTTTATTATTTGAATGTTCCCATAATGGATAAGATTGATGAAATCAATCAAAGCTTAGGACTCTAATTAGCACTTATATTTTACAGATTCCTGCGTGGTTGCCAAGTATGATGGCTTTGAGAGTATGGATGAATAACTTCCATAGCTGGAAGATAAAATTAGAGGTTCTGATTTGATAAGATAACTCTTCTGTCTGGTGGTTTGAAATATTTTGTTGTTTTTTAATTATTAGTCCATGAATGCACATCACTTTGGTATTACAGTCGGGCTAACTGTAGCCAATTCATATGAATTCTGTTATACACTGCTCACTAGTTTCTTGGAGCTTTACTTTTTGGTTTCTTTAATTTCACAGCGTTTGTTTTATTTTCTGAGATTTCTCAGTTAAAACAATAGCATGCAGCTCAATGGTATATTCACTGTTACATTTAGGTGAAGTGACTTTCATAAAACATAAGGCAGATGTGACCTGGGAGGATAACGAACAAACCATTTATTTGTCCACACTATTAAAAAAATTGACTAGTCTTCATATAAAGAAATAAAAAAAATGAAATGCCATCAGTCTTTCAGAATTCATAGTCTGACATTCATTACTATCCCTTCATCAAATATTCCCTAACCATTAAAGATGGTGCTCAGCACTGGATCACTATTACCAGCATAGTCACAAGAAAACCCATGATATGGAGAAAAGGCAGAAAGTTCTTGAAAGACTTCTGTTGCCACATTGATGGGCAGTAACATTGGCAGCTCCAGTGCAAATCTCACAAAATTCACAAATCTCTCTTCAAGAACTTTGTGCTAGGCTACCCAGGAAGTGGATACAGTCCTTGTTGAACTCCATCTTCAAACTTCTGCATTTCCATGAACACTACACTATCCTTCTTGTAAATTTATGGATAAAAGATGAGTTTGGGGTTGTCTGTTCCGGCTCTACGAACTGTCATTCATCAGTGAATATGATGCAAAAGCATCCAGGAGGAAGCCTGGTCTTGATGTGCAGCTTGTGTGCAACTTGTCACAGTGGACTCAGTGTTACCATCAAGTAGAACCAAAGAGGGTGTCAGCTAAGTCAAGCTACAGTCATACCTTGAAAGGAAATTTGATTGGACCATGTCCTTGTCCCAGTAAACAGGCATCAAGGGAAAATCAATTTATTGACAGAAGTTCATCTGCTTCTTCTCTGATGAGTGCCAACTTTCCTCCTTTCAGCTTTACTTTTGGACCCTTTCCTGTTTGCCGTATTAGTTACATACCAAACAATCAACCTCAACTTGACAGCTTCATTTCTTTTATTCCCTTCTTCCTCCCTTTCAGTCAAGGTTTTGTGCACTATCTGGCTTTCCTCAGTATGTTCATTTTGTTCAGCATCCTGAAAATCCAGCATGTGAATGCCCAGTCCAGTTTTGGTCCAATTAAGGAGTGGAAGTGCAATTCCAAACCAAACTTTTGAGGTACATTCGACTTCCAAAAACTCAGCTTAGTTCAATTTCAGTTGGACATAGGTGAGTTTGTATGTTAATTTCCAGTTTTAGCTGCACTAACTCAATAAATACATTTTCTAACTTTGTGTCCACCTTTTGATCAAGCGAAGAACCCTTACACACTTCTGCTGCATTTGCTAATTCAGCCATGTTTATCCTACCAATTATGGATGCAGCCTTCTCTCCCCCTAGGAGGTTTCTTGCTATGTGAATGAGTTCAGTGGCTCTGGCAAGTACATTGCCCTGAGGCCAGAAAAGCATGGAAAGCTCATGCAACTGCCATGCAACCCATTGCTCATGGTTCAAACTGGTGCCTCCTTGGGGAATGACTGGAAAGAAATTGAAAAGAGGGCTGGTTGTCAGAATGGACAGAATGGCTCAAAAACCCATCTCTGAATGTGGGGACTGTGCTAGCCATTCCTGCCTGGGGTAGCTTTGCTATCAGTGTACCAAGCTCCCTGGCCATTACTACAATATCTACAGATGCATCGCAGAGGCTTTGTATCGAAGCAGCCACACCAGGTGGTTACAGGGACTGCAACCAGGGTAATGTTATGTGTGTCCCTAAATTGAAACAGTGAGGTCCCCTTTATATGGCACTGCAGCCTTAAAGAGCAAGTGTCAGGTCCCTACTGGTGACATCGCTGGTTGTTCATGAGTTCAGGCACTTGAAAAGTTTGATGACTCTTGCGGTTGACTTTGCTAAGTTTTCTCTTGCTGTTCTTCCTTTACTCTGCTAACCTTGACATATGCGGGAGCCCACATCACTTGAGCAGTTGATCATGATGTTGCATCTGCCCTTTTCAAATCTGAACAACTAATTTAAAGTGTACACCCTTAGGGTATAAATCAGCACGATAAGAACTAACTGTGACTGCACAAGAAAAATGCATTTGATGTGTGTTTTAGTTTTATGGTTTGACCAGTGTTCCCTCTGGAATGATAGTGGAGGCTGGTTTTACGACCTATTTTGCAGCCATCAAAAGGGGTTGCTGTAAATCTTTTGGCTTCATTCCCAATCCAACGCCTATTTTGATATACAGTCCAAGAGTGCCACAATAAGGAAAGCAATAGCTGGCTTTATAGCTAGCATTTGATGCAGACCATAACTACTGATATCTTGAAGCCAACCCAATATGATTCGAGGCTTTACCTCTGGGGGTGTGTGGGCTTACATTTGTGAAGCACCTCTGCAAACTGTACATAATATGACAGAGGACTGCACAGAAAAGTAACCAGCCTGCAAAACATTCCAGCCTTAGCCATCAGGAGCTAAAATTTAATGGACCACCAACTGTAGCTGGTGCCTAAAACCCCTGAATCTACTCTCTGTCCACTGAGAACCCCTATCAAGCTGCCTCATCAGCACGAAAAAAAAGCATGAAAAAAAAAACACTGAGGGACTGTACCACTTAATTATGGACATCCCAAATATGTGTGATACCTGTGAGAACATTCAAAAGGACATGTTTTAGGAATGGAAAGAGCTTGTATACAGCAAACCTTAAATCTTCTGAGGCCTTAAGTAATGTGGTGGATTTGACACTCAACCTGGGTTTATGTGACAAATCATATCAAGTGCTGAGTGCTACCTCTGGTGGTAGGGGTAAATATGATGAATTACACTGTTTACTTCACTGAGTGGGGAGTTCTTTACACTATTAGTGGTATAAAGTTAAAGAGCATCTATATCAAAGATCATATTTGAGTAGAGTAGGAATACAAAAAGAAGTAGTTGTAACCAGTATCCTACTTGTTAAATAGATATTTTTATTACATTCACCCTGTTGTCCACAGTGAGGAGTTTTCAACCTCTCCTGCTGACAAACTTAATGACAGATATAATAACAGCCTGAGTGGACCTGAGGGCAGAGCGGAAAGGAGCAGCGTGGCCAGGAGAATTTGGCTCATTTTTCTTCACAGTGTGTGCTCTTGGCCAAAACAAATGCAGTGTTGATAAGTGTCGTAAAATCAATATTATTGCTCTATAAATACAAAATTTGCCTATTACAGAATGGGCAAGTTTATCCCTGGGGATTAAAAGGATCAATGCTTGTCTGATAAAGACATGATTAGATAATTTGGTGTTATTATCTGAAAAGTGGGATTATTAGTCTGTTGGAATCATGCAAATATGATCAGCCCTACCAGCCAGTTTCAGATCAAACTGTCAAAGGCTCACTTACTCAGGAGGATACCTGACTTTAAGGTATGATATCAGTTTGCTGTTCTGAATTATTTCCATTATTGACCACCCTCTACCCCCCAAGAACACTCAAAGAATCTCAGATTTTAATTGTTGTAAACGGATGTAACTCTGGTCAATGCATTAAATGGCAACATTGATGTTTATGATTGTCTGTGGTCCCTTTAATAACAAGATAAATTAAATTGAAATAAAAAAATGTGCCTTGTTGTTTTCCAATTTGGGGGATAAGAAACTGAAGCTTTTATAACCTCACATAAAGACACAAAATAAGATCTCAATAATGAACACATAAGCAGCTTAGTGCTTTCAGGATTATTCTTTCTTTCACTCCCTCTGGGCTGAATTCCAAATCCCAAAGTCCTTATTGGAAAGCAATGAAGCAGCTGCTCTTCTAATGAATCTGGAGTGATAACTGTATGGCGATGACCCCTGAAAAGAAAGTAGAAGTGGAAAAACTCATCTTCAAAGCTTCATGTTTGCTTAAAAGACAAATTGACTTGCCAAAAACTATTCTGTGCTGTTATTTACTGAACATGATTCATTCTGTAGAAGATGTGTAAGAGATGAATATTGGGTGACCTCAGTTCTGAATGACTCCAATTGTTGTTGTTTGACTTCAAGTAAATCGAGGAGTTGGTGCTTGATAAAGGCCCGAACAGAACAAAGAAATGTGAAGTAAGATCTGTGTAGAAAAGTGAAGTTTGGAGTACTTATGCTCTAGATCTTGGCCAAGATTATATTTCATTAAAGGTGCTATGAGGACTACTTTGTATGTCAATGTGTGATTACCACAGCTCCAGGCTCCCAATGGATAGAGGGGAAAAAAGGCAGGAAAAGTCTTGACTGCTGGCCAACATGAAATAATAACCTGAAGCAGAATCCTTCTAAAGCACTAAATCCAGGACCCTGTACCCGGGTGTACTCCGCAGATCTCTCACAGCATTCACAGCTATTCAATTAAGTATCTTTTAGCCCTTACTTCACATGAATGGCCTTTGGTGTTGATAGAAATGACACCTGTTGCTGGACTCATTAGTGTTTTTTAAGGGCAAAAGACTGTTTCCCATGAGCACTATCACCCACTGTTATGAGACTCTTGCAAATAAAAGGAGAGGGGATGTTCTTTCTGACACTACTTTCCTTTGTTCAAGACAAGGTTTTGCAGAATACAAAGTGAAAAGGTAATGTTTTTGTTTATAGTTCCAATTATTATCTGAAACATGACAGCAAGCAAACTTTGTAAACTCAATTTGTAGTATAGTTTAGTGTACAGAAGGTTAGCAGACTATCTGCGTAGCATGACTCACAGCCTGGTGCTCTCAGACGTGTATGTAAAGTGTAACTTAATGAATCCTGGTTATGTCCTACCAGTTCTCATCTATCAACTAGTCTCACCAAGCAGAGCAAACGTAACTTTGTTTTTGGTTTTATTGATTACCCACGTTTTAGCCAGTTCTTGATCACTCTCTTGTTTTGCTTTCTTCTTCTCTTCTGTCCTTTGTCTTTTTACCAGTCCAGTCCCAGTGTCCGCCATTACTACAGGGCCAGATCTTGCTTCTCACTCAGTCAACTCACTTTTCACTGCTAAATTTTGCCAGTCGGCATTGAGTTGTCAAAGGCATTTTTGGTCTATGTGTCATATATGGATTTGTGTTCCCTTGGAAAATTCTGACCCCATCACAGGTACTGAGAGATAGCATGTGGAAATAACCAATTTTGGCGCTGATAATATAACTTTCAATCGTGGATTATGAGCAGGCAAATATATGAAAGTGAGACTATGCAAGTCCTCACAGGGCCTTTAAATCACATAAAGAGGAAAGATGAAGTAAAAAAAAACTAGCTTTTGGGTTTGGATTTGAATCTAAGGGGTTGTCTAAAGATTGCTTTAGCGTTTAATTGACCATGCTGTGAATGCCTCAGTGGGTTGGTTGGTTTCTGCTCCCAGTCCCTAACAGAATGTTGTGCCATGCCATATGAACATTGTTTTCATAGGGTTTTAATTATACCTGTGTGGATATAATGTTCTTCAAGGATCAGGCAGCTGAATTCACATGTGATAATATGCAGGAAAGGGGATTTAAACTTTATACAGAACTTTGTCTGCAAAGAAATGAGGAGGATGTTACAGAAATCCTCAGAATTTGATTTGAGGAGAAATTAAAGCTTCTTGAGAATTATGTGCCCCATTGAATCTTCTTGCTGAAAAAGTGACAGGAGTGAAACACTTAAAAACTTTAGATCTAAAATATCAAATTGACAGGATTTTCTGATACTTTGGAACTTTGCAAATAGTTCAAAAAAGAAATATCTTGAGTTGTGCCAGAAAGCCAGAAGCCAGAACGCGCAAAAAGATTTTTTTATTTTGTTTGTGTGTGTTTGTGTGTGTGTGTGTGTGTGTGTGTGTGTGTGTGTGTGTGTGTGTGTGTGTGTGTGCGTGTGTGTGTGTGTGCATCTTCCATCCAACAAATAATTTAAGAGGACATTTATTTTATAATTGTATGTCTACTGTAGTCTATCTAAAGAGAGAACAGAAACACTTCATCCATTTTAAATGGATACAACAGTTGTTGGGACACATGACAGCTGGCTCAGAACAGAGCTTATTAATTCATACATGCTCCTCTTGGATATGGCACCATCACAGTCATTTAAGAGAGATTTATCTCAGTCCCTCTCATGGGATGTCCTGTGACATTTCCATTTGTCACATGACAGCAAATCACCCAGGCCAATGCGCATACAGTGACTCTTCTGTAAGACGTTACCTGAAACATGGTGTCATTGAAATGTATCTTCATACTGATGGGAAGACAGACGGAGAAATAGAAATAAGTTTCAAGAACCAAGATAGATAAGTCAAAGAAAGCACAATTATGAAATAGGATTCTCAGGAAAGAAACTAGAGTGCAGCTTCAAGTGTTCTCTGCGGGATAAAGGCTGCTATGGAGACATATGTTATGTGAAACTCTTGAATTAAATATTTGATGAAAACATAAATTAATCTGAGGTGAAGTGAGAGACTGAGAGCCATAAAGGATAAGGCAATTAGCTGTCAGATGAACAATGACAGCGATGTGTGAATACAGGAAGGTCATTAATGGTAATGTACGGTATGTGTCGTTAGCAGCATGAACTAGTCTCATTTATAATGAAAGGTGAAAGACGCTAAATTTATAATATGTAAGAAATGTGAGATTTATAATGTGTGTGCAGTTATACACACTATGCACCCTTTTTCACCTGTTAGCCTGTTCATTAAACAAAATTGAGTATCCACAACATCAGCTGAAAAGCTTTTAGCTGGTTTCAAAGTGATGATTTAAAACATTTTTGATATGAGTGTATGTTTCAGTAAGTTTTAAAGGACCAAAGCCCTAATTTGAGCTTTATTTAGTGTAGCTGTTTTATTTATAGAGGGACCAGATACAGTATAATGGACACAAATGTAACCGTTTGATGCAATGTACAAGTGAGAGTTAGCTTAAGGCTAATATACATCATATACAATCACTTGGCAGGTCACATTCTATCTGGGCTTTCAATAAAGAGACAAATACTCGTATCTTATCTGGGCAACAGGCAGCTACCAAAAGAACTGTGACTGTAAAACTATTGCAGCTGCCAGTCAGGCAGGGAAGCATAAAACTAAGAACAGGCCTTAGCTTACCGTTCATGCATTATTCATATAATCTGTTAGAGAACTCACCAAAAAGGTAAAGGTATATTTTTTTTATAGGATGTTAGCCAGAGATGCCTTTTCACCCTGTTTCCAGTCATTGTGCAGTGCTAACTCATGCTAATAACTAGCTGTAGTCTTTATTGAATTGGCAAATAATATTAATTTAACAGTTGCTTAAATGAAGAAAAAACAAAAGTATTTTAAAAATGCAGCTTTTACTCTTTTTATGAAGAAATGTGAGCAGTAGTTCACAAAAAATAAGAGGGTTTGCTTTCTGATGTAGCTAGCTTACTGTACATAGGCACAGTCAAACTGCTTTAGCAGTGTGGCTTTTTATAGTGCTTACAAATTGTTGTTTTGAGTTATGTTACTTAAATTCAGGTTGATGTCACCAATTTGCTTCTATTCAAAACTTATGATGCATATCTGCTAGCTAATCTTAGCATTGTCTTTTGACTCAGTTGGCGATTTTAACAGTTAAACTTTGGTGTTAGTAAAACTCCATTAACTCTACCCTCCTTTATGTGACTAACTTTAAAGAAAAACCTTTCAATTTAGTGATTATAATCTTAGAGTCAATGCTTGTAAGTAAGCTAAGCTGCATCCTTTTACTGGTCCACAGGGTCATTTGTTTGGCTTTAGTTAACTAACTGGTGCCAGATGTTTCTTAGCCAGGCTCAGGCTTCATTTGGATTTGGCCCATTTCTAAAGCATTAGCACTGGACTGCACTAAGACTGAAACTTTTAGTACATTGAGAATGTGTGATATTTACAAGCGGTTAAATTTACTCCGAAACATGTCCAAACAGCTTCTTGAATTTGATGTATGGATTATGTGAGACAGGTCACAAAGTGGTGAAGAGTGAACATAAAATATGAAAAGGGAGCTCATGAATAAGCAAGAAAAATCAGCATGTGGACAGATAAATATACACAAGCTTTTTGTGAAGGTAATGAGAATGCAAACCCTCTTCATCATTGTCAGATGTGAGAGAGACATTAACATGCAGGCAGGTAAGCAGAGGCAGTCAAGTGGATACTGAGTAACACTGACTCATCTGCCACTTGGACGTCCCAGTGCTGTCTATAGTTATTCATTAGCCCCTTAACTCACAAATCAAACATTTACATTTCCTCTCCCTGAGGAGCTTCACAGATGTCTCTATTTGTCTCTTTCACTGCCTGAGTCTGCGTGCTCTCTGTTTCATATGATCTCCTGCTAGATGCGAACCTGCTTATCTTGTATATTTCTGTTTATTCTAGCATACCGCCATCAGAGCATGAAATTAAGAATAAGGGGGCATTAGGCCTGCTTTGAGTTACTGAGCCGCTTAATAATCAGGGATATCTGCATATCAGCTTGTTAGTGACCAGTAAATAGTTAGTATTATAGAATGAAGCCTGAGGCAGCCAGGGCTGCAGTGAGTCAAACGCCTGCACTGAAATCTCATCAGATGTTATTAGGCTGTAGACCCTCAAGGCTTTTTCACATCAATTGAATCTCCTGGCTGTTGACTCTCATAGTTCAGGCCTCATAATTAGAAAGGATTCTCTGCTACACAGTCACAGAATAAAGAGCTAATAGAGATTAATCACAGTGTCACCGGTGCAGGGGCAGAAAGATTGACCATTTACCTCTGAAAGAGTTCTGCTTTGTCTGCTGTGGGTGGCTGCTGGGTGTTGATAAGCCATAGCCATCAGGGATGTCAGACTAGGGGGGCTGAAAGGACTGAGTTTTCACATCCTTCATGTGAAGTAAGGTCTAAAAGATACTTAATTGAATAGCTGTGAATGCTGTGAAAGATCTATGGAGAGCGCCTGGGTGCAGGGTCCTGGATTTAGTGCTTTAGAAGGATTCTGCTTCAGGTTATTATTATTTCATGTTGGCCAGCAGTCAGGAGTTTTTCTGTCTCCATCCATTGGGAGCCTGTGGCTGTGGTAATCACACATCCACATACAAATTCTCCAAACTTGGTACCATTGGATATTGGGATGAAAATATTGTGAAAAGGAGTCAAAAAAAATAGAAATACTGAAAGTTTTTCACCAAGTATTGTTGCTTCTTGTCACATACTTATCAGGATTTATGCTCCACTTGTTTTTTCTCTCTATAAAACTTGAAATACTGAGAATAAACTAACTCAAAAATGATACTCGCTGTGGCCAAATTTTTGTATAATAAGTACCTCGAATTACAAAACCAAAAATTTAGGTCACTGCTATCTTAAAGTATTTATTTACTGCTTCTACACTGAGTGAGGTGGGAAAATACCATCATCCAAAGGGAACTTGAGTACTAAATGCAAACCCAAGTACACACAATCATGATTTAGCCTAACCAACCCTTCAACAAATAAAATATGGAAACCTGCTGCTCTTGTAGCAACTGTTGGAAGAGTAAATTATTCATTGTGAGCTACAAAAGTCAAAATGATACAGGAATACTGTTTTTGAAGATTTATGAAAGGAAAAGGGAGGTTTAAAGGACAGTCAAGGGGAAAGTAAGTCACAAGATGACACTGATGAGAAGGAACAGAATTTGAGAGAGGGAGAGTGTATGAGGAAGTGAGACAGGGGTGTCTAAAAGGAGATGTTGGTGTTAACTGAGGAAGAAGAAGAAGAAGAAGAAAGATTGAGATTAAGGGCCAGAAAGAAAAATAAGGTGTGGGAGGAGGAGAGCGAGTACTGAAAAGAAGTGATGGTGGGAATCAAAGAAGATATACATTTGTGTGTGTGTTTGTGTGCGTGTGTGTGTGTGTGTGTGTAGATACAGTTGTGATTTGTGCTTTTCTGTGGAGGATGGGGGGGGGGCAGTGAAAAAGTGGGGGGAGATGCAGCTCAAATGAGTGGGAGAGTGGCTGGAGCAGGGATTGAGAGGGAGAGGGAGAGAGAGAGAAAGAGAGAGAGAGAGAGAGGAAAGGAGGTGGGGAGGGGTGCACAGAGTCTCAGCGGGGAGATGAATACAGCTGTGCAGAGAGACAGAGCGAAATTCACAGAGAGTAAAACAACCAAGAGAAGCCCACACAGCAGGACTTGATAACAGAAGATCCTGTAGTAAATGGAAGAAACGCGGGGATCTAGTCATTAATAACCGAGGAGGGAGAACAATCACAGCCACACACAAAACATCTGGGAAGCAGAGAGAAAGGAGTGTGGGGGAGGAAACAAAGGAGAGAGTGGAAAGAGAAGAGGAGTGACTGGAGGTGGGGAAAAAAGGAAGGCTCAAGACTGAAACAGGTAGGAGAAAAAGAGCAGCATGATGAGAACGTAGCTGGAGGAAGAAAATTAGTTTTTGATAAAAGAAGAAAAATGTTCATCTTCCACTTTGACTTGCCTTGTTTTCAAAAGGTGAAACAAATGTAAGATTAATAATTATTTGAACATGCATGCAGAAAAAAAGGTTTAAAAAAAAGCGTCCTTTCATAATTTTTTGTGCGTAGTTTTAAAGGTTAAAGAGAAGTGTAAGATAGAGACCAATAAATACCAATCCAGTTGTGTCATCTCTGACGTAAGCTTGAGCTCCAATTTTGTGAAAAAATAATTGAAATCAAACATGAAAATCTGGTGTAAATTATTAATCAGCTGGTACAGTGAGGAAAAACACGTACAGCATTAAAAAGTCCACAGGACTTAAAATCTAATTTCCTGGTGATTAGGACGGAAATTGATAGTTTTGATGTGCATCATTATTTGTTCAGACAGTGCTCTGTGAATAATACATGGTATGTAAAATAAACATGTTTTGCACAGCCTCCATAGGCTTTCTCCTGCTTAAGAAACCTCAAGTGTATGCATGTTTGACTGAGATTATGTGTAAAATTAAAAGTGGTGAAGAGCTGAAGGATATTACTGACTAGATTGATCTGCAGGAGGTGAAGAAGAGGAAGGGTGAGTAACAAGTAGAGTAGATAACTGTGGAATCCTTGATGAGTTAGAGACTGGGTTTAGGTGTAAGGCAGGCTTTGTGAATAAACCATGAGCTGGAAGCCACATAAATCAGCAGGTGACAGACTATAAAACACACCTGTGTGCAGAAAAACAAGCATGTAAATGCGTAGGTGCAGACTTGCAGCCTTATCTGGACTCTTTCTTGTCTTTCTTTGTGTTCCAAAGTGTTTGAGAGTGATAAAAAAAAAGGCGGCTACTATTACATTCATAGAAACTAGCAGGACCAATAGACCTGTCTGCTGCATTTAGCAAGTTGGAGAGCAGAGAGGAAGCTCGGTTTTATAACATCAAAGACTGTGAAAAAGGCTGCCGTGCAGCACATTTCCCCTGAGGTCAACGATCACGTTCATGAAGGCGCTGCCACCTAATGGAGGAAGAGTTTTAACCCGTTCAATTGGAATGTGCGGGGAAGATGTATTGGAGCTTACATCTTAATGTTTTTTTGTTTCTCACATCTCTCTGAGACAGCTGCTGACCCTGCCATGTCCATCAACTTGCAGACTGTCCTGGTCCTCTGTTGGACCCTCACACAGAGGTGAGAGCTAGCCTGGGGTGGAAAACACAAGTTCAGAGTGAACAACAGAGGCTCATATTGACATTTGTATTGATTGGTCTGTGTACCTCCTCCATGCTCATTCTGTCTTTCATCTCTGCATTGTCACCAGTGTGTGTATGAATGCAAACCCACACTGGGGGGATTGGAACGACTCCCAGCTTCTGCCAACTATTCAAAAGCTGATGAAAGGATACAACCGCTACCTCAGACCTAATTTCAATGGTAAAAAAAAAAGCTGAGTAACTACATCTTGTGAATGAAAAAGTTGAATGAGGACTACACTCCTTAAAAGTGATGTATATCCCAATCTTCTCTTTTATAGAGGGGCCTGTGGAGATTGGAATGAGTCTTGATATTGCCAGCATTGACGCCATCTCTGAAATCAATATGGTACATCACTCTTCTTGTTTTATCAGTGCAAGAAGTTGAAAGAGTGTGTCAATTTAAGGCCTCATCTTCTCTTTTTATAAAACTCTTAGGACTACACTGCAACCATCTTCCTTCGTCAGCGGTGGCGTGATTCCCGGCTGGTGTTCCCAGGAAACGAAAGCGTCAGTGTGGATGGACGTCTGGTCTCACTGCTCTGGATCCCTGACACCTTCATCCCGGATTCAAAGCGCTCCTTCCTGCATGACGTCACAGTGGAAAACCGCCTCATTCGCATTTTTAGCAATGGGACTGTTCTCTACGCTCTCCGGTATATTTTATTCTTGCGCCTTGGTATTGATTTGACATTTACTGACATTTTACTCTCTTGTTCATGTCATAAAGGAAGTGAACAGGTCCACCAGAGCTCTTGTGAGGAAACAGAGAATGGGAATAAGAAATTACCGGATGACAGAGAAAGAAAGAGACATGTTACTCTAGATTTTATTCTTATTAACTGGCTGCTTTCTTCTGCTGTCGTGCTAATCAACCATGAATTGGCCTTAGGAGCTACTAAAAAAAAAGAAAATATCCACAATGTATCATCAGTCAGTCATATATCTTAAGGGAATGCTGTAGACTTTTCTGTATTTCTTTTTCAAAGAGTTCAGATTGTGTTAAAGACGACCCGTGGCCACAGAACTAAAATCTGTCCTGACGTTGAAGCTGTCATGTCACACTGATAGAAAACATTATTATGACTGGAGAGCTTTATTTGAGGACAGAAAGGGCGGTATTGTGCTGCATTTCCCGTCATTTGGAGCTTCACCATTTGTCTGATCTAATGAATCCGTCTGAGCATTGTTGAAATACTCACGTTGCAAAGAAGATCCATGTTTTAGTTTGTCAAACACAAATCTGCCATGTTTCTTCCCTTTCTAGCAAAATTAGCATATTTTGTGGTAATTTTGCACACAAATAGGACAGGATGACACCTTAAGAGATATGTTATTGGATCCTGGCATGAATAATACATTCAGAAGCATCAGGTGCAGAATCGTCTGATGCTGACACTTCAGATTGGAGTCCTCGTTGTCTTGATTGCATCTCAGGGGAAGAGTTTTTTGTCTTCATTCATTATTTATCACCTCGTCTCAGATCAAAGTGGTAACAGTGTTTGGAGGGAAACTGTTTTGAAGGTTTCTAATAATCTCCACAGCATCACAGCTACCATCGCCTGCAACATGGACCTGACCAAGTACCCCATGGACAGACAGGTGTGCACCCTGCAGCTGGAGAGCTGTGAGTACCTGTGAGCCCCACCCAACACATCCATCAAGTGTGTTGAAGGACATAGATCACCATCATTTCATCATCACCACCATTTTCATCACCATCAGTGTAGTGAGTATCAAACTGAAGACAATCTTATCCCCAGGCCCGTTAGATTCATCAGAGCTCAGTTGTAAAAGCAAGGTGTGTGTGTTTGTGTGTGATCAGGGGGCTACAACCTGCAGGATGTGGTGTTTTACTGGACCAGAGGGAATGATTCAGTAAGGGGTCTGGACACACTGCGGCTGGCTCAGTACAGTGTAGAGAGCTATTATACAACAGTGTCAGAGGCTGTGTATGAAACAGGTACAGTGAGACACATCTTTGAGTTTCTTACAACAATCTTTATCCTTTCTCTTTTATTTTGTAATAGCTGAGTGGTTTTCCTTCTCCTCACAGGACAATATCCAAAGCTGGTGCTGCATTTTGCGCTACGCAGGAATGTGCTCTTCTTTATCTTGGAGACGTACGTTCCCTCCATTCTACTGGTGGTTCTCTCCTGGGTCTCTTTCTGGATCAGTCAGTCATCTGTTCCTGCCAGGACCTGCATCGGTCAGCACCACATCTCATACTCTACATATAACAATGGTTAAAGATGGTGATGTTTGGAAGACAAAGGAATTTAAACACTCTGACCTTCAAATAGGAAGCCAGAAAACCTTTCTGAGTAGATCTGACTTTAATTTAAATTTAAGTCATTGTAGCGAAAGTCATGAAAGCAGGATGAAGCCATTCTTATGTCACCTAGATGTGTGCAGGACTGCTTAGAAGAGCTTTCAACACTTCTTCAACAGTTTGCGCCTGTGTTGTATTTTCTAGATAAGAGTTTCCACAGAAGACTTTTTGCTTGTAACTTAGAGTAAATGAATACTCTATGAATAAATTTTGCTCCATGTTTAGGATTCACATTTAACAATATCTGCTATTCTAAAAAAAATTAATAACCCAGTCATAGGAGTATCTTAGGATCTATGCATGAGGCATTTTTAGGATGTAATCAGGATGATTTTGCAAAGAATGCTATGTACTAATCAGGAAAATATTAAAAGCTCTGCTGTGTGGACATGGCCCGTACAAAGCATTTTATCTTACCACTAACAGGACTCCTAAATGACACTAACATTTCCTAGCTAAGAGTTTTCTCTGAAAAACGTTTCACAAAGCTGCTCAGACTAACTCTTACTAAGGAATTCATAGAACTCTAAGGCTATAAGAAAGGGGTGGAGCTGACCCTGTTACTATGGATGGTGTCATGTTTCAGTAACCACTTGACTTACCATGCCTTCGGTGATTGGCTGACAGGGTATGTGTCTTTGTGAGAACTTTCTACATAGAAATCACTCAATTTAGAGAAAGATGTCATGTTGGCATATTCAAATAAAGACCTTAAAATAGAAAAATGTAAGTTACTGATGAAACATTAAATCAAGAGTTATATACTGACTAGTCCAGTATGTATTCCGCTAATTGTAAACAGCTGTATCTGGTTAAACGATAAGCAGATCTACATGTAAGCAGCCTTTTAATGACTGTAATTCTGGAATAACCACAGCAGAGTAAACTACAGGAAAAAGAAAGTGTAAAACAAACATGATTATGAGGTGGATCACCACCAGCAGCCATGCTGAGATTATTTCTGAATTGGTCTCAGGAGTCCTCTTTACTACTTCTAACTTCTCACAGGTTTGGGACTTTGTGAAATACTTTTAGATGAGAAATTTAGGAGTCCTAAAATTAGGACTGACACGCCCATCATTTTTGAGAGTTTCTCCTAAATCAGCAAGCTGGGAGCAACTTTTAGCTCTAAGATGTTTTGTGAATATGGGACCTGGCGTGCATTTGTTTTGGAAGCATACTGTATGAAGGGAGGGTTTTTTTTAAAAAAAAATTAATTACAAAATGAATCTAAGAAATAGTTTTATTCTCAAGGAACTACAGACTTTGCTTCTCGCTACTAAACTGTGACGACTGGTGTAGAGTCATCAAAGGGACTTTCAGTTCACGATCATAAATTAATTTGTGTTCTCCCTGGAAAATCCAACCTAAGAAGTAGTATTTAGAAGTAATCAGTTTTGTCACTTATCATCTCATTTTAGGTTTTAAATTTTGGAACAAGCAAATATCTCAAAGTGAGACTAATTTAAGATCCTCACAGTGCCTTTAAGAGAGTTAACAAATGAAAAGTGAAAGAGAGTACATATTGAACATTGCTGCAACAACAGTATACTTCCATGTGTAGCCACTGCTGATACCCCCTGCTGGCAATAAGGAGGATTAGAAATGTGAAGGCTCAGATTAATTTTTCAGACTATGACTACTGCTTGGAAAAACACTTAATCTTACACATTTTGTGCCACTGAGATGTTTTTACTCACTCCCAACCTCCATTTTTGAATCAATGCAGAAGTGCACACAACTAAAGCTCTTTATGTGTCCACTAGAGGTCAGCTCCAAACACCAAGGAGACTCCATTAGAGCCCGTATTAAAATGCTGACAAACAATGCACAAATAATGTTTTTAAGCTCTGATCTTTTTAAGCTCTTTTAAACTCATCTGGCTTAATTGTAGGGAGGATAAGAGTTACTGCATGCAGAGTGTGGCTGCATTAGAAGCACGACTGCTTTGACTGATGGATGGATTAATTGATTCTTGATTAGCTTTAATTATCTGAGTCAACATTTCCAATATGGCATCATTAAGCTTCTTACATCTCTCCACAAGCCAGAGGCTGACGTCTCTCAGACTTTGTTGCATACTTACTGTGGTCTTAGCTTCAGCACAACAGGTAAACGTTTATTTCTGTCCATCATTAACTCCTGCAGCCTTGTGGGAATTGATTTTCAGCAGAGCTAGAAGCTCAGATCAATATGGTGTCACTTAACCTGTTTGACAAACATTTTGACCTTGATGGTATGGACTGCTAAACATACCCAAGAAGCTCAAAGACAAAAAGCAGACTGGAGGTCAAAGATGACAGATGACCTATCTGATAATTACTGTGTAGATTTGAGATCAGCTAACTGGCATTAAAGGATGATAACATCCTGACTTGACTTTTTTTTCCAGGAGTGACAACAGTCCTAACAATGACCACTCTAATGATGGGCGCCCGTACTTCTCTTCCAAATGCTAACTGCTTCATCAAAGCCATCGATGTTTACCTGGGAATCTGCTTCACCTTCATCTTTGGAGCTCTGCTGGAGTACGCCTGCGCTCACTTCTACACCATGCAGAACCACACTATAGAGGACTTACACAGGGTGAGGAAGTGTTCACTGTTTAACATCATGTTAACGTTCCCAGAAATGACTTCATGTTGTTGTGAATATTTGTTCTGTGTCAGGAGCTCCTGAAGGAGTTACATGAATCCAGTGGGAACGGCTCCATCCCTGTCGTCACCTCCACCCAACCGAAGCAGTCTGCAGAGGTCGGCTCCACTGCAGAGGAGCCCGCAGAGCAGTCAGCCAATAGTGACGCTCAAAACAATGAAGCAGTAAAGGATAAGACTCCAGAGCAGGGCTGCAACCTGTCATCAGTGAAGGGGGCATCACGTAGGGCTGCGTCTGTCTTCACTGTGGAAAATCCACACAACATTGACCGCCATGCCCGCACAGTTTTCCCCACAGCTTTTCTGTTTGTTAATATCCTCTACTGGCTCTACTATCTCTTCCTCTGAGCGCTGCTGCATTGCTGCAGGTGCACTGCTGCAGGTGCATTGCTGCTGCTGCTGCTGCTGCATTGCTGATTTTATCATCCTGAAGCTGCTCTACCTCCTCATTTTAGACCCCAAACCAGTCACACTGCCTGGATCTGAGCTCATGATACAATCACTCAGTCACATGTTTAAAACCAACAGATAGGGCTACCAAGTGTTGACAAGCAGTTCAATTAAGAAGGAGAATATTTTCTTTGTATCGCATCCTTCAAAAGCTGTCGCCCAACCATTTAGGGATGCAGCTGCGATCATCTTAGCATGAAAACAAAGAATCACAACTTTTATCTATTTATGGACAATTCAGTTAAAAGGCTGCACCAGACTGCTGCACTGAAAAGCCTTCGTTGACTGACTTACGTCCATCCGTCTTGTTTTTGTTTCATCGATTGTACGGAATCCTATTTATATTTCACAGCATTTCATGTAAAATTTAAATAATCAATTAATGACTGTGAATGTGTGACATGTTAATGAGGAAGAAATCAACTATCTGCATTGTAACAAATAATTAAAGATTCAACATTTGAGAACAAAACACTTTTATTATTCCCTCATCCAGGTAGCAGAACAGTAAAGTGCAAAAGTTAACCACAGGTTCTGCAACAGTGGAGATTTTTTTTTCTTTTTTGCACAGAAAAAAAACATTGGTTTGCTTCTTTAAATAGCACCACTTTGTTACTAAATCACCTGAAACAGGAGAATTGATTGGTTTTAAATGTGTTTCTTTTCCTTGGACCAATTCATCCGGCTGATGTTTTTGCTCTGCAGTATAGCACGGGTTCAACCCTCTATGATACATACAGTATAGTGGAGCAGAATAATGATGAGAAATCAAACCTTGAACGATACTAAGGTAGAAACATTTGAGACATACCAAACATACATAATAGTAGTCATGGCTCACTATGTACAGGCAGAAAAATATGATCTTATAAAGAAGCTAAAAAAGGCACATTTTGGCTCACTGCTTACACCCTCTCATTTCTCACATCTCAACAGTTAAACTTAAACTTTATGCAGTACAGACTAACACATTCCCCTGTTTCACTTTCATCACGCTGCAATGCATCTGTGCATTCAATATCACTTCTCAGCTCACTTTTCTCATCTCTTTCTTTTACAAACTCTTCTTTCTCTTTCTTTCTTATTGCCACATTTCAACCTGTGTCACCAAAGAAAATGAAAATGCCACATGAGAGAGAGGAGTTCTTTTTAGGAAGATGGGAGTAAATATTCACTGACATGTACCTCCACCCTGTGGCCAAATTCACCTATTACAGTTTCTTTTCAGAGCTTTGGGACATCGGAGAGGCTTATCCTTGAAGAGAACAGGTGTCATAAGTCTTTTCCTGACATCCATTCATCATTTTTTTTCAAGTCCATGTCATAATTATTCACTTAAGTTCCTTTCTTGGTCTCCCACTCCTGCAGAAGAAGAAAACATTTAAGAAATATAATAAACATTGCAATGAAATTGAATATTTTATGATATCACCCAGGTATGTCAAAGCCAAACAAAGACCGTAAGATGAACAATTTCTGAAGCGTTACCTTTGCCTTCTGCATGACAGTTCCAGTGGAAGCATAAACAGAAGGAGGTCTCCTGCGCATCTCTGACGCACAGTTTACAGGTAAAGACTCACTGTAAATATTCTGTTTCTTTCTGCTAGAGCCCTAAAGGACAAGAGTCAACAAAGAGTGTGAATGTTGGCGAACGCAAACACAATTTTGAGCATTTTTTCAGAAAAAGAACGATAAAAATGACACCTGAATTACTTGTGTAGAGTAAAATCTGCCAATAGAGGAAGAAAAATGCACTTCTTTAGATTCTTGAAATAATATCTTACTACAAGAAACTAAACAAGTAAGGTTTTTCTGACCCCAGTGGCAGAATTTTTACATCTGACAAGCGATTTAGGCGTCATTGTTGTTCTTCAAAGTCTTGAGATGAGACATTTTTCTGGACTTGTCAGATGGAAGTGGCACATATAAGTCTATTAAGCCATTTTCACTCAAAATAGGACAAACACTTGCTTAAATTTCAAGTTTTTTGTTGTTGTAGTGAATATACCTTAATAGGTGGTTTAGCCTCAACAGGAGCTCCCAGCACTCCCCCTGCCAGGCTCTTCTTGAGGTTTTCTTGGACCTGGGTAAGCTGCAGCTCCAGATCCACTCTCTCTGCCTCTTTGGCTCTGCAGGCTTCCTCAAGCTCTGAAATACGCTTGCTCAGGGCGGGCTTTCTTCTCTCTGCTCCACCAAAACAAAGAGCAGACGGACAAACACGGACATAAATAATTTACCGACAGCCTCCTTGTAACAATGCATAATAATGATTTTAGTGACTGTTGTGACATTTTTGACAACTTGAATTTTTTTTTTTTTAAATTCAACTGCTTCATACATGAGTTAAATATCATTACATAAGCAGCTATTGCACTTATCTGCACCAGTTTTAAGACAACATTTAATTCTTAGATAAAAATACACAGAAACCTAAAGTGATGCCTTAAATTGTGATGCCAAATATAATTCTGTCATCATAGCACATCACTGGATCGGGACAACTTGCCTGGAGAGAACTTTTACTCGTCTTCAAATCTGTCATTATATTTGTACTTTAAATGTACGTAAATACTTCCTGGATGTGATGTGAAACTGCCGGAAATTAATAAGATTTAGGAGTAATTTTCCACAGACATGTTTTTTGATTGCATAATAAGAGCAATTAGATGTTATATTTGTCCCTCTGGGGACCTTCTGTTCTCACGTGGGCCTCTTGTAATAGGGGTCACAGTTTAGGGCAGTGTTTCTCAAATTGTGGTCCGTGGCCCACTAGTGGTCCGCCAGCACCTCCTAGTGGTCCACCTTGACACTCACAAAAGTCTCCTTGACTCCCCCTCAGAGGAAAAAGTTCAGGCTAACATTACTCCAACGAGCCTACAGGCAAAATGCTCATGCATCTGTGGCTTAAGACGGGACAGTAAAAAGAAAATCAAATGAGGAAGAGAAACCTTCAACACTGGTCAGGAGAAGGTGCAGCAGAAAGATGATCCAGCGGCAGTGAGCATTGTGGACACTGTGGAAGCTAACATTAGTGTCAGTACTAGTAGTCAGTAAATGTATGACGCGAGTTTATACTACATCAGTTGGCTATCTGGGCTGTTGCTCCGGGGTTGTTTAGCTTGGTGGTCCATAAGGTTTTTTTTGGGGGGGGGTAAGTGGTCCTTGGTCTGAAACAATTTGAGAAACACCGGTTTAGGGTCAATTGAGAACTAAGAAACACAATTTGCAGTGGACTCGCACACCTTGTAGTTAATGTGCAGAGCAGTAAGGCACTCAAACATCTTGGAGGCAAATAACTTGAAATATGCATGCTTCTGTTTGCTCCCCTGCAGTATTTGAGATATAGATTGTAGATGTTGGTTTATTTTGAAACAGTGGTGTCCAGAATTCGAGCAGCTTCTCCTCTACTTTGCTTTGAATGCTTTGTACCAGATGCTGCCTTCTGCTCTTCCTTCAGCTCTCTCCTCTCCTGTCGCAGCGTCACCAGTGCATTCCGTATCCCATCTCTCTCTCTTTCCAGCTCCTCCTTCTCTTTCAGGTAACGCTTAGCGTCCTCTTCAGCTCGTGTTTTCCCATACCGTCCGTACTGGTTGGCATCTGGGTGGAGATGTCAGAGGAGAGCAAAGGTTAGCGCTCATATGCTTGAGGGTTATGGGAAGGAGACAACACGTCTCACAGCAATATCTCTCTCTCTCTTCCTTTGTAGTCTCATGTGGAAGGAGTATGATGTCTCCTCTAAACCTTAAAGGGAAGTGTTGACCAAAGATAAGTCTATTGTCATGATTTGAGCAAAGACTTTTGTACCAAAGTGATATAATGTATAGATAAAACTGAAGACACACACACTCCTGCAGAGTTTAAGGTCAACAGGCAAGACAGCGAAACTAATGTAAATGTCCAATAAATCTCAGGTTACATCCTGAAGCCTTTAGACCAGGAGAGAGCTGCTTCTTTGAAGTGCCAGAACGTCTCACTGATGGCCTGTGAAACAGCTCAGAGGAGAGCTCAGAGACAGCCAACTACACTGATATCACTTTCCTAAACTCAGGATGCTCATTTCATTTATTTGTACAGCAGAGGCCAGCTGACATGACAGTGAGGAGGAGAGGCAAGTGATGAAGGAAGATACTGTGACCGGACAGTGAGGACATGATTGAGGGAAGGAAGGAAAAAGGAAATATCAAGCCGGATAAAAGCTCAAATTTTAAGACCACTGAGAGGACAATATGAAAAAAAGAGCTTTACTATCACAGTGGGAAGTGAATCACAACTTTATGACCAGGTATCATCTTCATTTTTTTGTAGTTCGCCTCAAAGGCCATCATCAAAAAAAGACAGGAAGCAGAGAGGGTCATAAAGAGTATTAAGGACAAAAGCCTCTACAAAGGGTTGGTCCGGCTTTAAATCTCAGCTACCTCGTTGATTTGAATGATGTTATAAACAATCAAGATAAAAACTCTGCACATGTTAAAGCACATTTAACCATGTCTTTAAAAACTACAAAGATGGTATTATTTGATGACTGAAGAGCTTTGAATTACTAACCTTATAAAAGATAGTTCAGTAGCTAATGGTGCACAACAAAATTCCTCAGAGGTGTTCCACAAGTGTCATTTCTGGGTCCTCTTTCCTTCTTACATTAAGTTAATAATTCAGGCCTGTACATGACTGTGTGTACATTAACACTGCCTCAGTGGCTTCATTCACTTAAACTTGCAACCAGTAAACCGCTGTAAAGGTGAAAAATAGTTTCATCCTATAGTTGTTACATTCTGATGAATGTATTAACACATTTATAGGTTTAATGACTTTTCCATCTACATCATAGCATTAATTAGGTTAGTTGATGTTATTGTCTAACGCTTTAGTACGGTGGCCCTGAGAGCTCACAGTATCACAACTTAAGAAAACATGTGCAAAGAGACAAAATACAATCAAATTAAGAAAACATCTTCATCAATTTGACAACACCTGCGCAGCATTTAAAAACACACTGCAAAGAAAACACAACACATTAAAAAAAAGTGTTGTGAATAGACCACAACACAACGAAAGTGTTTCCAGAGGACACTTAAGGACACCTGAAAGTAAGAACACTACATCTGTTTTATCTAAGAAGTATTGCTCATTCATTAGTTTTTCTAAGGAGAACCATGTAGATGTTTTTCATAGCAAAAAATGCAGATAGAAATGTGAGAAAGCTGCATTTATAGTCATAATAAGACTATAAACACCAGATGTGCACGCATACAAATTGTAGATTGCTTTAAAAACCCAAGTAATAACAATTCTGTTCATTTTCACAATCTTGAAACTTTACTTTTCAGAAAGTTTCCAAAACAAACTATTTTAATTCCCACTGGAATCACTTTATGTAAAGCTGCAACTATTTAGAAAACTAACTAAACATACTTACTTGAGCCTGTTCGTTTGAGGGAGACTAAAGGCTTGACTCTGTCAGAGTCGCTGCTGGAGAAACTTGAGCGTCTCTTCACTTGATTCCCACACTGCTCTCTGTGGTCCTCCCCTGACTGTTTGGAGTGGGGAGGGGGAGGAGGGGGCATGACATATGTAGCAGGATGCAAAAAGAAGAATGAGGACGGAGAGAAAATAAAACCAAACATTTGTATGTCAGCTAAGAAACAAAGTAATCCTCAGATTTATTGGTGTGAGCCCTCTGAGGTATGTATGTATTGAGCCATAGGAGGTGAGGGGTGTATGTTTAAGTGCATGTCAGAGGGGTTAAGAGAGGTGTTTACTGGCTGTAAAACCACCATGACCTCTTGCCTTCCTGTCACCCGTTGATCGCTTTTTCTTTTTTCGTCTTTTTTCCCTCGCCCCAAGCCCAAACACTGCTGTTCCTCTGTCCAACAAAGGGCCATCATTGATAGGCTTGTAACAGAGCACTGTGTGTCTGATGACTGATATGGAGCGTCATATTTCAGCTGTGACAGTTTCTAACAGCTGCACACACACACACACACATACACACACACAGCATCTAATCAAGTCACATCAAAGAAAAGCATAAGTTTTAGTGAACTTAATTATGTGTCTGAGCCTGAGCATGTGTATCTCACCTGCATGTCCTCATTGGGGACCTCATCATAGGTTCTGCACTCTGTGGAGGATGTGACCCACCTAGGATCAGAGGAAAACGGGGAAATAGAAATCTGCATGAGGACCTAATGCTACACTGGTCAGCAGCCTTGCTCTGACCCCGTCCAAATATTTCAGCTCCTCCTTCTCCGTCTCACTCACAGGAAGGAATGCCTTGCAGCGTCACGGATGTTAGCAATGGTTTCTACGTCAACATAGTCGTAATGCAGTGACTCGGGGTCTGCTGTGGAGCCTGTTTCTGCTAAGAGGACGCCAAGCCACCTTCCAAGTTCTGCAGAGCTGCCAGCCTAAAAGATATGCAACAACAGAACTTTAAAATATATAAAAATATATTGCTATATATATATATATATATATATATATATATATATATATATATATATATATATATATATATATATATATATATATATATATATATATATATATATATATATATTAGTTAAACTGTGTGTTTTACCTCGAGAGCAGCCACCTCGTTGCTGCTCCTTAAGATCCTAAAGGCAAAAGGATGTTTGGGCCCCAACCCTGGGACCACCTCACAGCCGTGGAGTGGGAGTGAAGGCAGCGAGGTCCGAGGATCCCCTTTGTCATTGTAGAAATGCAGGGAGCCTCTGCACACACAACACCACTGTTCCCTCCACACCTGATTCACCAACACAGACAAGTAGCCTGCACAAAGACAAGTGAAAAAATAAAAGGTGCTGCAAACTTGAGGACACAAAGAGTGAAGATGAAGGTGAGGATGAAGGTGAAGTGGGGTCAAACCTTGTCGAGGATCGTTTAAAGATGAGCGGGGATCTCCTGGACGAGGAAACTTCTTCTTGGAGAAGCTGATGATGCGTGTTATTTTACGGCCGGCAGCAAAAGCACCACGTTTGACTTTGCCTGTGGAAAAAAAAGAAAAATGTGACGTTTATCGTTGTATGCTTAATCTTGGGTTCAGGGTTCGAGTCCAGCCTGTGGCGACCTTCCCACGTCACCCCCCACTCTTACCCTGTTTCCTTCTCTATCCACTGTCCTGTTCACTCACAATAAAATGCAAAAAAAAGTCTCCACTTGATGGCCTCTTCGTGGCCTCGTTGTAAAAAGAGATGCCTCAGTTATTAAAGAAGCTTTGAACTTAAGTCATAACCATGACTGGGAGAGCACTGGCATAATGAAATGTTTAAAAACCATCAAAATGTGCTCATAAAAGTTGCCTTTCAGGCTGAGCAGGCCCAGACTGTTACATTTTGTTGAATATTTACAACATTTATGTCAAACTTTTGTATCACACAACTAACTGTTTTAATCTGAAAAATGACACTGTGGATAATAACAACCTTTACCGTCTCTTCCTCTGGATTTGAGCTTCTCTATTGTTCTGTGGTAATGAAATCATTATGACAACAGAGGCAGATTACAAAAAGCTCTGAAGTACTTTCTGTTGTATTGATTTGGAGCTCGGTGGATCTCCATCTCACCGTTCTCTCTGCAGTTCTCTCCAGTCGACACGCCCACACTGTCTGAATCTGACGTGTTCCTCTCTGCAGATAATCTCTGAGGAAGAAGCACATAAACAGGTTTAAATTGTCTCTTGTCTGTCCTGCTAGAATTCAAACAGAGCTGGGCTCTTAACACCTTCATTTTTGACAAGCTAAGAGCTCAGTATTTAATCTATTGATTTTATTGTACTCGCACATGCTCTCACATAGACTTGAGGTTATAAAATAGTGACAGATTGAAGTAAATCCTCTGGTATTTTCCCTCATGAAACCTCCTCTCTCATCACTCTGTGCTCACACTGATGACAGACTGAGCTTAGTTTATGCTCTGACAGGTTGGTAAGCTTTAAAGAAGACGTGTCTGCTCAAACACTGACTCACTACCAATGCTATCATTTTTTCTGTCTCGCTATCCAATTATGATACATAGCGCCTCTTTGTTCTGTGAGCCAAATACAGGTATCACTGCGAACTGAACAAGTGGTAGGGAAAACTGATGTTGACAGCTAGAGCACTTCTTTTCCTGTGACTGAGGTGGTAGATTATCTTTTAGGGGAAGAAGAAACTGAAAGAGACGTGTTTAAAACAAACTTCCTCTCTTCTGTACTTACCTTGTCAAGTTCAGTTTTTCTTTGTATGACGGGGGACGTGGATTCCTCAGGCCCAACGCTCTGACCACTCACCTCTTTGACAACCTGTGGGGGTATCATACACGTCAATCTACTGCTGTTTACACACACGAGACTGGAGTCTGTGTTACAAGACAGGATGCAGTGATACAGTCTATTGGCTGAACACTACATCCTGTTGAAAGATATTAGGTTGGTAGGCAGTTAATTAAATGATGATGAGCTAGACAGCCTCAGGTTTTTGGATTTTCTCTGCATCCTTCGTCATGTGTCTTTACCCTGAGCCATCTGTGGGCCTGCTCCTTGCTTTGTACAGCCAGCACCAGTGCATCTCCATTGGGTAACGTAAAGCGGAGCTCATGGTGCTTCCTCTTGCTGTCTTTAGGTGCATACACTACAGTGCACTGAGGCAGCAGCAGGTCCACGTAGGGACATGTGTCCTTGGAACTCTTGTAGCACTGTAAGGACACAGCAGCGGTGAATTAACCCTGAATGTGGTTGCACGCTCTCCTGAAGAATCGTACAGCTTCTCACCTGGAGTCTGTTCTCTCGTATCACGGTGAGCTGCTTTGCCCATTGGCCGAAGCGTTTCTTGCGCAGCAGGAAGGCGCAGATGCGACAGTCTCTGGCAGGAGGCATGGAGCTCTCATCAGAAGGCCACTGATGCGTCAGTTGTACACCCGGGCTCCTCTCCTCCTCATCCTCCTCGTAGGACTCGTAGGAGCTGCTCAGAGCATCCGAGTCATTGTCTGTGAAAGAGATTACAGGATGGGTATATTTCATGTGTTTATGTACTCAAAGAGGCCCATTCTGTAAATTTGCTGCACTCAACTCACAGGAGTTTTTGCGATGTGAGTTAATACAGGTAGTCGGGTAGTTGTTTTCAGCGTCTTCATAACCATCCTCAATGGAGTTTGGAGGGCTTTGCCTCACTGCAGAGATAGAAAAAAATCCTAATTAGTCACACAGGATGCTCAAACACGCACTCTGTAATTATGTTTGGAAGTATGCTGCATCCCTGTGTTTATAGATGTTAAATGCTAACTGCTGGCTTCGTTCTTTTTTTTTTTGCACCACAGTGGCATTAAGGGCACAGGGTTCAGCACAGCGGGGAGATGCTGACCTCGAGTGATGATGTACTCTGGCATCTTGCCAGGGCTGAGCGGCACTGCCTCCTCGTAGTACTCTTCAGGGGGAGGTGTTGTGGGCAGAGGTGGGGGAGAGTCAGCTGAGTGCGGGGCTTGGGAGTCTGTGCAGCTCTCCTTCAAACAGACACACAAACACAACGATCAGATTTCCTCCACAAACATGAAAGATGTTAATTCACAGTCTGCAAACTACATCATCAAAGAGACACAGAAATGAAAACTTAAAATAACATCCATTAATTAGACACATGGGCTGCGGGCGAGCCCTGAAGTCTTCACTCTTCTAACAGCCTGCGGAGTGATGAGCATGTGTGCACGGGAAAATCCCAGCGTGGAACATAATCTGTGTTTTCTTTGCTTTTTTTTTTTCTTGAAAGAGGCACAATACTCCTCCGGAAAGTCAGAAATAAAGTGCTGAAATAGTGAGCTGCATTCTCAAAAAGATGGATGCATACAACAACACACATCACTCACACAGTGTTAACCCACATTCTGGATTTTAAAGCCATACAGATGGGTAGATTTTACTGTGAACAAATGTATACTGAGGACTTGCCTGTTTTAAAGTGTCCATTTGTAGACTTTGGTCTTCTTTGAGATCATCTGTAACATCCTTTAGATCCCCTATCTCGCAATCTGCACGAGACAACACGTTAATACAACTTTCAGGTCATATAAAAATGAGTTTCCATGTTTTAATTCCATGCTGGGGTGCAGACTCACCAAATGTTTCAAAGAGAGACTCAACGAAGCTGGTGCCATTTCTGTACACTGATGAGTTCATGTAGATGTAGTCTGTTCCTGTTACTAGAGGAAAAGCAAACAGCAACATGAAAAAAAAAAAACATCACAAAATAAAATCTAGAGCGGTTGTTCTAGAACGTCTACTCTGAGTGTGTTGTCTCACTGACCTGATGGCTGAATCTGCTGCAGGAGATTCCACACACAGGTCTTCTTCTCCTGCGTGGAGGAGCTGAGGTTCTCCTGGTCCAGCATCTTCAGCAGTGCGCCGAGCTCACTCACCAACACCTCCATTGCTGCACAGAGGGGTCAAAGGTCAGTGGGGCACTGGCTCAGTATCAGCCGAGAGAGCAAAGGGTCAGACTGACAAGTCCAAACAAACCCAGAGGTGGGTGTCAGAGAGGCTCTTTCTGTGTCTTTCTTTCGTTTTCTGTCACTTTGCTTCACAGTTTGTGTACATCAACCTGCCACCTTATCACACAGCTGCACTCCCCAGTTTCTCTCCCTTTAACTAGCCAGACTAAACAACAACAAAACAGCTGCAGAGACAGGAAAGAGGTTCGAGAGCTGCTCATTTACCCTGAAGAAATTGGAAAAATAACCTAAACACAAGAAGAAATGAAGCTGCTGCACAAGAGGCGAAAAAAAAGGTTTTCTTTCTGCAGCAGCTCTGAGATGTTGCTGGCTCACACATCCAAATATCAATCAAATGTCACTCTCAATGCTGAGAGAGGTGAATTAAGAAGCCTGTAAAGATGCTGGCAGAAATATGAGACTCTGACAAGAACAATCGAAGGACCACTTAACAGAGGCCAGAAGAGGCCAAATCCAGCAGCTCTCAGAGGGACCTGATCCTTATCTTACAGTCAGGACGTTTCAGTCCTGGAATCACAAAAGCCAGAGCTGGCTGAGACAGGTCGACCTCCTTCAACACACACTTTTCACATGGCTCTCTAACACTGTGTGGCTTATAGGGATACATAGCGTCACATCAGATGTTGATCTGGGAGGTGGGACCGCTCCACTCCCTGTTTTCAGAACAGAAATTAAATAAACTGTCTCGATCCTGCAGCTGCTGGACCTTCTGAGAACAGGTCCACAACCTGCTGCTGCTGCTGTGTTTGGATTTCACTGTTACTGACAAAAACACACTTCTCACCCCTCCTGTGTTATTTCATGAATCTTTTGTTTTGATTCTGTCTGTGTTGTTGAATCCTAACAGGCCGCCTCTTTCTTCATAATTGCCCTTAAATCCACATAAACCCCTGACAACTGGCTGAGTCACTGCTGGCACACTTGTCCCTCTCTCCCACCGCCACCACCACTTCTCACTCCCACATCGCTCTCTTTCCCTCCACTATGCCCTGCTTTCACAGTCCAGCCACATTAGACCTGCTGAACCATGCATCTTACTGGAGGTCAGCCACGGGACAGCAGAGAAGTCTTTGTTCTGAGGGCGCTCAGATGGCAACAAGACCTGTTGCTAAACAAACACAAAGACATGCCCACATGAGCAAAATGTTAAAGACTGCTTGCAGTGGGTATTTTTTCACTGGGCCTGGTCAAAAAAAGGCAAACATGTTGTGTTTTTGGGTTTGATGGGTATGTTTACTCTTGGATGTATCACTCTGACACAAAACTCTTGTGCTGACAAGCAGAAAATCTTGATGATCTGGAAGATGTATCTGTTTTTTTTTTCTTTCAGTGATGTGTGCTCTACATTTCAGGCTGCTCCCACTCCTTAAAGACAGACATACTTTCCTGAGGTGGGTCTTCCTATGGGTTTAACAATGCCCAGCCAAGGCTGCAGAAAAGAGCAACAAAAGCTCCAGTAGGTGTATGTTTGCCTGACTCTGTGTAACAACCCAGTCTTCTTTACTACTGCGGTTTCCGTCCATTGTAACAAAAGCATGCTCAGAGGAGCGGGCATGAGGAATTTATTCATGGAAGGACTTGGAATGTGTCCTCATTAAGATCCGATTCACCCCGAGGGGGAGCGAGGAAAGGGAGGTCGTGGATGGAGAGGAAACTCATGAGAGAGGGAAGTGTTGGCCTGGTGAGAGCTGCGTCTCTCTGCCAGAGGTTCCAGCTGTTTAGATTCTGGCTCGAGCTTACTCTTGGGCTTCCCCTAATCGAGGGGAAGATGGAACTTTATCCTCAGCATGAGTCACTCATAGAGCACAGAGAAACTGAAATTTAAACCAGTCAGCATTAAATCAAATACAACACAGAAATCAAGGCGTTACTTTTAGGGAGTAAGCGTCAAAACACCCGTAAACTATTACAATATTTCACTTGGAACAGCTTTCTAAAGATCTGATTATCCAATCTGACGATTGCAGTTATTTAACTCGTGCCAAAATGAGCAAAGAGGAATTACTACACAGTATTTGGCGTGTGAGCCGCATAAGACCACCCTAAAGTCCTCGGTCATGCCCTCATAATCAACACCACACTGCACACACTTCCAAAAGCAGCACATGATCTTTCAAATCTCTGCCCCAACTGTTAACCTGTGCATGTTTGTGCGAGTGTGAAGTCTCTTTGATGTCTTTAAAAACCTGATGAAGCTGTGTTTTTTTTGTTTTGTCTTGGCACCTGAGGAAAACTGCACAGAAGCTTGCACAAAGGTAAACAAGTTGGATAAAGATTGATTCAAGCGAGGCGTGGAAGAAACTGAAATACTTGATAAAAGACTTTAGATTGAATCTTTAATCTAAAAACATCTTGATAGGGGATCATAATTTATGTGTAGGCAATGCACCGTGCCTGCAGGAATGTGCAACACACTCAAACTTTTCCCTCCTCACACTTCTCTGACAATTGCTGTTAAACACAGGACACATTCCTCACCTTGTTAACAGTGCTGGACTCTGCAGTGTGTGTTTGTGTGCATTGTGTAGTGAAGCAATGAGAGCAGTTTGTTCAACAGTGCTGACTTTTCAAAGAGGCTTGCATTAACAGACTTTGTGGGGGAGAGAGAGAGAGAGAGAGAGAGAGAGAGGGAAGGAGGGAAGCAGGGGTGGGTGAATAATGTCAGTGAGTTGAGCACCTGTGCTAACATGTCCAACAAACCCTGATATGATGAATACTGTGACCTCAGCTGAGTGCACAGGTTTCTTCCTTACTCTGTTCTTTCATAGTTACTTTTGTGTCACAAGTCACAAAATTATGTATACGTTTCAAAATATTGTTGCAGGCAGGCGTTCCAGCTAATCACGCAAGAATCACATCCCACAAAGAGTCTCTGGTGGCTCCAAAATAACAATGTTTCACTTTTGAGCCTGGGTGGTGAAAATGTGGCTTTCTCAACAATCCAGCAATGATGCTGTGTGGAGTAAACACCACATGTGTAACTCTAAGTCTCCTCTCAGCCTCTGTGCCTTTAGAAAGTGTCTAGAAACATGTTATTACAAATGATTACATCCTCTCTAACCTCGGTAACACGCTTTCTTATCCCATCCTTTCACCACTTACCTTCCACAGCAGTGGATGAGAGTCCCACCATTTTCCGAGGTTAAGAAGAAAACAAACCGCTTCATTCATAAACCATCACAAACTGACGAGGATCGCTCCCCGTGTGCTCTGTCCTGTGAAGTCTTTGTAATGGAGGTGAGCTACAGTCTGCCTCCTGCTGCACTCACACTGCCCTCACCTCTCCTCTCCTCTCTCTGATCTGTTATCTGCCCACACCTCCCTCTCTCCCTCCCTCCCTCACTCACCAACTCTATTCCCCTCCTCTCTTTCCTTGTAGAGGGGGGTTAGTGGTGCTCTGTTTGTGTGTATGCTCTATTGCAGCCCCCTCCGCTGTAATCCCAGGGATCGTATAGCACCTGGGAAAGGCTTGCTGTGTAAACACACACATGTGGACTAATAGCTTACTCACATTCTTTATTCTTCACATTCTTCCCCTCGACACATTATTAACCTTTAACTAGCTCCACATAAGGGCTGCCATACACACCATGCCAGTGAACCCCCTGACATCCACGGTACAGTGAGTTACTGTACCTTTACTTCACATTGGAGCATCTTTATCACTTTTACTGACACTGAAAGTGTGAAGCAGTGTTCTAACACTTTTTTGTTCAGATTTATCTCAGTCAAAATAAAAAGTGATAGATAACGTAGGGATTAAGTAAAAGCTGTGGAGTAAAGAAAAAAAGGCAAGTTGAGACTTTTCAGAGTTACACGTGGATGATTTGTTGCCTCGGGGGGCTCATCGGCTCTGACAGGATGCAACACGCTGCCTTCAATCACACACACACACACACACATTCACACTGCAAAACAAACCCTCAAACCCCCACAGAACAAAACACACATCAAAATCCAGGCAATGCTGCAACTCACACACACACACATACAAAGTAAGTGTAGGCTGTCACTGTATTTATCAGATGGAGAATTTAACCACAGTCAGCTGTGGGGCGGCCTGTCACACAAGACTACAGATCCTATAAAGATCCTATATCAGAGTAAAGAGCAGGTCTACACAAGATCAGTTCAACCTCTTTGACCCTGTTCTGATTTTTGATACACTTCAGTAAAAATAAAACATTTCTTTACACTCCTCTTATAAACTTTACTGTAGAGAGATAGACCAAAATAAAAACAGACACTAAAAAAACAGCATGAACACTTTTTTTTCCTTCTTTGTTCAAAATAAAAGTCCCCTCAAAAATACAGATGTAGCAGTTCATAACCACCAAAACTTCTGGCAGGAGGGGAAAAATGCCACTAAAATGCCACTAAAAAAATAGTTGCTTAACAAGCCAAGTGTCAGGTTGATGGAGACCTTTCTTATAATAAAACCAGATGGATGGATTGAATAGAAATAGAAAGCCCCTTTTGAGTTAGGATTTCATCACAGTGCTTTAACACTTCACAATCACTCTGCCTTTAAATTATGGGTTAAACCCACAGGTGCGTAATATTGACAGACAAGTCTGCTGTCTGAAGAGGCTCATCCAAGCTTACATCAAGTTGGGTTGAGTGTGTTTCAAAAGGGCCCTCATCAATGATGGGCCCCAAAATTCATTGTCGGAACTAAACATTTGACATCACGGACACCTTTTTGGCCACATATGTTGCATTTAAATGACCCTTGATGGCCTGGGAAAAGCTGACCACTTTTCAAGGAAACATTGATACGGGGAGGCCATGACACCCTGTTGTGATGCAACTTTTGGTGAAAGAAAAGCCTGTGAACACACTTGTTTACAGTGGATGATGGAACTATGACATGATAGATGTGCTCAATATCAGAGCAACTCAGAAAATATTGACTAAAGATGTCAGGATGTTTTGGGGTTTTTTTTGCCAGCCTCCAAACAGTGTTCACAGGGCATTTCTTCTATTTTCTCCAACTAATCCAAAATTCTTACTAGCTATGACAAATATCACAGACGCACCCTCCCAGCTTAGTAATGGTTTTTGAAACCACTCCTCACCGTGACTAAATGTGACCTCTGACCCGCTCTGTGAAGCTGTACACTCACATAGGAGTGTTGATGCCCGAGAAGGGTCAGGAAGGCACTCTGAGTTCTATAAAACTGGATACAAAAGCTCTCGTGTAAAACTGACTTATTTAGGTTAAAACATGATGGACATCTGGATGAAAAACAAATACATTTCCAGAAGAACACCAGAGACAAGTGACCGCAATGATCCACACAAAACAAAGTAGAAACCACAAAGCGGTAACTCCTGTTGGACAAAGCTGATGTGCAAAACTCAAACGAGTGTACCATCTGTGTCTCCACAAGAGATCAAAATCTAATGAAAACTGCTGGGTTTTTCTTGGAAGTGGCCCCTTCCTTATTGTCTTTGGACATGTTGGATATACAGCCATTACCCAACCTGATCCAACATGAAAGAGAGCACTGCAGGTTAAAGACTTTGAGGTGTCCAGAAGACAGTGTGGGAGATTTTCTTTGTCTCATTACAAAGACCAGATGAACAACATCATTCAGAAACGTATGAAAGGAAAAGAAAAACAGTTTTTTGTGCGTGTGTGAAAAGGCAAAATCTTATCTCATGTTAAGTGAGTCACTGGAGAGGTTTGTCAGTTGAGAAACAGCAGGGTTTGAATCTTATCATCATGCCATGAGAGGGTTATCTAAATACCACCATGCAGCTCAGTCTTCAAAGCTGAGACATGCATGTTTGAAGAAAATTGCTGATTCATAATATTTTAGAGGCAGATAAAGATATCTGAAGTCACATCTGTATTTCTGGATAGATTACAGGGATGAGTGTAACTGACGCACGCTAACAAAGTTGAGGTAAACCCCATGACCAGATGTCTTTGGGGTTTTTTAATTGTGTTGAGAGCTCTGCCAACAATGACTTCTCTCACCAGCCCGTGTGCCCTATCATGATGAAATCTCCTCCCACTCGACTCCTCAGATTCCAGGCATTTCCTAAGTCTGACGGCTCTCCTCTCCCCAGCACAAGACATGCCCAGGCAGTCACATCTCCACAGTCCATGACAAGTGAACCGAAACAATATTGGTTTACTGGGGAAATGCTACAAATTATTGCGATGACTTAAACTATTACCCAGCTGTTAAAGATTTAAATCTACTGTTAGGCCTGTGTAATCATCTTTAAGGAACTTTCCTGAAGTTTCTTTGTATAATATCTTAATATATTGGCCAACTGGGCAAATTTAGCAGTTGACCTAAATTTGTTTTTTTAAGTAATTCCTCACAGAACTCTTTGGCAGCTAAAAAAAAAGTCTGCAGTCTCCTCTGTTTCCAAATCTCACAACAGCATTTTCATTGGCAGTGAATGCTTTTTTCCTGCTCTGGTATTTTACAGAGGGTAGAAAACAGCTTCCAGACTGGCTATTGTGCGACTTTATGGGAAAAAATATTTTTAGTTGTGATAGTGGATTTCATGAATTATTATTATTTTTTCAAGAATTAATGACTATTCAATTGTTTAAAAACCATGACTCATCCCTACATTTCAGGAACTTGCCACGCAAACACAGTAGGTTTACAAGGACTGATGATTTGTAATGGACGAAATGATCTCTGTTAGTTGAAATGTGCCGCAAAGAGTCCATCACCCTGAAGAAGAGCAGTTTTGGCTAAGTCGATTCATCTTTATATACATGTGAGGACGAGATGTTATCTAAACAGGGCGTTACTTCTTCATGCAGTCAGTGTTTGACAAACTTTGAGCTCATTTCTATCTTTATCTGCTCTAATGTCCAAGCCCCTCTAAAAGACACAATCAAAAGTCTTCATTTAAATAGTTAGAAATGCACTGCAAATTTGAAAGAAAAAAAAGGTGTTGCAAAAAGCCAAGGTGACTGCATTGCTCCAAATACAAGCAATCAAAGCATTTGTTTTGAACGTGCATAGTTTGAGCATTTTAAGAAAGACTTTTTAGGGTCTTTGCAGATCATCTGCCCTTGTCAGCACAGTACAATATCCTCTGGTGTAGAGTGATGGGGAGGCTGGGGTTGTTTGGGTAGTGTATGCATGACAAGCAGCAGGAGACCTCTAGTTTGGTGACTGCGTCTGTGTTAGAAAACACAACACTGACAAAGTTAAAGTCCCTGTAAGGACTTTCTAAGTGATCTTGAAAAAAAATCTCACTTCTAGATATATGCCTGATCGTATCCACAACTTAAAATGTGATTATTAGTGCCAAAGTGGGTTATTTTTACATTTTATTTCTCAGCTTCCTGGTAAGGTCGTCCAGGACCAGATTTACGGCATGTAGGACTCCCTATGACAACAAACTGACAAAGTTCAGCAGTGAGGAGTAAGATTAATGTTTTTTCTTGAAAAAAAAAAATTCTTGGATTGATTTTGTTGTAATGGCGGACACTGGAGCTGAACTGGCAAAGAGTAAAAAGACAAAGAGAGCAGAATAGAGCAAAACAAGAGAGTGATAGAGCACAGGCTACAACACGGCTAAGCTGTTTGTGATAATGTTCAATCCAACCAGCATGCAGCAGTTATACTACAGTGATCTGATCAAACCTGAGAGTCTGTCAATAAAATGAAAAAAAGAGGTTAAGTTTGCTCTGCTTGGTGAGGTTGGAGTTGGTAGATGAGCAGTGGTAGGACATGACCAGGATTCACTAACGTTACACATTACGGACACATCTCAAAGCACCAGGCTGTGAATAGAAATAAATACAGCCAGTTACTAAACTGCAATACAAACTTTCAAAATTTGCTTGTTGTCATGTTTTAAACAACATGACAAACAAACAAGTGCTACATGCATCTGGTAAAAAGTTGTTTTGAACAAAGAAAAGTAGTGTTAAAAAGATCTGCTCTCCCTCCTTTTCGCTTCAAAACAAACGCACACCTTGATAAGAATCACCTCCTCATGACAGTGGGTGCAAGTGCTCATGGGAAGCGACGTCTTCTGACAGTCTTCATAGCAGTAAAGAGAATTCTGCTCCACATATGATTTGGACACTGGTGGGGAAAATCAGGTCAAGGTAAAATATTTGGCCAATAATATCTACACACGTAGCCCATTTAGATGAAGTCAGGAACATTTCAGGAGTTTTGTGCAGGTGTGAAAGGAGCTAATTAAGTGGTTAAAATGTAATCTACATGGGTCATATATCCAGACATACTGCTCCAATTGATTGCAAAGATCTGAATCCGTATGGGGACCATTGTTAGCTGGCAAGCTTGCCACAACAACATTAAACACCTCTGTTGCATTGGGAGCTCGTTTCCACTGTCCAAAAGAAACAGTTTAAGTAGGTTACTACTCCTTATTCTAACTTATTATTACTGGCTCTTTGCCTGTCAAACACACAGGAAGGACATTAACGTTAATTTCCTTTATTCATTTGACTGTCTGGGAAATTTTACGAGATTCCCTGGAGAAGCAATGAAATTAAAGATCATTGGAAAATGCAGCAGAAAACTACCCTGGGAACTTGACTGATTGGTGTTTTATTTGCTCTGGAGGATGCGTCTGTTTCTGCTCACTTACAGGGAGATTTCCATCTGACCTAATTCAGACAAATACCAACCACTTAGCTGATATTAGACTTTTCTGACACAGTGGTTAAGCTATGTTGGCATTTTAAATAAACAAGATGGCTTTGAAAGCACCAATATGTCAGTATTTATAGAATTGGGCAGTGTCATGGTAGGGAGTCTGGGCAGCAGGGGAGGTGCCCTAATATGCAAAACACCATCAAGAAGAGAGCAACAAAATTCATGGTAACCTCTATGAACTGGTAACAAACTGGGGAAAGATACTGGTATATAAAGGGGAAGTGAATGAGGGTTAAGTGGAGAAGATCAGGCCACTGTAAGAATGATTACTAATGGGAAAAGTTCTGTGGATGGGGAACAGAGGAAGGTCTGAGGAAAGAAGCTGGAAAAGGTGAGAGGCAGCAGAGCCTTTATGAGACAGTAGATCACTTCAGGTCCAAATAGCAAGTGTCTGTTACTAAATTATTCTATGCCTGTGAAGAAAAAGATGTTTTTTCAGGAGCCAGCAACTAGTAGCTAGTCCTCTAAGTTAGTCTTGTTAGTTCTGTGGCTTTGATTGGTTGTAGCTAAGTGGTTCCATACTAATGTACTTCTTCTGTTGCTGTCTTGAACCCCAACAGATCCAGCAGTTGGGAAAACAGCCTGTCATGTGTCAAGAGATGAAGGTGAAAACCATCAAAGCACACGGTCAAAGAGCATGCTGGCTCTGATAAGCTTTCAGCTGAAGACCCTCTGAGACTGATTTTGATCTCATTCTGCTCCCTGCCAACAAAACACTCTTCCTGTCCTACATTTGTTAATGGGCTCACAAACTGTATTGGGATGCCCCACATGCCCCCTGTGGAGATGGACTTCCTCGCTCTACTGATGACATCACCTATCACCTCCGGCCTTCTGTTTCCTCTTCCTGTCAGCTGACCCTCTCCTGCTTTTACTGTACTGTCTCTGGTGACCCTAATCTCAATTCACTGTCAAGATCCTATGTTAGATAGTATTCAGTGTGCCCACTTCTATGATTGTATTTCAAAGAAGTGACAACATAATGGAGCTCCTAATTATGGCATAATAACAAAGCTTTATTTAGCTGCTGCAGGTGTCCCCCAGAGACCTTTGTTCTCATGGCTTTGACATGTGCATGAATTAAGTGGGTGGACATTCTAAAACACACATACAATAATCAGAATAACACTGAATACACATTGTAAAAATGTTGAAGTGTTGCAGCAGGTGAGCAAGGCATGTGGGAAAACTTATTTTGTTTGACAAAGTCGTAAAGGTGAACTAATTAAAGACAGAGAGGGAAAAAACTTGTTCTCCCTGCTGTTTTTACAGAACACAAGGAGACGCTTTAGGTTACTGTAAAAGACCGCACGGACCTCACCACAACCACCGTGATGCTCACAAGTCTTCACACAAACACAGTGAACACAAAGAGATGGGAATGTAGTTCATTTTGAAATGTCGTCGCTCTTATTCTGTCTGATGGATGTTTGCTCTCATTATAGTTGGCCCTTTAAATTCAAAGCATCCAAAGCACACAGTTCACAACTTAAGAAGAAATGTACACTTCCTACCAGGTGCGCCGAGGGGATGTGGGTGGGCAAAACCCCCTCCCAACCTCCTTCCCCACTTCTAAACATAAAAGAGATGACTGATAGTCGTACCTTCAGGCTTCTTTTCAGGCTTGAGAAATCCTTTCTTTTTAATCTTGAATTAGGGCTATGGTTGTACACATACTTTACTATACACTACGCATCTTAACAGTGGTTACCTCTAGAGAGAACTCAGGCCATATGCAACTACCAAAGTCACTGGCCCAATTTCAATGTCCACACACACACTCCCTGACTTTGAGGCATGTCCCCGCTTAGTCAGTGAGGGCTTAATGTTGTCTTACTACTCTTTTGAGCCCTTAACACATCCTTTCCATAAGTCGGCATATTTGCAGACTCAGCATGAGGGAATGACCCACAGTTCACAGCAATGTGACATGAAACACAGGGTTCCCAGGTGAAACCCACAACCACAGCAGGGTAAACAAACATGTATTACGGTTGGAAATTAAAAAAAAAAAAAAAAAAAAAAAGATGTACACAAGAATCGTGTAAAACTAAAACCATGGCAACTTAGTAATATAAGTCTGCCTAAGTCTCTATAAAACAGCCTTAATCCACCTAAATCTAAATAACCTTACATATACCTGTAGTGTATGTATGCAGTTTAACTAGTTAACTGTTTTGACTTAAGGAGTGTATTGGTAAAAAATGACATTTATTTCTCAGATAAAAATTCTTCAGTATGGTGCTCCTGTGAGCTACATGATGACATGCAGGTTATGTGAGAAGAAGCAAAGTGCTGTTCTACTACTAATACGATTTTGAGCCCTTGCAGACTCATTCACTCAACCACTTTCCAGGTGTCAATCAAGTCTGAAAGAGCTCAGAGTTTAAGGGGGGACATTGAGCCATAGAGTCCGCACAAGTGACATGGCCAACCCTGCAGCCATGAAAAATACAGCCAGAGTGGAAGTGCTAAAAGCTGCAGTTCATCTACTTAAGGCTGGCTCTGAATTACAAGAATTTAAAAAGGCTTACCTTTACAGCAAAAGGACATATTTACAGCATGGTACAAAAAATGGTTTGGTTCTGAATAACCCATTTCTACAATACACACTGTATGAGGGAAATACTTTAACTATTAGAAAGAGGCCAAAGCCCGCCTTCGCTTCACCTCTTTACTTCATATTAGATCAAGTTAAGTAAGGTTGGATCAGCTTGTTCAGACAATAGGTTACATCGCTCCACTACATTCATCTATGACAAGAATGTGCACAGTTAACATGCCAGTCAGAGTAGTTAAAAGCTGTATGTCCAGCCTAAGCCATCATTAAAATTCCACTATAATTAAAAGAGCAACAGTGATCACTGCTACTAAGAGAAATGAAATGGTTGCACATTTTGGTGGACTTGACTGCCAACCTTTTGTGGGATAAAAACACTTTTTTCTAAAGACATGAGAGTAACACATTCTCAGCAGAGAAAATAAGAGTCCATCACCCTGAAGAAGAGCAGTTTTGGCTAAGTCGATTCATCTTTATATACATGTGAGGACGAGATGTCATCTAAACAGGGTGTAACTTCTTCATGCAGTCAGTGTTTGACAAACTTTGAGCTCATTTCTATCTTTATCTGCTCTAATGTCCAAGCCCCTCTAATGAGCAGGACACAGAGGGAGAAATTTTCTAAAAGTCAGTCAGCCCTTTAAAGCGGTTGGGACGTTCCCATGGTGATGGTGAGGGAGAATAATGGGCTGGTGCCTCCCACTCACCTGTTTAAGCATTAACTGGTTCTTGAAGGGCAGCAATGGAGCACGGAAGCTTTTGAAGTTCAGACACACACACATACATACATACACACACACACACACACACACACATACACACACACACACACACACACACACACACACACACACACACACACACACACACACACACACACACACACACACACACACACACACACACACACACACACACACACACACACTTCACTAAGGCCTCAGTGTAGCTGAGTAATCTGGGGAGCTGTGGTGTTAGCAGGAAGCTGCTATCTCAGCAGTGAGAGAGTCAAAGGCTCCATTTGCAAGTCAGGTTACTAAAGCACTGCTGCTCATTTTCCATACACTGTTTTCCCTGTGCCTCTGAATGGTTTTCATCAGTGAGATGTCATATTAATATATCCAATATGTAGTGCAACAAAAACAGTGATGCATCTTCTAAAAAGAACAGGTTTTCTATTATTTTCTCCATATGACAGCGTTCCCCACTTCCGCTTGAAACTATTAATGCCAGATTCATCCCTCCAGTCATCCTCCTCTGCTTCCTTATCTGTATAAATCTAGTGTTCCGATAGCAATCAACACAAATAAATGGCAGAAAACCATTTGGCAGCCTCTTCTGTCAAATAATAGGCCAAAGTGGAGTTGCCAAAAGCAGTTTCTTGAAAATCTAATTGAGGCTAGCTCAAAATGCTCCAGAGATCCAATATACACCAATGGCCCAGATAAGAGAGGAAAACTACTAGGGAAATATCCTTAAGGCTCAACACACCCACCAGAGGGCACCACTCCAAGTCAAGAAAAGAGTTAAGACAACTACAAAATCATTTCTGACATCGAACATGATGATGATAAAGGTGCTATTAATTATGTATCTTTCAAAGAGGCAATTTTTGACTCAAAATCCTCCTACCCTGCTATTTCTGAGTGAGTTACTGCTGTGGAGAAGAAGAAGGAACAGGCAACTGCTGTTTGGTGAACTGATAAAATGTGGTATCAGACTGAATCATTAACTCTCAGCAATACCTGACGCCTCAAAAGAATTCAGGGCATTTCCAGTGCTGGTATCTGTCATAAAACAGCTCAGCCTGTTAAACTTTGTGACTGCTTTGACATCTCTCAAGTGGATTTTCCCCTTTTTTCCCCAATGCATTATGGGAAAGGTGGATGCATGAAAAAACCCTGAATGAAAAAGATGAGGAACATGAAGTCTTCAGGATTGAGGATGTATTGTTGTGAAATGGTGTTATGTGCCAGGTGTCAACAGCTGCATCTGGGTATGAGTCAGTGTGGAGTCAGGTCGAGGGTCAAAGATCACAGAACTGACCATGATTTAGGAGATGTCTCATGTCTGCCAAACCTCCTTCCTCTCGCTCTCTCATTTTTCATCTTGTGCTCTCTGATTTATTCAGGTCTGAGATGGCACAGAGGGCTTGACTCAGCCTGCTGCCAGACAAAGGCTCCACAGTGCAGTCAATATTATTCAGATCCCGTATCTGCCCTGAGTCCTATGAGATCACCACACAGCTATGTCTGCCTCACAGAAAAGTATTCACACACTGAGAAAGATGCTATTCTGCAAGTGGAGGCTCTGCTTTACTGATGCTGCACAGGCAAGGGTAATATACACAAAACACACACACACACACAATCCCAGTCACACACACAACAGGGGAAAAGGAGCTGCTTTGTTTCCATGTGGGACTTTTCGTGTTAATGAGATTTTGACCGGGGCAGAGCGCTGTCTTCAGTTCTTCACCAGAAAACTAGGACACATGCTCAGAGTCTTATTGCTGTTGTCTGAATCCATCCAATATGTCGGGTACAAGTCATTATTTAGGTTCATTTTTTAACCGAGGACGTGTCAAGGAGCTTTTTAAATCACATCTTATTCAGTTTATTTCATTTTAACACAACATGACTTTGGCTATTAATGAAAAGGGTTAATATGAATTCTGGTTTGATGCAACAATCCCTGGCATTGTCAGTTTCAAGACTGACAGTGCCAAAGGAGCATGGAAAAACAACAGACTGATAACCTAAAAGGTGCGGCAAGTCTGAAGATCACAAATCAGAGACAGATCAGAACATCTGGCAGCATCAAAAGAAAAGCCAAGCAGTGATTTATGAAGGGTGTGATGGATGCGACAATGGACTTAAAATAAAAATGAATAACTGTCATTATTAAAAGAAAAGGGGGGATTTAAAAGTGTTACTTGCTTTAAAAAAAAAAAAAAAAAAACGGGTCTGATACTTGATCCGATACTTGTCTGATAATTTCATCAGACTATTCGCATCTGTGTTTGATCATTTGCTAAGTTTTCTGCTGCTACACCTGTAGGCAGATCTGTCATTTATGGACAGAATTTTTTTAAGTGTTTTTGATGTTAAGTGACGCCCATTCTACATAAAACATGGACGTGGTGACCCAAACATCACTAATTTGCTTCTGATACAGAGTTTTGAAGCTGATGGTCAACAGAAGCCATATTGGTAACGCTAGACCCAACCTAGCTGCATTTGAGTTTCGATGAGACAGCCTCTTTTGCGAAAATAAGACATACTGCTTTGTTCTCAAGGGCGTCCAAAGTTGACACAGGCCAACAGTTCTTCACAGGAGCTTTAACATGAGTCCCTAAACACATTCCATATGCTGACTGACGTTTGGCATCATAAAGTGATGTCACACCATCTGTAAATTATATTCTGCATAATACAAACACATCATCTGTGGTAAAAACACAACCTCTACACCCCCTTATATGAATATAATTCATGTTTAAGAGCTAAGCTCCTGTTGAGGAACACACAGTGACAGTGATAACAGGTTATACAAGTCTCTTATCTTATGAAGACTCATATTATGCCAAGTCTTCCCCATAAATCTGAAATTTTCTTTTCACTACCTGGGTGCATGCACGCTCCAGGCACGATCACGTTTTACCCTCTGCAACAGAGGTAGAAAATATATTTGGATGTGTCTGCTCACCCTCCACAGTGCTCTACTGTAATGCTGTGTAGGATATCGCCATGGAAACACAATCCAAACAGCTGGGCAGAGAATGACCATCGCTTATGCACAATGCACACACCCACATGACCTACACTGCACATATCTCAGCCATATGAATCATTGTGATCTCCTCTGCTTTCGAAGGTTATACAGGGGAATTCCACTTCTTATGGTGCTGGCTCACAATCATGCATGATTTATAGCTCATGCATGATGAGGCATACATACATATATATTATTCTGCACTGTATATATGTGTCAGCATGTCTGCACACTATCTTCAGGTCAAAAAACGTCATGAAGTCTGGTAGAGAAAATAAAACGAGAGGACTTGTGAACTTTTCAGACATAAATAATGATCGTATGGAGGGAAGATCCCCTGTCCTTAAATCTCATTATCATCACTGCTGTTCAAACTGGTTACAACAAGCCTGCATTTTTATTCAGTGAAGTGTTTAAGTGCTTCACTGGAAAGCATTATTACAGACACATGCACAGATAAAACATACGAAGAAGATGTTTAAATGAAGGTGAACACTGAAATCTGTTGCCAAAACCATAACTTGTAACGGTAAAAGTGGGAATGACACCACCCTGAACCACAGGATGAGCTTTTATTGCTGTGTGGCTCCTGTTTCCTCATCTGAAACAGCTTCCAACTGTGCGTCCAAAATCAGGACAATGAAAGCTCTACATTTCAGTTGCATGAGCAGGACGTAAAACGGAATGACCCAGGGCGTAAAATGCTGACATAAGCTAATTCTGTACAAATGATCAGAACTTTAGTCATGGTGCAAGCCCAAACTCTGCTTTTTGGTTTGTAAAAATGCAGATACCACCATAGCTACCAAAGCTTTTGAAAAAGACAGATCTACATGCGTCCTCTCAAAGCTCCAGGAGAGAAGGTCGAGTTACATAGAGAGGTGAAACAGAGTGGTGAAACAGAAAATACAGGATGCTGGTTTACTTGTGGGTCAAACAGTCTCTGTTTAGTTACTTTTCCTGAATCAGCAGTGTTCGCAGCATGATTATAAACAACAAAAGATACTCAAATGTGCTCAAGAGTTTAATCTTTTCGTATTTATGGATTTCTACCAGGAATTTATCAAAGTTTAAAATCCTGGCATTTTGACAACCCTACAACATGCAGTACATAATGAGAAGTATGACACCAATACATGCGCAGGAAGGTCTCTGACCACAGGCGAGATGACGTTAGCACATTGTATTTTAAATGTGCTCTCTCGACCTGCTCACCCTTACACACTGAGGCTGTGTTTTAATTTAACTTTAACCAATTCAAATCCTTGTTATTCATCTCAAGGACCTTATCCACGAGCATCAACACACATATTTATGACATAAAAAACATGAAAAGCATCATTAATATTTATGTAAATAAATCTCCGGGAAAAATTTTGGTTCAAGGAAAGGCAAACTCTCCCCACAAGCACACACATTCGGCCTCTTTTTGTACATCTCTCAGTGGAATGAGGATATCTGAATAATTCCAACCATCTCATTAAAGGAAAGACAGATACTGGGAGGATTTCAGACCACAGCTTAGAAGAGCAGCTTGTTCAATTGAAGCATCAAGTCTGAGCAGATCACCCTTTTGTCTGAAAGTTCTTCCTTATGTTTAAAAGTAAAATCTTCCTGACAAAAGCCTGGATTCATCTTATCAGCTGGTTGAAATTCATAGACAATCCCTCCATTCTGCTAAATCTCTGCTGGGACAGCCTCTCCCCTCTCACACCCACCTGATGCTCTGCTTCTCACAGTAGAAACTAAACCTCTACTCCACTGCTGCTCCAGCTGGATTTTTTTTTTTTTTTTTTTTTTGCATATTCAGAAGCTTGATCCATTCATGCTCATACCTGCCACTCTGCAATCTTACTGAGCTTGATTTCTGAACTCAAGTAACTCAAGATGAACAACAGTCAAAAGTAACTAGAGAGTGAATTGGTTGACACTGATAGCTCGTTAGCATTATCATTATTTGTGTGAGTTAACACAGATTTAACAATTCTTTCTTGGATTAGAAAACATGTAATGGAAAGTAACTTAACAGCAACCAGTGCCAGGGAAAAACATTTGGGTGTTCTCCAGGGATCTGTAGTCGTCACTGTGTGTTTTCTCCTGTGGTGTTTACACAAAACTCAGAAAGTCAGTCAAGCCAAATTCCAGCATGTTTGTCTGTGTTTGTCTGAATGACAGTGATGGAAGTGACGTGCAAGGATTTCTCCAAACCTGGAGAAGACCTTAACACTCCTTCTGGTGTGTATACACCAAACACACAATAACTTCCAGATCATCCACATACTGACGGAGTCAGGAGTGAAACTTGTGGCTAAAACTGTCTTTCTCTCACAGGCAAAACAGCTGTTAAAAGACAACATGTGGGCAGTTTGTCCCCCTTTCAGCTAAGCTAAAGTTTCCATTAATTCTATAATCACTGTCACATGTTTACCTGCCTGACAGCTGGCAGCAAGTCTATGAACAACACTCCGAAGGAGGAGCCTGACACAAACATTTAGTGGAAATGTAAGCTCAACACTGGAATTGTAACTTCATATTAAAAATGCTGAGCTGTGTCACAACATGATGTGCTAATGCTGTTATTTCTGACCTCACTCTAAGCCCACACGGGGGTGAAATGTGTTTGTTTTCAATTACAATGTGGAAAATGTTGTACTTTGCAGGGGGCAACTGCACCCCTCCCAGAGAATAACACACAGACAGTCTATTTCCACTTATTTAGAGTTATACTACAGAGCAGAAGAGCTCTCTGCTGGCAGTGTCCTACACCAAACACTGACAGCCAAATCCAGATATTTGACTTGACTATGGATGAGTCAGATCCACTTTCTGTACAAACAATCCAACTTTACACGAGAAGCTGGTTTTCTGCCTCTCCAAGCAGTTGGGGGGAGACCAAAGCAGTATTATTTATTTTTTCAAAGAGCACTGCCATTGTGTCTTCTTAGATGAACATCAGGAGGAAAAACAACAGGAGGAAAGGGGAGTGCTCTCAAACAATTTCATATAGGACTATACATGTAAACAAACAGCAAACTGAGAGCAATGACGACAGAAGTTTAGAAGAAAAGTGTCTCCACTTAAACCAGGTGTGCAGTCACAGGTATGCAAGAAAGACACACTGGGTGAGAAGTCCTAGTGTTAATCATACACATACATGCATACATTGACCAACTTTAGCAGCATGCACATATGTACATTAAACTCTGCACTTTCCATGTCTGGAATCTCTTCAGCAGCACTGTTTTAGGCTTAAAATGAAACTTACATTTCGTGCCTTTTGTGTCCATCCCGCTAGCGATGCTGTGCATGGGAGAGTAGCAGATTCTCAGTGCAGGGCCATGAGTGAATGAGTGTGTGAAGGCGTGAGGGGCCTCTGCTGACAGATACTGTCGCTACATTACAAATCTGCAGGCCTCGGGCAGGCGACTTCTCTGCTGGGTCCTAGAGTCAGCTGTTGTCACGCGCTGTACCTGACGAGAGGGCGTGTACTCAGGTTTTTTTAATGGAGTGGTCCAACTAAGACACTGGCGGGGGTGAAGTGTGGTAGCCGCAGGCTGCATCACCCACCCGCTTCTGAAGCAGAGTTTTAAGGCCTCCCCTCCTCAAAAGCCAAATTAGAAATGCTTTACTCAATTTAGCTTATGTTGAGGTAGTGTGACGTAAAGAGGCGGGCTTTAAGCCTCTGACTGGGCGAACTCATTTTCTAAACTGCAAAGTTCAGAGACAATTCACCCCCATAGAGAAATTAATCATACAGACTGAAGTCATCTTTTGTACCAGGCTGTAAAAATGTTTAATTTTGCTATAACTGTTAGCATTTTTGAATTGGTGTGTATGTGGAGAGCCAGCTAGCCGAGAGGAGTCTCAACAACCTGCTATTTTAAGTGCTTTCGCACTGACTTCACTGCTCGCAGCAGGAAGTTACAGCTTGGTGAGCATATCTTCATCACCTTCAACTGTCAAAAAGTAAGTTCAAAATGCTGCCTCGATGGAATATCACATTGCACCATTGACCTATTTTGGTCAAACACCTTTAGTCAACCAAAATTTAGATTTCACGTTGCTGCTGACAAAAGCAGATCAACACCAACACGATTTTTTTTCCCCCACACGGAATCTCATGGTTATGGAAGGCTGAAAGACTCTTCTGTTAAAGTCACTGTGTTAGATAAGTTCCTTTAACTAATCCAATAATAAAGGAGCTGTTAATCAAAATGTCACATCCCCTTGTTTAAACAATCTTAGCCCAAGGAAGAAATACTTGCAAATAATGCAGCACAGCAAGAACTAACGGCTATGACAGGGAGCATGTCAGAGAAAAAAAAAAATAGATTTTTGGTTTGACCCATGCTCTGTCCGTTACGATGAGGGAGGCAGGCTTCACAGTTTTAGATTTACCTTATAACAGTTTTTGTGCTTTTCACAATAAATCAAGTGGAGGATATTACAAACATGCATGATGCGACAATAAAATTAAAACCTTTTGCACCAAAAAATCAGATGTACATAGTTTTATGAGTAAAAAATGAAAAGGTTTACGCATGAAGAGTACGCTCGCAAATGTGTTGCTGAGAAAGTAGCACGACTAAGAACAATTGAATTGAAACAGGAAAAAAGCTAGCCTGTTTCTTTTCTTTCTTTTTTTTCCAGAGAAAACAAAGTGAAGCTTGCAGTTTTCCCAAGACACAACACCAGTTCTAAAGAAAAAAAAAGATTGTGGTATAAATAAAGAGAAGTACCAAATATAGTTTAGTGTTTATCAATTCCACTTGCTGCTTGGGAACTGCCAAATATGATTTAGCAAAATTTACACCTTTATCTTTCGGAAGGCATCTTGAGATATCATCTATTGTGATTTGGCAAAAGACTGAATGATTGGATTCCCAAACCAAATATAAAGAAAGAGGAGACAGATTTTTTTTAAGCTTTATTTGCTGTGACAAAATCAAAAATAACATTATTCAAAAGAAGTCTTCAACAACCCTGGATCTTAGTGTGTTAAATAACTTGCAGAACATTTCGATGTGAGTGAATATAATCTCTGGAGCTACAAAATTATTAGGTTATCATTAAAGAATATAAATAATAGTGAATGTTGGAAATTTACGAATGACAGCAGTCCACATCCTAAAACATTTAGTCATCACTATTGCAATGAGCTAGAAAATATGAAGCTGGAGGACTTAATCATGTCTCTTTAATCTATTTCTCTTCTGAATTGCACATTTGTTTAGGTTTCTCCTACAGCTGCACAGTGAACTGTATCTAATGGTGACTTTTAAATATTTATCCAGAATGTTACATGGAGGTGATCTGCTAATCTGTAAATTTGCATTCTCACTTTGGTTTTCATTTGCACACAATTGAATTAAAGTCACACATACGCCTGAAAAGGTCATGCTCACTTCAGATTGTTTCATTATGCATTAATTAGTGTAAACCAGAGGGACACAGTAATTCATGTGAAGGAGCAAAAACAGGTAAACAAAACTCAACCCCATGAGCTAAAGTAGAAAGATGCTGTATGCTCATTTATCCATTCCTCCCATCTAATCATTCACACTGATAAAGTGTCATAAATGATATACTGTTCCTACATTCTACTCATTCAGATTGCTGGTGCTGCACACTCATAACTAAGAGAGCATAACAAATAAGGCAAAGCCAGAAAATCTCCTCTTCATGTTTTAGTACTGTAGCTCTGGTCACACGTGTCCCCATATGTGACCTTATAGGGGCACAGACAAACCGTCCTCCATCTATCCAGTTTAAGTAAAGCACAGCACTTCTGTCTCTATTGCTTACATGCCACACAGCCACAGTTGCGCTTGCAACCTTGTAAGATTTTATCAGTCCATAATATCTGTGCATAATGTCTCTGCAGCCTCAGGAGTCCACACCGGTGTGACCAGAATTTGGTTCATCATTAAAGGAGATAAGAACAGGTTCTCAGCCATGGCAGTGAAACTGTAGAGACGTCTTCCCATCTCTCCCCTCTTACAGTCAGTAAAGTCTCTTGCTCTAGATATGGCAGTATCAACAGATGTCCGCTTGTTATTAAAACAGTCGGGCCTGTTTCTTGAGCTCATTTCTCTTCCACAAAGCCAGCCGGTCAAAATCCTCTACGGTCATACCGAACACTTGGACAAACTCCTCAGGGGACAAGTGACGCTGTGAGATGAGAGAGAAAAGGAAGAACATACAGTGTAATGTCACATTAGGTATAGTGCAACATGTCTAAAATGAAGACTCAAAAATTAAACATCAGTTGACATATTTTACATTAAGATAATTAAGAGAGAAGCTGTTATTTAGTTTAAACTAAAATTGACACACATACAGAGGTAAACATTTTGATAATGCTTCCAAAATCGTAAGATTTTAGTGGATTTTTCACTGTCAAATATTACAGATGCTGTTTAGAAAGAAGGACTTTTGGCACTAGTTTCAGCTGCTCAACCCCGGCACAGCCTGAAGCTCCATTCACCTCCAGTCTGGCTCTGTCTACATCTTTGGGCAGCCTGTTGCGACCTCTGGTGGTCACGATAAGTGCTTCATATGGATAAACCTGCACAGACAGAGAAAGCTTTGTTTAACCACATACATAGTTAATATAACAACGGGTTATTTTGCATGTGGACGTCCTCACATGGAATAAAGAATTCGGTTGACTATTTAAAAACCTTACCGTGTATTCTGCTGAGGAAAAAAGAAAAAAAAGAGAATAAAATGAGTACAAAGTTAACAACATCGAATCAAGTGAGTTAATTTAATGAGCAAAGGATGTTTAACATCTATACTGAATTACCTCTGCTTCCCCAGTTGACCTCACTGCTGCTGTCGTACTGGTACTGGTAGCAATCTGCACTCTGAGGCTGCAGGTGGAGAGAGAGACAACAACTTAGAAACAATCTGATGTGTTTAAAATCTGAGACATAAACTTGATCCTTGAAAAATACTCCAATCAAGAGCTTTAGATTTAACTTCAGTATCATTAAATACATGTGGGCCTTTTTTATTAAATACAGCAGATTGTGAGGTGTCGTTTGGTGCGGTCTCACCCTTTGAATGCCGTTGCGTCCATATCCTGGTAGCGATGATGACTTACAAACAAAATCTAGAACACAAAGAGAGGAAGTTTGAAGAAGAGAAAAAAAAGACAGTGGCTTAAAAATTATAAATATTTCTATGAAGTTTGGCAATGCCACTTTACTGCCAGAAGATGGTGCTAATGATTAACCCAAAAAAAAACAAAGTTGTAGCTGTCACACAGGAGCTCTGTTCATTTCAAATCATTGAATTTGGGAAAAAAAAACATCACCTATAGCTCAATGCTAAACCAAATGTAAATGCCTATTATGAATATCAGCTATTACTTCAATTAGCCTCAGCTCCTAATGACAGATGTCCACACTGAGTCTAAAAAAGGGAGAAGTTATGACATTTAACTTACCACTATCAGCACTGTTCTGAGATCTGGGAGCTGCAAAATAAACAGATGATAGTGTTTAATGGTGTCTTCCTTTCTCTTTCTATCAAATATACCACATCATCGTCATTATGCTCTAATTTGAGTTTGATTAAACTTTGAAAAAGCATCCACTGAAATTCACAGTAAGGATTTGACAGCCATCTGTCTGCTCAGAGACACGAAGCAACTGAAAAGGAGTGAGTTGGGAACCCATCAAGCTCCGGGAGGCACACAAAACATCAAAGGGGCAAGAAGGCAGAAAGAAGCCAGGCAAGGACTGGTTCAGGGAAGAATAAAAACAACACACAAAGACACTGAATGCTTCAACATCCAATCACACGCCAAAGCCTGGTTCACACAGGCCTTTTCTGCATTTAACTGTAGCCAACAGAGTCCTGTTCAGTTTTGTCCCCTCTCATCAGAGAAACAGCTTTAATGAGAGATCTTACTGCTCATAAATAAACCAGGATATGGGACACCAGCTGTGAGCAAGAGAGTGAGATAGACACACACAGAGATGGATGGAATGATAGAGATGTGAGGAGTTAACAGTGTAGAAAAAAAGTGTTTTGGGGAGAGAAGAAGGAGAAAATAAAATAAAATGGAAAATGGCAAAAGACGTGGAGCAAGGGAGTGAAAAAAAGGGGGAATCACTGGGTAGAGATGAGAACAGACTTGCTTGAATAAGTCATACACCAAAATAACAGAGTATAATCTGTGACGAGTGAAGCTTTGGTTCTAAGAAACAGCAACAACTCTGTTAGCTTTAGGTCATGCTTTATCACATCTGACACTTTTACACAACCAGTTTAGAATCGGTGTGATCAGATGTGCCCTCATCACCGACTGGCCACATCTGCTGCTGCCACTGGCCTATGACAGTTTCTGCAACAGCTGTTAAGTTATCTTAGCATCTTTACATCTCAATAAACCGCCCTGCCTGCAGCAGCCATGACCTTTTCTGACCTGCATCCACAACCTCCGTGCCCTCTCCTTAAACCCAGATGACAGCAGATACTGAGGCCCATAAAACACCGACATATGATCACACTGGGAGCAGAGGCACGGCGGCTCATGTGCTGTTTTGCTTTAGAGACAAAGAGGGTGACGCATAGGGGGCAGGGAGGATTCTTACAGCCGTTGACGGTGTTGTTGTACGCCGTGGTGCCGTAGCCCGTTGTGTTGAGTGTTTCCTTGCTCCCACTACGAGAATTCCTTGCACTGCCCCAGGGGTCGTTGTCATAGGAACCAGATCTAGCTTTCATCTCCTCCTTTAGGATCATCCTCCCAATGCCACTCCCAATCTGAGGGGGAGCAAGGAAGAGGAGTCATGAGGGAAAACTGATAATTGAATGTACAGCGAATGCAGGATGGAGAAAGAAACAAATAAATACAAAGGCAGAGAGGTTAGGAACCATACCATGAGGAGTGCATTATTCAGTGGTGTTTTTAAGTAGGAAGCTGTCCTCAACCAGAGACTAAAGAAGGAAAGAGAAAAATAATGAAGCTCTTACTCTTTGAAGACCGTGACTCCAGCTCTCTTCATCTCCTCCTGTCGAGAAGCGTCTCCTCTGCACTCGATAGGCTGGAAGAAAAACAGATAAAAGAGATTCCCGTCCCGTGTATGAATATAGATCTTAGAGCTGAGCAAAGTCACAGTGACTGCAAATAAACATGACAACAGAGTTACAAAATATTCTCTACTTTTATGTGTGGGTGTGTTAATGACTGTGGCAACTTGTAGAAACAAAACACACTGCTCTTATTCGGGGGGGGCGGGGTTTGGTCTCACTAAAAGTGAAGAATTGTTGATCTCTTTGCAGTTCATCTATCCAGATTTGATAAAATGAAACCGTTTCTTACTCCTGGGGGAACTGGTGTACGGGTAGTAGTCCGACTCCGACTGGGAGTATGGCTCAGGAGAGTAGGTGGACAGCCTGGAGGATCTGAGGATGTCCTCACTGGTCCGGCTTTTGGTTGCTGCGTCCACATGAACATCTGCGAAGTAAGACATCAAGTTAGAGGAGAAAAAAAAAGACAAGAAGGAACAGAGTGGTCGGGATTTCTGTTTTAAAAATAGCACTGGCAAATTTCAAGAAATAAACCTACTTGTCTTTTTTTTGTTTTTGAAGAACTGGGTGAGAGGATTGATATAGAGCTTATATCTTAATGCTAATGTTTGAGTTGATTTTGGGGCACCCTGTGGACAATGTTTTAACCCTCTTGTACGTACAGAATAAACCTCATGTTTTCTGACACAAATTGCATCCCTTCGCCTTTAGCAGCCAGAATTTTCCTCATAGGGTAAATTAGCTGTGACAAAAGGAAAGAAAAGACTATTTTCCTTTTTTTTTTTCCAGAGAGCAGTCATTCACCTGATCTGAAACCTGCCCATTGTTGCTGTATCAGGTTATAAAAATGACAATATTACAGTCTCAGTTTGGTTGCTGATCCATTTTCATAAGTCATAAAAAGGTATTACTGTTGATTTCAGTCTGTTTCGCAGCTAAACCAAACCAGATGAAGTGGTCTTATCTTTGTGTACCCCAGCTTAAAAACAGGAAACAGCTAGCCTCTTCCTGTCCACAGGTGAGAAACACAACGTATTAGCATCTAAAGCTAACAAATCAACATGCTGTATATTATTTATTAATTCTTTTAAAAATATAAAGTGTAACTGATTTTTAACAGGAAGCTTTTTGTCAGATCTTTATTAAGTCGGAACAGACTTCCTGGAGTCTACAACAGCTACACAGCAAAATTAAGGTTTCAGTTCAATTAAATTCAAACAAATTTATGAACCCCTCTGGGGGAAACTGGTTCACAGCAACATGTACAAAAGACACAAATAAACGGTAACATACTGACAACAATTAACTGTAAAAAGGAGCTAGATGTGAAATAAAATCTTAGATGACTTCTGATATAAAGTTATTAAAAGCTATTAACTATTAAAGGAAATAAAAAAGACTGATTAAAAAAATATAAGGATCAGTCTGACTAAAGGAAAACAAGCATTTAGTCACCTCATTGCAGAGGGTATAAGTGAATTATTAGTATTAGTTTTACAAACGGGTAAAACCAAAGGACATCCTTGATCAAGGCTTTCTATTAAGAGTGCTGTGAGGCTGTGAAACCAGCAAATCAAAACCAAGGTCACGATGCCAGGTTTCTGCATGACTGAAACAAACTTAGATGTTTAAATAGTTATCATGGAGAGAAAGTAATCTTAATCGATAACTGTGAAACTTTGGATAGAGCCAAGTGCACAGTTAAGTCCTTAAGTCTCTTAATTGCCTAAACTCTTCATGGATTCTGTTTTTTGACTCAAGGACCCTTAGTGAGACTGCTCTAAATGGTTTTTATAGTTAATCTTAAAGTGTTGAGTGTGACATCAATTTGTAAGCCAATTCTTGACTATGACCTCTAACTTATTGAAGACCTCTACATTAATGAAGTGATTAAACATGGAATGTAAATTAGAGAGATTCTGAGATGCTGGTTGGCAGGTTTTATGTCTTCAAGCTAGCTTTTCCTCGAGCTTCAAGTACTTATGCTAAGCTAATCTAATTCCTTCTGGCTTCAGTTTTATGTTGAACAGACCAAAATCAAAGAGGTTTCAATCTTCTCCACCAGCTCTTGGCAAGACAGTAAATAGGAGTATTTCACAAACTATCCCCATAAGGCATCGTGCTGCAGCGTGCTCTGGAGGAAAACGTGTTAATAAATATCACAAAGATGAACAGCCAGAGAGTTCGTTTATGCTATAGAGTCATCATATATACCATTCCTGTCAGAGGAAATCAATATTTCAGCCAACAGCAGGAAAATAACCAGCACCAAAGTGAGTTCAGTTACTGCGCAGCCCGAGGCACGCAGTCGCTTCATGATGGCGTGAGGCGGTGATATTGATGCCACTCTGCACTAAAGCACAGTCAATGGGAGTCAATGGGGGTGACATGCAGCCTAATGTCAGATAGATCACTCCTCACTCTGTTAGCCATTAGCCATGCCAGCCCCAAATCCATGATCCATTGAATTCCTATATATGTGATACATGACTCCAACGGCAGACATCCTCATCTTTGGGACGCGCGCTTTTATTAGCCTGACGACACAGCACGACGCTACACACTGACACACACCCATTTAGAGCAAATTAGAGTGCAGACTGAGACTTCTGTCAGAGGAGGTATGAACACACAGTGATAGAAACAGACAGGGGAATTATACTCCACACATGCTGACAGACAAATCTGATAAGATCTATCAACAATGAGTGAAACAAGAAGAGGAAGGGGATACTTACAGCATCATCAGCAGGTAAAGTGGAGCAGGGGGTGAAGGGAAGTGAATTTAGTGATTGGTTGCAACAAGAAAGAGGTGAAAAAAAGGGAAACATTATTTGGATATGAGCGGTTTGCTACCCGTACAGACAACAAGGATACAAAAACAAGCAAGTCTCATGCAGCCTCATCTCTGCACAGGTAGCAAATGTGTTCACAGAATAGTACATAAGAGGCGTTTAATGTGCACAGCAACACAACTTCTCGTGTGACTGCAGTGGCTTTCGATTTACATCAATCCTGCTTAGTGCTGAAATAAGAGAAAATGATAATCAATGGCTGTTCAGGAAGACATAAAGAACGAGGAGGATCAATGTGACTGATGTTGAAGTGTGTGCTGAATGTCAGCGCAGCTACACAGAAAAGTCAAACACTTTTTTATTTATCTACTTGAATCTGTGGGAGCATAAAATGTTGTTTTTGGGAACATAGTGGCCAGTTATGTACTGATTATAAGCTAGTTGAGACAGAGAAGTGTTGAAACACAGCTTTGCAGAGTTGACTCCACAAACAAACAATAACAGTACAGAGGAACATGCAGGACAACAACAAAGATACACTATCCTCCATCAAGAGATCCCCAGTCTCATGACTCTCAGCTGAAGAGCCTTTTCTGAGAGTCAAATTTGATAAGGGGATAGTGCATCTTTTTCTCATGAATGTTTGGACTGGAGTCCGCTGAGGTGCATCTAAGTTTAATGCCTTGAAAAAAAGAGGCAAAAATAGCATCTTGTGTTAACCGCACTGCCATGCAGTATAACTGAACACTGAATCCACACAGTTGAGAAATCAGACTCCCCCTCTCACATTCTCACTGTTTTCACCAACATACAAGCACACAGCTGTCTCCAGATTCAAACACTTACATCTCTCTAAATCACACTGACTGCTCAGCTGGGGACAAAAAAAAAGATGTCTCCAAAGAAAATATAAATTCAAGTTATCAGTATTCTCCTGTGCTTCTTTCATTGTTCTGTTCTGGTGAGTTGTGTGTCCTTAGAGTCCCATCAACTCAACTCTTTTCACGCATGAGCGCCCTTCACTTCATTCAAGGTCTATTGCAGTCGTATTTGTCCACAAGAACCTGTCATGCTCCTGGAGATGCACACAGGAGCAACAGAGTGTGCTTGTGCTTCACACATAATCTTTTTCTTTTTGGATTCAGCCGTTAATTATTTATGCATTTTAGAAAGAGTCATATATCTTCTTAATGCATTTGAAAGAGCAGACAGAACCCTTTCTGTTTATCCAGTTATGTTATTGATGGCTTCAATTTCAGTGATAATTGGAACATCAATACGACTGATTCACAGGGGGCTGGTGCAACACATCAATAGGTCAGTAAAAGAAACATCTACGTCGAGAGTTCAAGCACAGCATGGCTAAAGTAACAAGAGGACAGGCAGGCTAAGGCGCGGCTAACTGCACTGTACCCGCTCTGGAATAGATGGGAGGCTTCCTGTAGATGTTGGGGTCCCCTGTGGCTGAGGAGAGAAGAGGAGATGGAGAGGTGAAACGTGGAGGAGTGGAAGTGAGTGTGCTGGGATTAACGCAAGGAAGAAGGTGTGGTTCGGAAGGATGATTTGAATGCAATTTAAGGGGAAGAATATACCAGAGCAATTATGTGCAGTATAAAAATACAACTTAGCCACATTTTCACACCCACTCATTCCCCGGAAACATAAAATGACCTTTCTAAATGATCTGCGTTAGTGAGTAATGGCTAGTGAAATCCTCCCCCTGGAGTAAAAAAATCTTTGAGATAATGAGAAGAGCGATGAGGAGATGAGGAGTCCTACCTGGTACATGAAAATGTTTAGGGGGCTGGTTTGTGGTGGGTGTGCTTGACCGCCCCTCTTGGCCGTAATAAGGTGAACTCCTGCCACTTTCAGAGCCTGCAGCCAGCCACAGCCAATCACAGCAAAGGAAAAATGAGCATGAAGGAAGGCTTCAAGGCAAGAGTCATCCATGAAGATGAAAACAAACTTTGAAACAGGTAAGTGATACTGGTTAACTTTTTCACTTGTGTGATGACAAAGGAAGTTCTCTGGTCTTGTTACGATGGTAATTTCAGTGTCAGTGCACATGTGTAAGAGTTAAATGAGATGAATGCAGCACGTGATACAGCAGAACAACTTTTTCATAAAGAGGTTTAAGACATTCTGCCCTGAGGTGGTGATCTTGTCAAAGTGATGTACTAGCATGGTATGTTAGTTAACAAACAAAAATGAAATGATTCTAATTTGGAATGACAAGCAATTTGATCAATCTTAAAGGGGCAGATTGACATTTTGGGAATTAGCTCACTTGTTTTCCTTCTGAAAATACAAGGATAAGAAACTAGGCCATATTGACATGATGGATGTTTTCTGACAATGTCTGGGTGGAAATGCCAATGTCAGCTTTATTTATATAGCACATTTAAAACAGCCAGTAGCCTACCAAAGTGCTTCCCAGTACAATTGGCAGAAACAATAAAAAAAACAATAAAAACTATTTAAAAAAATAATAAAAGCATAAAAAACAAGAATCACAAATAAAAGACCCAATAAGAGTGACAATAGTTCGCCAAACGTTTAATAGACCAGAAACCTGCTAGCACCTTCCTCCAAACAAATAAAGACGCTGTCCTGTAAGCATCTTATTCTGGCTCCCTCATGTAAATGTTAATATGACCAACATCAGTGTCAGCAAAATAACCAGCTGTAGAATAGCATATGTTCAATAACCTGTTGTTATTGGTTTACTAATTCCAGCATCCATCAAACAGTAGCATGAAAATAACAGACACCTGAGAAATAAAAAAGTGAAACGGTTATCATAGCATTGTTAGCCTAAATACATCCATGAGTTTACCTCAAGCTCATAAAAATGTGTTTCAGCTGCATAGGCACTAACCACGTTCCTTTTCTTTTGTTTTGGCAGTTCTCCAATGAATATGCTAACTCCGGAGTGGCTAGATTCTGTTAGCTGTGCATTTGGGGTGGCAAGTAGATCAGCCATAAAGGACTAAGCATGGTATGGCATGCAAGCTCAAGTCCTAGACTAAATTTCTTATTTTAAGTCTGTGTAAAGCAAAATCAGCCATTTTCTTCTAAACGCATTAAATAGGTTACAAATGTATTTCCTTAAAACATGTAAAAGCTATTCAACCATTTAAGATTTAAGTGTGGAGCTAGGCTTTACAAACTGTTTCAAATTCCTGTGTTCAGAATTTAATGGGCAGGTCAGAAATTACAGCCGTTAGGTTACAAAGTCATCATTAGCATAACCTTACCCTGCTGTCGCCAGTAGTTGTCAACCAGAAACAGTAACCGCCAGTAGAAGTAGTTATCTGTCATAGTAACACCCATAGGTTTCTGAAAAAAGGGTGGATTGATAGCCAAACTGTATTTGGCTAGGCTATCGCGTTACTAGTCAGTAATACATGTTGCTAAAAGTCATAAATGGGAGAAATAAATTATCATTCTGATGGAGACTGTGAGGAACGAGGCTGAGCTCTATTAGTGTCTGACTCAGAGTCAGTTTCTGGCTCTGATGGCTCAAACAGGGCTCGGTACATCTGATGATGCTGCTAGCGCTAGCTTCGATTGTCACTGTAGGTAACGTCCTTGTACAGTACACGGAGGCCGCTCCCCTTCTGCATGTGGATGTGGCTCCAGAGCCTTATTTTTCCATTATTTTGAGAACTTATTTTATATACTTTGGCATTTTTTTCAATCTTTCAAATTTGGCTCAGTGGTCAATGATACATTTCTGTGATGTGAAAAACTCATATCAAATCTATTCCTGCTTCACATGGACTTTAAGGTTCCCCTTTAGCTAGCGTCCAACTGTTTAAGACAGTCCATCATGTAGCCCCTCCTCTTTGACGTCTCTCCATTGGTTAAGCCATTAGGTCCTGTTCATGTGTTGTGTATATTTTGGCCTTGCAAAATATAAACAAATCACTCTGTTTAAAATAGATATTTCTAGGTAAAGAGTAAAGAGTCTCTCATGTCTCTCCTAGTTGTCATAAACCTTGTTATGAAGACGATTTCCACAGAGTCAGTACCAACTTAAGTGGGGGGTTTTTGTGCAGTCCGGCTAGCTTATAATGGTATGCTAAGCTAAGCTAAAAGCTGTTTTTTGTTTTGTTTTTAATTAAACAGATCCCTATAAATGTGGTGCCAGTCTTATTATATCAACATCAGCAAAAGAAATAAAGTGTTTCCCAGAATGTGCAAAGATTCCTTTAAATTACTAAGCTTGAGTGGAATAATTTATAATAAAATAGTTAATCAAGAAAAAAATCCTACTCAGACAGCAGATAAGTGGTTCAACTTTGTTTGAAGTGTGTTTCACATTGGGCACAGCATGACATCTTTTTAATAGACTGATGTCAAACTGGGTAATAAGCAGAAAACTCTTAGCTAACACCATCTGACTCACCGGGGTAGACATAGTGTTGTGGAGAGCGAGGCATGATGGGTGACATGCCTTGACGACTATATGTGGGCGAGTCAATAAAACCTGGACTGGAGCATCGCCTCTGCTTCATGTCCAGGCTGTCATAGTCCTGGGAAAAAGGAAACAAGGTTGAGGTGAAGAGGAAGAGGGGAAAACAAGGAGACAAATCGTTCATCAGCAGGCTAATATGACAAACTTTGACATTTTTAAACTCATCCAAATACTCTGATGGCTGCTGATGGTGGAGAGACGGGGACTTTTACCTGAGAATAGGGGGAGAGTGTCCCAAGTGACTGAAGGATCAGAAAAAAGAGATGAGTTATTATTAGTAATGTAGCACACGAGTACACCACAAACAGTATTTTTATATCATGTTAAAACATGATATTAGAACTGCAAGAAAAGACCGAACAGCCTTTCAGGTTCAATCTTTGTCTCTTTATCAATATTTGCCATTTTTTCTTTCAACAACATGATAAAGATTCCTATTTTAAAATCAGTTAAAAAAATAAACATCCTGACAAATTAGCCCATTCACTTTCTTACTAGAAGTATTTTTTAATATATATTTTACTAAAACTCACAGAACAGTAAAAGCCCATTTTTCAAATACATTCTCCAAACAGCTGAAGTTTGATGCCACAGATTTAACACCAATTTCGGTTGGTCCGGGCGCGGTCACTTCTGCTTTGCTCACATGCACAACAGGCAACCGCACTTTATTTTCAGACCAACATTCCCGTAAGAGCTTACATGCCTACAAGTTGATTTCCTTTATCAAAGCACAGATGCTGGGTTTGATAATTGCTCTCAGTGGGAAATTGCGATAACATCACTTACCAGGGTTCAAGACAACACCCTGAATCTGTCCTGAAGTTGTTTTTCTACAAGATTAGAAACATTTCTCAGTCCAGTTAGGTAAATAAATTTTGCTAATGAGCAGATTTTTTTAAATAAATGAACACCAACAAGCTACACCCCCATCCTTGGGCTATTTTTTAATAATATAACAAGCTAAGCTAATGTCCTGCTGCCTGTTCTTTGTGTTAAAAATCAAACAAGTCTTATTTGTAGTTTTAAGGTTGAATCATTTCTTATTATTTACTTATGAGGCAGTTTTTGGCCCAAGACATGGCATTTAAGTCACCCTTGAACTCCTACTTTAAAGCTTTACTTTATTTCATGTTACTTTTAAATTTTCTTCGCATGTTTTCGTAAGTTTGAACCTTTCAATCATACCTCCAGTATGTCCTTATCACAGACTTGCTCTCATGTTTTATCAGTTTCTGTTTAGTTGAGTCCCCTGTTTATTTCACTTCTTTTTGCTTGTTGTTTGACATTTTGTTTATTTTGTTTAATTTTCTTAAACCTTGCATATAAATCGGGTTTTAATTGTTCTATTCATTCACTATTTATTATTTATTTTGTGCTATATTAGTGGTACAGAGGGAGCTTTACAAATTAAGTCTGATGGAATGACTGAAAAGAGACACTTACCCGAAATCTGTATGTAGACAGCATTATCCACAAAGCAGTAACAAACAAATACAACTACAGGCTCATCATTTTCAATCTGACAAAATGTGAAAGAAATGAGGAAAAAAATGAGGAAAATATACTTAATTTACTTTTTTTATATATGTTGAGGTCTCATTTAACTTTACAAATTGGCAAAAATTACTTTAGAAGTCTTTCAAAATACAAATTTAATTAAAATTAAAACACTCAATTTTCCAATTTGTTGAAAAAAAAAAAGAAAATGATGAGCCCAACAGATACTACATGACTCAGTTGTAATGTAAAACACATTTGTTGTCAGAACAGCTCCATCTGAAAGCTGCACAGTGATGAGGGGAAACCCTCAGTCTGGCCTGGAGTGTGAAGCTGTAGTACCTCCCCATAGCTGTAAGTGTCTAGCCTGTCATCAGGGGTGTATCTGTGGTAGGGGTGGTAAGAGGAGCATATGAGGTCTGGCTGCTGGACCTCGTATATGGCCTTGACCTTTGGCAGGGCAGCTAGGTCCTTATAATCTAGGATCTCATTCTTCACTCTGGCCTGGAGAGAGGATACAAACACACACGCACACACACCAAAGACAACAGCAACAAGACCCAACATCAAACACATGGACGTTGCACAGAAACAAAGCAGCATGAAAACTCTACCAGCAGAAGACAGCAGATCATGCAGCAGTGAGAGAAAGAGCTGATGAAGCACACGCAAGTCTGCATATGCATGTGTGTGAGCACTCATCAGAAGTACACATGCATGCTGCACAACCTGACAGCGGTGTAAGTTGTTGACCTTCAGGGGCTCAGCATGTGTGAGAAAGAGAGCGGATGAGCAAGAAAAAGAAAAGAGAGGGAGAGCCAGAGAGACAGCGTGGACGAGAAGCATGCTTACACTGCATTTCTCCCTCATCCATCACCTTAAACAGAAAGGTCATTGATTATGAGACGAGAGCAGAGCGGGGCAGGGCTGAGCAGAGAGTGGTGACTCCTGCAAGCATGCAGACAACCCTCGACATGCTAATACAGCCAGCATGCAGCAACACTCAGCAGACTGCCAAGCAGCACACTTGGACACAGTGGTCCAACTGTGAAGTGCCCAGAGCGACTACCTTCATATACACTAAGTCTGTTACATACAGTAGCTAGTCTTCCTATTTTTATGCATTTATTATTATTAATATTATTATTATTATTATTAATAATAATAATAATAATAATAATAATAATAATAATAATAATAATAATAATAATAATAAAGCTCTTTTTGCAGTGTTTTGTTTAATTTAAGCACTGTTTTTTTTATACGTTAAACGTACCCTCTCTCAGTAAAGTACAAAGAAAGAAATGTCCTGTAATTCTATTGTTTTATTATTTAAAACCATGGAGACGTGTGTTTAAGACACGTCCCATGCAGAATACTAAACACAGGGGAGCACCGTTAAAGTTAAAAGCCTAAGGCCACAACCCAGAGGATGATCCTCCTGAAGTCAGTGTGTGTTGGGTTGGTGCAGTAAGGGCGATTCTTTTTTTTTCTTTTTACTTCAGGCACTTTATGTGCTTTGACTTTTTAAAGATTTCTTCCATTTCTTGAAGACAGTATTTAGCCGACAAGTAATAAAGGAATAAATGCTTTGTCAGCTTGATGTCTGAGCAAAGCTCCTTTTTTACACATGAGCTGCACTGCTTAAAAATGTCCCTGCATTGCTGATGGGCAGCATGTTTGAATGCTAAGAGCCCTGACCTCATGCTGTCTATTATCTCTCAGCGCCCCAGTAAAACAGTCGTGATAAGTCAAGGTGACTGAATGACCCAACACGGGTAATAGTCTGGAACATTTACTGCTAGAAAGTGGCCAGGGTAATGGGGCTGTACTTGCTCCTGCATATGTTACCTAGCCCCCCCCCCCAGAAAATTTTGAGTCGTTAGAGCGCCTCTTACATGAGTATTTCTATTATGAGATGCATGTGTGAACAGCACTTCCTGAAAATATCATGGCCATAAACCAATCTGAGAAGGAGTTCATGAGTGAAAAGATTTAGCCTACAGTGGTGGTTTCAATGAACTAAATGCTAACTTAAGCATGTGTAACAGCTTAAATGCTAACATGCCGGTATTAAGTATTTTAGATAAAGTTGTTCTCATTTATTTCAGGTTTTAAAGTTACGGACAAAAAAGATTAAGCAAGTTTTCATTGGTTTGTCTGAATCGAATTAGAGAAGTTATCCACGGGGACCAATATCATTATGCTAAAGTTTCAACATCTTTCGCCTTTTTTAAGAGACACTGAACTCAAAAACTTTTGTCAACATCCGAGCAGGGCTAAAAAAATGTACTTGATTTGTAAACCACCCTGTAGGTACTTTTTTGGAAACGGATGACTGATGATGATCATTTTATAACCGTAAAATAGCACCCTTCATATTTTCTGCTTCTGACAGAACAGGACACAGACAGACGAACAGGCCAAAGGAGTGAGCAGCCTCTCTTGGTGGTGCTGAATCATTCAAGCTTTTGGGTGGTGCTTGTGTTTCTGGTGCAGTGGCTGTGCTTTTAGGATAAGTTTGGTGCCAGCTGGAGTGACAGTCAAAGTGACAGAAAGCTTTAAAGTTATAGTTTACTTACACATATAACTCTGCTGGGAGAGCCTATGGAGGAGCCAGGCGGAGAGATGGAGGCCTCTGACAGACGTCTGTGCTGTGAGGCACAAACAGACAAATGAAACGGACAGAGCGGAGACATCGCAATGATGAAATTACAGATTTCATTTTCTTTGAACATTTTCATTTCAAACTCTATCTCACCCTGAGTCTCCTCTCTGCCCTCGCCGCCTGCTTGCATAATGGGTGCCACACCTCGCATCCTGAGGAAGAGTCAGAGAGGACAGATTGGGTGTTCCCACATGCCATTCATTCAACTCTATGGGCATGTACTCTTAAGTGTGTGCACAAATAGATGGTACTACTTTTCACCTGTCAGGTACATCTCCTCTCCCTCTTTGAACATCAGGTTACAGCGGGAGCATCGTGCGCAGGTCGGATGATAGTGTTTTCCTCCGGCCTGTGAGAAGAGGAGGAAGAGAGGAGATGTGACTGGACATAAATTATCATCACAAACAGCTTCACAGTGTGGGCTAATCTACAAACCGTACCCCCCACCTTGAGCAGGTCATTACCTCCATATGTTTTCAACTGTATATCACCTGACCAGCAATGGCCTCAGAGTGTATTGAGACATTACTCCATAGCCTGTGGTTGCTTCATCAGTGAATAGCACTTCCATTCCTCTGTACAATAATTAGAGCAAAGATCCCGATGGGTCAGTCATTCAGGGGAACATGTGAGTCTGTGTGAGCTGAGGTGGCCGCGTAAGTGAAGGACACACGAGTGTGACACATGTCCTTGGACATTCAGAGCACCCAGAGGGATCGCATCCAAACACACGTGGTGCAGGTGAGACAGAAACACATGAAATGATGCAGTATGACGTCACTGTGTCCATTAATGCAGCCCGGTTCACAGTCCTGAGGTGTCACTCATGAACGCTGAGGTGTGGCCCCATCCTGTCACCTCTGCAATCCTGTCAAACCATCAGAGAATTTCTATTTATAGCTGCATGTCTGGGATTTACCTGCACATTCCCTGCTCTTATGTGCCTCTGACAGTCCTTGCTTTTTATCATACTAATATTTTACATAATCTGCTGAAAAATTAGACGTTTCTGTCTGCTGATAAAAAGTATGCTTCTTAATTGTATCTCAGCCACATCTTCAGTCCCAGCCCTGCCTCTCTCTCAGGTTTCTCTGAAAGGAAAGCCAGCCTCGGGATGCAGCCTTTCAGTCTCGTGCTTTCCAAGCTGCAGAGCATTTACCGTCTGGGTTCCTGAGGTATCAGTTGAACAGCTGCTGTTAACGTTTCTAATGAGGCCCCCCATTCTCTACGGTGGCATTAATAGGCTGCTATATTTATTGGTGAACTCAGACGCCAAGGAAGGAAGGAAAGAAGGAGGAAAGAAGTGAAAGTAAACAGAGGAAATTTTACTATCCAGTTCTTCCACTGCCTGTTTTTTTATTTCTAGATTTCTATGTCTGTTTTAAAACTTCTCATTCAAAAACAACCTCTGCACCAGAAATCTGTACTGAGGTAGAGTTTTGTGAAACAGGCCTCATCAACAACACAGAAGTGAACACAAGCAGAGATTATTCTGAGTTTTCAGCATGATAGAAAAAATAAATCATTACAACAAGGGCGACAAGCATCTCCAATGATGGTGGAATAGACATCCAACAGATGCATGAATTTGATGAAAATGAAGCCTGAGTAAGTTCATGCAGGACACAGGAATCATACACCCAGCTGTCATCAGCTGACTGACTGGCTGATATGTGAATCATTGTTTCCAACCTCATCATCCTTCTCCTTCATCCCCACAATTTCAGTGCTACCCACACTCTGCTGCTGCAGGTGAAATTTCACCTACTCCACTTTGCCTCCAAATATCAGGTCTATATGTATGAATTTACCCATGAAGGATTTTTGTAATGCCTGGGAAGCCAAAGCAGGCTGCCTGGATAACCCAGGGAGCACTCCAGTGTTTTGTTCCACAACTTTAAGTTGCAACGAAACAAAAAGGGTCCGATTTAAAAGCAAAGAAATCCTCCAACAGCCTGCAGCAACACAGTCCAAATTAGGGGTGGGCAATGTGGGCGAATAAGTATATCTCGATAGTTTTTAAACATTTTCCGATAATAGTTTGATGATATCCTACAAAAAATGCCATAAAACTTTCTTTGCTTAACAGGACATCTACTGATAGACACATCATTTCAGAACAACAGCTCTTTTGCAAAACATTGCCCAACAATATTATATGCCAATATTTACAATGACCAACTTCAAGTTGAGTCCATAAATCACAGATTGATATGCCAAATCAGGTTTGCTCAGTAGTATCTTAGTTAAGCTTTTGTTTAACTCTGGTCAAAGTCACATTTGATGTGGTACAAACACAAAGATGTTAACAAACCAGGCTGCAGGTGAATACAGGAGGTCACTCTGTAGGATAGAGAACTCTTTTCAGATGTAGAGCTCTATGTCATTAGCCACCAAGATGCTGCAGTCTGTTTATTTCAGTTAGACTTAAAAATAATTCATGTAACAAGCCAGGGCATCAACACCAAAATATGACTTGAAAATAGAACAAAGTTAAAGTAAACTGGGTTGTTCATGCAAGTTACTGAAAACAAACCAAAATCAGACCTAAAGAAGCCTGTAACATTTCACACAGCTTTTGGTTTTCTCCCAGTATCAGTGAAACTGCAGTGATGGCATGAGCAGGTAATCCATATCCTAAATGAAAAGTGAGTGTTGGCAGAGTCACAGATTTCTCTCCCATTCCCTCCCCACCTGACTTTCTCTGAGTCAACTCTGTTGCCAGCTGCATCTTGAGGAGTCAAACATTATGATATCAAAATCTGACAGGAGGAAATAAGTGACGAGAGAGAAGAATGAAAGCCAAGCGTGCAAGCATACACAAACACTGAGAGAAAGAGACGTAAAAGAGAGAGAGAGAGAGAGAGAGAGAGAGAGAGAGAGAGAGAGAGAGAGAGAGTTTTTCAGATAAAGGCTGACATGTCCCCATGTCTATAAATAGCCCAGAGAGGCTGATAGGCAGGAACAAAGCACTTTACACCAGCTATTCTGACAGGCAAAGGAGCAAAGGACCAACAGGGCCTCGTGCGTGCGTGCGTGCGTGCTTGTGTGTGTGTGTGTGTGTTTTTCACCACATCTGCTCTCTCCTCAGGTCCCTACAGAAAACACACTCCTGAGACTTCTCCAAAACATTTAATTAACATTTGCACTTCATCATTTTGATTTTTCTTACCCCCACTCCCCTCGTCATTTCCCCTTCATTTCTTTGGCAAACCCATCTTCTTCTGCCTGAGCTCCTCTTCTCCTCTGCTCTCCTCTCCTGAATGTTTACTCCTGTTTCTGTTAAATTTGCTCCAGCGTCAGATCACGCAAAGTGCAAAACGTGCTTTCCTGTCACTGACGAATTTGTCTTCTGTGTCTCTCCTCCACTCTTTACCCTCTGATCTTTTTATAACTCCCTTTTCCTCTCAACTCCTTACAGGTTGTTTTGATTCAACCTCATTTTTTTCCTCCCTCGTACCAGTGTTTCCCGCTCAACTGTGCTTTGGAGGAAACTGGGAGAGTGTAAATATGCACCAATGTGCGAGCAGGCCTCCACGCTGCGGCTGAATTTGTTTTGGTGTTGGCTATGCAGGACAAACATTTTTTTTATCATGCTGTAATCTTAAGTCGCTTACTCCCTGAAGCACAGCAGGGCTTACAGGAGGCGAGAATAAAATACGACTGCTCCATTCTGATAACGTTGATTACACTCGGTTAGTGCAGCTAACTCCCATTTCAGATGCCTTTGCTGCTGCAGCATTATGTGCTGCTAAATCTCCATTAACTCCATCCTGTGTTGATATCTTGTCCGCTTCTCACCTCCAGAACTCTTCCGCTGATGTATCTGCTGCAGGTCTCACATTTCACCCCGTATTGGGCGTGGTAATCTGCCTCACAGTATGGCACTCCATCCCTACAACATAGAGAGCACAAATCAAACTGCTGCAGGATGTGAGACGTACCGTATGTCTATTTATATGCTTTCTGGAGATATGATACCCTCCTCCTTGAATCTTTGTGTTTGTGTTCACACTCACTTGCTGATGTACTCTCCTGTGAGGACCATGTTGCAGGTCCGACATCTGAAGCAGCTGACGTGCCACTGTTTCTCCAACGCCAGGAGAGACTGCCCCTGCTTAATCTCGGCTCCACATCCAGCACAGTCTTAAGAAGGAGAGAATTATGGGCAAATGAAGGGCGAAAGGAAAGACAAAGGGGAGGATGCAGACAGACAAATGTAGAGGAGCAGGAAGGAGGAGAGAGACAAAGTGAGACGAGGTTTAACAGTTCATCCTTAAAGTCCTCGAAGAGTAGATACTACTCCCGTGACACAGCCACCGCCTAATCAATAACCACACTACTGCGGGATATTGCAGTGCTGTGAGGCTTGTTCTCTCAACTGTAAGCACTGTTAAACATGATTGAATGCAGGCAGGAAGCAAGTAGCACTGTAACAGCCTCAGGGCTAAAACAGTTGAATAAAATCCTCACATGAGGCATGTCTGAATCTCTCTCCGTCTGTTTCTCTCTCACAAGCTGTACACAAGCAGACCGTGCATTCCACTTTCCTCACTCAGATGCCCCAGCAGGCGTTATTGACCAGCACCGAGAAGCAGGACAGCGCAGAGGCTTCAAATGATGCATGGCAGCAGCGTGTCAAAATGCTGGAAAAGGTCAGCGCTCCATTTGTTTTCATTTGGAAGATGTTTGGCTTAGCTTAACCTTTTCTGACCCGGTCTGCTGCCCCTGAGAGAAGCCTGCAGGCACAAGGGACGACTTCACTCAGCCCTGTCAGCCAAGACAAACTGTGTTTTGCGGTAAAGACAAACTGCAGTGTACTGAGTTGGGTTTCTGCAGTCTAAATAAATCTCAACTGTCATTCTGGGTGATAGTGCTGAGTCTATAGAGCCAGGATTTCATCCCCAGACTGTTACTCCGCACAGCTGATTTTCCTCTGAGTCATGATACAGTTCCCATTTTAGCAACCATACAAAAGCAGTATGAGCCCATCTAACAAAGATGTAACAGAGCTTGTGAGAAGAAATCTTAAGGTGTGGTTTTAGAAACACTGAATTACAGAGGAGAGAAGCGTTCTGCTGCAGGGGTTCTCATCTCAGCACGTGTTTGAATTAGCTGTCAAAGGCAAAATATAATTCATACTGAGTCACTGAGGGCAGTAAATTTTGTGTTTAAAATGCACGGTGGTGCAGTGGTCAGCACTGTTATCCCACAGCAAATCCTATCAAGAGCCAGGATCACAATACTATCATGTGTGAACTGTATTTTAACTGAACATGTTTAGTGACCTGTACAGGGTGCACCCTGCCTCTTGTCCAATGACAGCTGGGATGGGATTCAGCCCCTCAAATTTCAACCTGAGTTCATTTGCTGTTGTGTCTATCACTCAGCCGACTGGGAGTTATCTTATGAGCTTTATTAAAGGCAGTGTTGATAATCAGATTCAGATACACTTTTTGTTAAACAGGTTAAAATGATCTTTATGTCCCAATGGCAATCAATGTATGATGTGTTCTTCACATACAGCAAAAAATACCTGCTGTCTACAGCAGGAGTAAACCTGGGAAAACACAAACCAATCCTAATACTTGGAATCCAATTCGTTAAACCAATCAAATCCCATCCTGCTGTTCTGCCCGCCTCCTGTGCGTACATTTCGCCACCGTGCACTAGCCCCAATTCAAATGTGCATAACCAAGAGGGATCCAAGTACGCTGGAGAATAACAGAAAAACTATCTATACCCTGATTATTGTCGTTTATTACAAGGTTAGAATTAGCAGAGCAGAGCATCACGACTCTAAACAGAGGAAAACCATGACTATTTTTTGGCAACCAAATGAATCTACCAGCACCTCCACGGTGTAGTCATGAATATATTTCATCTGATTTGTTTAACTGTAAGGAAGAAGCTTTATTTTTTTCAAACTAAGCTAGCAATAAAGCTAAGCTATGCTAGCAGCCTGACTTGGCAATAAAATAAGTAAGAATGTAACAATAAGTGGTGCTGTCTCTTTAAGGAAACACTTCACTAAAATCTTGATTGAGGCTGTAAAACTGTGTTTATTGGTTCACAAGTTTAGTCAAACACCAACCAAAAACACTTTAACACCTAAAGCTTGCTCTCAGCCTCATCTCCAAAGTAATCATTTTTTTACTGTCTATAAAAACAAGTCTGCACTCGATGCATATTTGCATTCTTACCCATAAAAATTATGTAGGAAGAGTCTGTAAGAGCCAGTGCATAACATTAAGTGTTTGCGCTCCATGTGCCGTCTCACAGACTGCCTCTTCATAAGACAAAGTGGTGAACATGTACCTGGGGAGCTGTTTGGGTTTTATCCTCCTGAATGGAGCGATCTGGGGAGGACAGTTACTCACTGCCTCTGCAGCATCTGTTATCGCTGCACAGCCAGCGAGCAGCAGTCTGCTGTCTGTGTGCCACACTTAACAAATGATCCACTATCAATCTCTACTGCTCTGGTCGGGGATCATACATCCTGCATTATACTGAAGAAGAAGCAGGCTCAGGCTAATTCTACAGGATATTCAGGTCAGCTTTTACTGATAAGTTAACTAACTGTGTGGTGCATTAGTGAAAGGTTTGTGTGCTCATGCTGGAGTATGAGAACAGATGTGCAGTGAACAGATAAAATCATCTACTCTCTGCATGTTGACAGTAATGAATGAATTATGGGCTTGTTTGTGTTGCGTAATCCTCTGCTGGCAGATCAGTGCGACAGGTCAGATCACTGCTTTGACAGACACTTGATTGGTTAAATGAGCTTAACAGGCTTCATAGAGACGTCACATTAGACTTGGAGAGCTGTGGTGGGTGGTGGCCCTAAAAAGATCAGACAAAGCAAGGAGGACAGCGGACTTACGGCTGGGCCCGTGGATCTTGATGGGCTCATTTGGCTTGACGAGTGTGTGAGAGCAGTGCTGGCACACGCAGTCCTTTCCGCTGAACGTCACTCTGTCTCCGATGGGGAAGGGTTTACTGAGGAGGAAATAAATAACAGGCAAACCAGAGAGAGAGAGAAAGAGAGAGTCAGAAAACAAGCGCACACTGAAAGATTACAATGCCTGCAGTCATCCTGTGTGTTTACATCACATCCAAGTGTTCACAGGGTAATAACAAATGGGTGCTGGCAGAAACATGATTGGGTGACAGACAGGCCATAATCCTATCGACACAGGCTAAATGCAGTCTGTCGTCCTCTGTGAACCTGAAAGTATGTTTCCAAACAGTTGTTGCTGCAGGTTAATAGGACAATGTTTGTTACAGGAGCACCTGGCTGCTCTGTGATTAAGGAGCTGATAATGTGACGCTGCCACAGGCTTCTTAAAGGCAAACTGGCTTCCTCATTGAGAATGAAAACTTATTACTGAGACTGTGTGGAGTGCATACTGATCCGAGGAGTTACTTTCTCTCTCAGCCTGTACGCCAGCTCACTCTGCTGTAGTCTACTCTATGCGGCTGTTGCCATCATGTCATGGAGGAATAAATGGGAGGAACAGGAAGAATGAATTCATAGGTCAACCAAGAAGAAACTCCTGAGGAGGGAAATGATGAAAAAGAGAAGAAAAAAATCTGAAAGTACAGATCATTGAGGGCCACTTGAAGCTGGCAACAAAAGTGTCACTCCCCTTAGACTGGTGAGGCCCATACTTGGATGAGCCACTTTATTTAATATCAGAGTTCTTTCAGTCTGAACAACCATTTACAAAAGAAGCAGGTCTAGACATACTCAGTGTTTTATTATTAAAGAGCAGGTATTGTGCTTTTATATATTTTAACATGAAAGAACACTGCTGGATGTTGCTACTAAATGTGCACAAATTATCAAAGCACAACATATTCATACGTTAAAGAAATCTCTGATTCTATTCATAAGGATCTCTTAAAAAGGTTCATGACACAGTGGGGCGGGCCTTAAACACTAAGGTCTGCTCTTTTGCAGGCTGGCTAATCAAAGTGAAGAGGGGTTGTGTAGCAACCAGACAGCAGCTAAAATAAGGATTTTCTAAAACACCAGTGTGAGAAGTGTACAATTTTTTTTTAGCTGTAAATCATGTAAAGCTACTACAGGAGTACCACAGGGACATCTAATTACTAAATTAAAAAAGGACAATGCCCCTCTTTAACAAAGACCCATAATTGAGACAGGACAAGATACAGTGGCAAGGAGAAACTTTCCGACCGACCAACTAAGCAAATTAATAAGCAAGCCCAGGCATGAGCCAGTTCCAACCACTCAAGAGCTCCAAACTACATCAATTCTCTTGAAACTACACAATAGAGGTGCTTATTAGCGATATAAGGTGTTTCTTTCTTTTTTTTCTGTCAATAGTGCCAGGAGTAGTAAGCATCTTATCTTACCAGAAGCACCACCCTTTTCTCCTTCCTTGTAGCCCCACCCCCACCCCCTTCATCTTACACTGTATCATTTGCCCCCCCCTTTTTTTTCTTTTCTTCTTTTTTTATGTAGGTGTTGGTAGGAAATTTTCAATAAATAAAGTTTGCTAGCCTAGTTTCCAGAATAATGCAGACAAGGTAAAAAAAAGAAGCAATATATGGTGTAAAAACCTGAGAAATGTTTTATATATGTTTAAATATACACTAAATTAATTATGAAACTGTACAAGTAACAAAAAGCTGTATTACTGTTGTTGACAGTAGATTCAAACAAGCGGAGTGAAAATTTCTTGTTTCAGATCCGGAATGTTGAAAAAATAAATAGATAATGAAGATAAAACAGCACCCAAATAATTCACTTTAAGAAGTTTTATCAAACCAAAAGAACTATGAGCACAGCATGCCGAGTGCATTGTTACATCTCTAGTGGTCACTTTTAGCTCTACAAACAGAGATGACAACAGACACAATGACAAACTCTTATATTATCACATTTGCATCATTTTACATCTTCTACCTCCTTTAGAGCATTTTTTCCAAGACAGGGACTGATTTTATGACTGGGGAGGATTTGAGAATGAATGGGAAGCTAAAAGGCTTAGAGAAGGCTGTTTAAAAAGACATAGACGGCGGTAATCCTTTTACTCCCCCACCGAGGCCTGGAGCCTGAGCCAAAACCCAGAGGGAGGCTAGAGTCTCCAGCAGAGCTCGCAGTCAGCACACAGGAGTGCCGAGCTTCCATGTTCGCACTCAGATGTACAAACCCAGGCCGAGTAAAGGTTTGTGCATTAAATACACGCAGCTGTGGAGGTTGTGAGCTGAGCAAAGGGAGCTAAGAGAAGTTTACAAGTGTTTCTGCCTGGATATGTGTGTGTGTAGGGGGAAGAGACAGTATTCTAGGTTTATTCCTCTGTGCTTTTATATAATTTAAAGGAGACTTTATCCATTATCCATACATAAAACAGAAAGGAAAGCAAGGAAGATGTGCCAGGGGAGACATGCTACCCTTTAAATTATACAGGTTTGAATCTGTAAGTCTAAGAAGGCTGATAAGAATTATTATTCACTGAGTGTTTTATCTTAATTTAACTGTTCAGTTGGTGCTGCAGACAGCAATCTGTTAGCAGAAAGCATCTGGCAGATGAGCAAACAGAGGAACCAGAGAAGTGTAATTAGACATGTGAAGCTTGTTTTTGCGGTTTGTTTCCATTTCCACTTCCAGGCATGACAAGATGAATCTTTCACATGTATAACCAACACTTCCCCAGAGTACAGCACATTTTAAGCACAGGAAGTGCTGGAGAAGAGTATGTTATCTTGACCTTGTCTTTACCTGTGTGTTGCTCTTTCCCTCAAGACGCTCTTGCCTTGTCAGCCTTTCTTAGCGCTTTAAAAATTTAACTGTGTCTACATATTTAATGCATGTTTTTTTTTCCTTCACCCTTCTTTTTTTTGGTTAAAAACTGGCTACAGAAGTAAAAGCTATTTCGGGCTTTAGTGGTGCACCCTCCAGCTTTGATCACTGCCATTACTAAAAATAAAAAACAGGAAACTCGCCTTGGAAAGTTGCAATCTGCCTTCATTAGGATGACAAGAGAAAGACAGAGGATGATGAAGACGCAACGGAAGATGATGTGATGCGAATGATGATTAAGAGAGGAAAGAAAGATGATGGCAGTAAGGACGATGAGGAGAGGAAGACAGATGATGATGATGATGAGGGCGTGTGCCGAGAAGACAGACAGGAGGAGAGAAGTAGAGGAGGTAAAAGGAAGGACTGTAAGCAATGTGACAGAGGGCAGACGGAGCGGGGAGGAAGATATTCACCCTTCGGCTTCTTGCTGTCTCTTCTGGTTGACTCCACATGTACTGACACACACACACAAACACACACATATACACACACAAACATCCCTGTCACTGCCAGGACTGCTCCACTGGCTGTCTCTGACCAGTTGGTGTTGGTTCAGTTTTCTTGCCCCTCAGCTTCTTGGTATGACTGCTTGTGGTTTATCTGCCAAAGTCAGGCAGATAAACCACAAACTGCACTCTTTCACAAGGAAGGACATGCTTTTTGTTCAAAGCCTCTGAACAAGTTAAAAGAAGATAAAACTTGGAGGAGGAGTATGGGGAGGAAGAGGAAAAATGAGACACTGTTTCCCAAATATTAAGAATGGAAATGCAAAAGGTGCTGTAACACATGCAGCACAAAAGCCAAGGAAGAGACAAAAAATGGAGAAATTGGGAAAGAAAGAAAAGGGAGCCAACAGGGAGTGGTGACTCTTAGATCATTCAGGAGGAGCTTAACATGAAAAGTGATGGAGGTCAGAAGAGAGATGGCCTACTTTTACAAAAACCTAAGAGTGAAACACCAGGTCAGCTTTCCTGTAAGAATCGTGTTTTGACTAAGCAAAACACCAGACAGCCTAAACTTTCATCAGACATTTATTGACATCCAGAAGCTCAGGGAAAGACTGATTCATGGGCTGTATATCTCGCATTAATACGCCCACTACAAAGGAATGAATCATCTTTTTGAATTTCATATTTAGAAGATGAAACTTGTGTAGCACCATTTGAAGAGGGATTGCGTGCTCATGGGGCAGAAAACAGTGACTCATGACAAAGACGGAGAGCACTGGTGCATCTCTCATTCATTAATGTCTCTCCACTGTTGTTCACTGCTTTTGCTTCCTCTTCTTTAATAAGGGGTTTATTTTCACTGCCTTATTTTACTGTCAAATTAAAACCAACCCCCCAAAAACTCCAACAAACTAAAGAACAAAACCAACAAAAAGGATGTCCTCTCTCTAAAGAGGGGCTTTAAAGTGACTTGATGTGACAGAGTGGTATTACTTTCACTTCCCTCAAACTAGGGTCACCCATCATATGCTAAGCTAGCAGCCGAGCACCCAACAGTGTGCTCCACATGTGAGCAGAACAGAGAGTCACTGCTCCAGGAAGCAGGTGATGTTCCTGTAAAAGCAATAAACCATGACTTATCAGTAGGGATGCACCGAATAGTCGGTGACCGAATATGTTCGGCCGAATATTGCAAAAAAAGCCACATTCGGCCTTTGGTGGAGTGAGTTAAAAGCAAGGCCGAACAGTAGCGTGTGACACAATTACGCAATCAAACAGCAAAGGTTACTGGAATATTTAAAAAATGTCAGAGTATTCAATAAAAAATCAGTTTCTTTAAAAACATGTCTAAAAATTTATTCTAGGCTATTTACGCACTATTAAAAAAAGTGAAAAACTTAACAAATGCATTCGGAATTCGGTATTCGGCCAAGCGTTTATATTTTATTCGGCTTCGGCCACAAATTTTCATTTCGGTGCATCCCTACTTATCAGCAGAAAAATAAAATCTATATTTGCTGTGAGTGATAAAGTTTAGTTCAACAACAAGTGCAAATGTTTTTAATGATCTGTAATGCTCTCTTTGCAAAGAGAAAAAACTGAGCTTAATTTGTTTATGACAGCCAAACACAGGAGCACGGAGTTTGCGAGAAAGGGATGTTAATCGGTTCATTAACTGTGGCTAGCACTGGCAGAGCTAGCCCCACTAGCCTCGGTCCTCCTTGCAGACAAGCAAAGCCTGTGCTGGTGACAAAAGGCTCCTGTCAAGCCAGATGTTTTTTAACCAGATTAACCAGACACAACCCACATACCAGTTTATCTCCATTTTCATGATCGAAATATGGCCAAGCTGTGCTACAAGAAGCATCTGTCATCTATGCAGGATGGGACAGTGGTAGGAATCAAACCTTTGAGGACTATCACAATTTAACAACCAGGCCAAACCAGTGCCTTTGACATTCCCGACCTCTTTCCTGTTTGTAAACACTTACAGCTGCATTCACATTTTTGGGACAGTAGTACTGTGGAGTACAATGGTTTAAGACCAACTTTTTCATTTACTACACAAAGTAAAAACTGGATTTAGAAATTTGTCAGTTAGTATCTGAATGAATGAGGCTTAACGTTGCTTCCGTTGCCAAGATGCATGCGCATCTTCATGGTGCATTAGGTTTAAAGGGGTCTACACCACAATGGCATTATGGCAGCAGCCATGAACTGGAGCTCTAGCCCCAACTAGAGGGTGACTGCAACAACTTAGAGAACATGTCACTAGCATTTCAGGCACACAGAATTAAAAAATGTTGGTAATGCGTTCAATTGGTGAATATTGCTGGTGCAGACTGGCAGGGGTTACAGTTTTTAAGACTTAATACACACATCCTCATCATTGGCTTTATATTGTTTGTCCTTTTTCTTGGGGGGTTGGGGGGTGAGTCAACATACACCCCTAAAACAAAGAGTTGCTGTTTTACTGTCCAACAATAAGTATCACCAAAACTGTTTTAAATGCAGGAGATTGCATGTTTGCGTTTGTGGGCTCATATTTACCAGCAGACGCTGCAGACAAAGCACTTGGGGTGGTATGTGCGTCCCAGAGCAGAGACCACCTCTCCTGTGATAAAGGTGTCACAGCGGTCGCAGCGTGTCCCGTACAGACGCTGATAGTCTGCTGTGCATATGTATTCACCCTTCTTCTGGAAGAAGCCGGATCGTGCCAGATCACAGTTACACACTGTGGAGAAAACAGAGGAGAGACTGTAAGGAAACTATGCAAACAGTTTAACCTACAGATATTCAGGTGAAAGCAGAAATGATATTTTTAGCCTCAATTCTCTGAAATAACACTGTGCTTTTTTTTCTGCCGTGAACTGTTAAAATCAAATCAAATAACAAGTGGACTGGAAAGTCCTGTTTTGCTCCGTTAAGAGTTTTTTTCCGGTCTATTATACGTGCTTTTGTGTGTACATGTGCTTGTTTCTGTGTATGTGTGAATGTTTGTCTTCACGCATGACTGCTTAGGAAGTTATTCAGCCCCAGACAGTGGTAAGCCAATTTGGTCTGATGGGAATATAATGATATAATCAGAGGAAAAGTCATTTTGTGCTCAACAATGTGAAGAAGGAGGGAAAAAAAAGCTCACAAAAGTTCCAAGCCTCATCAAAAGAATCGACAGCAGACTTATTAAATACCAATGGGGGAGACAAGGAAATCGTTTGCTGTGTATGCGCAAGGTGAATGCGCAGTTTGTGCATTTGTGTGTCTTTTTTTGTATCCTTTCAAAGACATTATGTGCTGAAGTATTATGCAATGTAACTGATTTGAACTGAGTGTAAATCAAGTTAGGAGGTGTTTTCACTGTGGCTACTGGTTTCTGGTTTCTCCTGGACTCCGTGGTTAACCAATAGGAAGAGATGACTGTTATTGTAAACTGTAGCTGGAAAAAAATCACTGAAAGAAGACACATGGTGCTGATGAGAGTCCCATGCAGTGTAAAGCAGTTTAAGACCATGTAAACTGTTCTCAATGATGACTTTGTATTTAGGTATCAAAGTGTGCTCTATAATCACACAGCATCAGCAACACAAAAGCATCTTATAAGTAACAGCTAAGCTGGTAACAAACTTAAACCAGCGAGCCAGTTCTACTCAAAAAGCATCAGACTGAAAAAAAACGCTTGATCCCAGAGCTGCTTTCATTGCTTAGGTGGCAAACAGTGGAATATACTGTAGATGATGTGGCTCAGCAAAGCTCAAACAAAAGGTTAAAATTAAATACATTACAGAAAGAAGGCAAAACATTTAAGATCTGGTTTTAGTAAGTGTTTGTCTCAACTTTTGTAAATTGTCTTTTTAGACTTGTAATAAATCACATTCACACGACAAGTCCAGAACAAATGTCAAAATATTAACAGACAAAAATGAGAACTGAATTGCTTGTAAAGAGGAAAATAAGTATTTGTTAGAGAAATTGTTTATCAAGTTTCATGAAATAAGAACAGTGTGTTAGTACAAAAAAACTGAACATGTCATTTTCTTGCCCACAGTGTTTATCAAGAAGCAACCTTTACACCAAAGTGCCAAAACCTGCAATTTCTCAAATAAACACCTGAGGCTGACTCAAAGCAAGGTAAGCCCTGTTTACTCTCACGTTCATTGAGCCTGAACTGAACAGCTGAATTTCAACATGTTTGTTGCCCAGCTGAGAAAGAAGTGATAACCGTGAGCACAATGATGAGCTGAAAGATTTAGAGCGGCAGGCCACAAATCAACAGGTGGCATCATGAGGGTTATGTTAATGTTTAGAAACAGTCTGAATGCTAAAGTGAGCTAAAAAGATACTGGCACTATTTTGATTTTATACACTAAGGCTCCGTTTATACGACAACGGTCTTAGGATGAAACGCAAAAGTTTTGTTGTATTTTGGCCTCGTTTACACGTAAAAAGCCATTTTAGCCAAACTAAAACGCAACTTTTTTAAAACATGCTCCAGGGTGGAATTTTTCGGAACCCCGCACCCTCCTTTGCCGTATAAACAGCAAGCCGGAGTTTTCCATGGAAACGCCGATGTCACACTCCATTTTGCGCATGCCCATTCCCCTTTCGTTATGGGAACTTTTAATTGCCATATGCAAACCAGACAACAACAGTTTAATAGTGGACTATCATGTTGTGCTGCTGAATCTGCTGACTGCCTTTCAGATAAGGCGCATTTAATATATACACCAGATGATCAGCCCACCTCTTCTTTGGTGGCCGACTACCAAAACATTCCACAGTTATATCGTCACCTACAGGCCTGCAATGCATACTATAGCATTTTCAGTCGATCAGTGTTTCCTTATAAACAGATTTTTTTTCTATGCGTATTTTTTGTGTGTTTTCGAGTGAAACGCTGTGAAACGTTGCTGTATAAACTGGGCCTAAAATGTGCTGATCCTCCTTTCTGAGTTTTTGCTTCTTGCCACACCAAAATCTACAACAGAAAAATAAAACAGAAAATAAAACAGAAAATAAGTAGAGGCCCAAAATCAACTTTCTTTGTTAAAAGATTAATAAACTTCTGTTAAACAAATATTAACAGGCCAGCAGCTCAAGGTAGTCATGGTAAATAGGTATGCTAAATCTAATGCTGTTAGATGAAGCAGACAATCAAAACATTGCGCCGAACCAAAAACTGCTTCACAAATAAACTCATTATTTCTCATCTACTTGTTCCAGAGCATAAATCTGCTGTGGACCCATAAATAAAGACGGAGTCAAGACAAACTTTTGTCTGTTCTAGAGTCCCAATGTAGGAGTCTGCTAATATAGAAACAAGTAATACTCAAAATATACACTTTTCTACACTAAATCCAAACTGCTGACTAATCATGAATACTGAAAATATAATCACCAGGAAAACAGATCACAAGGACCTCAACAATAGGAATTTCTTGTAAGGGCAGAAAAAAATGCTTACAATGCACTTCTAGGAAATGATGTTGTGATGTGCCAAAGTGAATAAAATTATATTTTCAGTCAGGAAAAAAATGATTATGTTGGTGAAGGGAAAAAAGCACCAAATATCAATAACTTTTTTTGCTGATGGATGACTTCATCCAGGCCATGCTATAGAGTCTGAAGCTGCTGCTATTTGTCTCCACCAGTTTTCAGGCTGCTGGCAGACTGAGGGTTCACAGACGCACAGACACAGACGGACACACACACAAGCACATAAACCCTTCAAAGGGGCTCATTTAATCTCAAGCTGTTTATGAGTGCAGCGTATTGACTTAATGGTGTAATAAAAGATCAATGGGCCCTCACTTAAAAACAAAACAATCTCAGCTCCCACAGGAGGACGGAAACACATAAATCCATCCCCGATGAGATGGCACTGTGTGTGCGTGTTTGTGTGTGTGTGTGTGTGTGTGTGTGTGTGTGTGTGTGTGTGTGTGTGTGTGTGTGTGTGTGTGTGTGTAGAGCTGGGATGATGAAATGGGACAGTGTGTATGCTGAGATACGATGATGGAACTTTATCATTGCGACAGGTCATTGGCATCAAGGCGAGGTGGATGCAAAAGTGCAGAAGGAGGGAAGATGCATGAGGACGAATCTTGACTAAGACTTAAAAATATATGTTTGCAAAAATATGTGTGTGCGTGTGTGTGTGTGACCACATTTCCAGAACCGCTACACAATGGCACAGAGCTTCAAAAAGTGTCTCTGCTGCCTTAAAAACCAGACCCACTCTGACCAAAAACCCAAATCACAGGCTATCTGATGCCTTCATGGAAAGTCCAAATGGAAGAGTAAATATTTCCACATCAACTTTTTGCAAAGCAAAATATACAAATGATCTATTGCATTAATTTGGTAAAAAATGTCTCCAATTTTCCAAAACTAAATAGAAGTGAAAATCTGCTCTTTAATTTCTTTTCTCTCCCACTCCTTCCTCCTCTCTTCTCTGTCACTCCCTCTTTTAAAACGACTCGCTTTACAATCTGCGCTCAGATTGATTTTGAAATTACTGGAATCTGCTCAATTAGCCTAATGCACCTCATTAGCATACGGACGCCTGACCAAATCACAGCCAGCAGACTGGCTCTGCTCAGACCGGATTGGATGGGCTGGCTGGCTGGTTCACCTGTTTCGGCTAATCAAACTGTTTTCCTGTGACTGGACGATTGGCTGGATTTGTTGCAGAGGACGTCCCCCTTCCTCAGTTGCCATAGGAGATGTAAACCTTCCACGGTTGCCCTAGAGACAGCCAGGTCCCCAGACTGAGTGATATGGTGTTGCTGGTGTCACTTTGTTTTGTTTGGTGAGTGAACTGGTGGCTCTAGAAACAAAATGTTATCACTGAGGATGCTGAGCTTCAAATAAGTCTGGAATCTGCTGGGATGCCAAAAGTGCTTCGATTCAACAGTTCAGTTTGACTTTTATCTAAATAAAACTAAAGGCTCAATCAAAATTTGTTCAAACTTTCACACTTAACCAGGATTCCTGAGAGTCGTCAGAGGCCACTTAAGTAGCTAATGTAAAGTCACAGTGCAGTATGCTGTGCTGTCATGTCCTGTTTATACGGTTAGTTATTTAGACCACAGCACCATCTAATGTGAATGTATCACATTAACCCTTTCAGAAATTCTCATAACCTTTCTGCACTGAAGAAATCAAACCCCAAAATTCACAACAACATGAACACAGTCACAGCTTCAGCTTTTCACACACCATAAAAACACTGAGAAACTTATTTATTCTTTCAGAGGGCTGCCAAAAAATATTATGTATCTTTAAGTTGACTTAAGGATTATCTGAAAGTATGCAAAGTCACAACACTGAGGAAAAAAAAAAGATATTTTTCTTGGCTCATAAAATGTGTCACATCATGACTCACTACCATTTTTATGACAACCATTTTTACAAAATGTACCACTGACAGATGGCTTTTTCAGCATTTTATTGTGATCTTTTGAACTGAACAGATGGAATTATAAAATTAATCATTATCCCACTGAACCACAGAATGAATTGCTGCAAAATTTGAGTTAATTCTTCAAAAACGTGTGCTAACAAATAGAACTGCAGCAGTCAAAACCTTATTAAACCTGCAACCTAACTAGATATTAAAAAATGGATAGTTCCACAAACGTTCCTCCCAAAGCCACTTTCTTTTACTCTACTCGTAAACCTCTACTCTTTTAAGTTCTCCCATGTCAGCTGTAACCATTTACTTTTAACTTTTCCCTCCACGTGTTGCAGCTGGAGGCCTGGTGGGTGGAGTCGGGTCACAGTTGGTGTCTGCTGCTGTGTGGCTTAGCTTGGCCCTGGGAAGAAAGGCTTTGGGTACAGCCTCAAAAAGGGCCCATATAGTGTGGATACCCACCCATAAAAACAGCAACATGACACGACCAAAGCAGAACCAGACCAGTCTAGTTCACAGTCCTATAAATGGTCTTGGGGGACTTGAAGCCTCCTGTAATTTCAAATGAGAAGTGAATTTGAGTTTTAGTGTACACTATTCACACTAACTTTATGTCATATCACTCTGACGCATTCAGATGTGTCATCAATTGGCTGAACCATCAAAATTAGCCTTGCAAGACTTCATCCAGGACTTTCTTTCATCTCTTTTCTCTGAATTGGACTCTAATGAGGAATACCAGAAGATGTGTCTTCTCTCATTCATAATTCTAATTTTTGGCAACCCAAGGAGTTTCCATCTAAAGATCATAAGTCTAGTGATTAGAGGTTAGCATGTGCTGGTCTCTGCAGCTGTGGTCATTAGAACAGCGCTGATTACGCACCCACAGGGGGTCTGCATGATTAGGTATTTATCTCCAGCCAACAAACGCAATTAAAATTCCCTTCTCAAAGTCGGCCTGAGCCGGAACCCCAAAATAGTGCAGACACCACCCCATGCCTCCTCCCCTTCTCTTTCAATGTCTTTCCGTTTCAAGACAGCTTCCAAATCTTTGTGGCTCTGAGCACAAGGTCTCCACTTTATCTCAATTTGCACCTTTTCTTTTTTCTCACAAGTCCCCTTTTCCTTCAATGTGACTCTCCTTGGAGCTCATTATGCAACTGATAGGCCCTCATAATGTGCTATTAGGTGAATGGACGTGCTTTGTACAGTACATCAAAGTAACCTCCTGCACACTCTTATTGTTTCACTGCTGCAGTCTACATTAAGCTAATTCCCAAGTCTTTTTTACAAGATAATAAGCAGCAGTCACAGTTTAGTCAAAAAGCATGTATGTATCCAGGCAGTGACAAGTTCCAACAGGGGAGGTAATCACCTATTCAACCCCACATCTGTGCTGCCAACATGGGGCCCGGGCTCCTCCACCCTCCCCCTGTCCCTTTGGATCAGAGCCCCTCTGACAGGAGGAAACACTTCAAGAGTAAATAATGTTTTCTCAAGTCCTGCCAAATCACAGGGTGAAAGAAGAGGCAGTCAGAAAGACAGGAAGAGGAGCAAACAAAAATCTACAGCCACACTGGCAGCTTTGTGAGTCTGTTCTTGGTCATTGGTGTTTTGAGCTAAATGCCAACATGAGACGAGAAATGCTATCAGTCTGTTTGGCGAGTATGGACATCACTCCAGAGCATTTGAACAGAAAACCTACTGGACATAACTTGCATCAACAAAAAAAATAAAAAAAGAACCAAACTATGTGATTCATTCTCCGGGGAAACATTAATACCAATGCCACAACAAACCTTCCGAAAGCTATTTTGATGAGTTTCTTAGTACTGATGAGGAAATCTTTATAGTAAAGGTGATAGGATTTTTGGAGAAGGGGTAGAATAAGTTTGACATCTTTCCGCTCCTTTTTGGAAATGTAGATGAATTAAAATCTGTGGTTTAACAGTTTGCTTTCTTTTTGGTTGTTTTCAAAAATATTTTGACTTTGTTTGTCTGTAGTTTCCTTTTTGTTTATATTTTCTCTACATTTTCATTCATCCATTAGTTTATTCATTCATTCACTAATGTAAAACAACCAAGAGACAATTTTAAAAAAATAGATAATCAAAGTCACTGCGATCCGTCTTCTGGGGACTCCAAATTTATATTGACCCAGTAGTTGTTGGGTTTATGTACAAGTTACTCATAAAAAACTAAAATGAGTCTACCTACAGGATGTATCATCTGGGTCACATAAATACTGGTTCTTGAATTCATCACTTGCCCTTCAGTAGTCATTAAGATGAATTTCTGTGTACTAATCCTTAAGCAGGCTTGTAGCATGAAGGGGCCACCAATATCAATGAAGAGAATTTTTTTTTGATCTGCTGTTAGCACTTAAAAACAAATTAATAATGAAAATCATTGTGATCCGTCCTCTTGGGACACTGAATACCAGTGACAAGCTTCATTCAAAGTAACCACATTACTATTGGGTTATTTACAAGTGACATAGAAATGTCAACACCTTGGTAGTTGTAGGCTAAAAATTAGTCTACCAGCAGGATGTATCATCTGAGGATCATAAATGTCGGTTTTTGAGTTTACGATCAGTTTATAACAGTGGTTGGGATGTATTCATCTATACAAACCCTTGAACAGGCTTGTAGCATGAGGATGACTAATTGGGTTATTTACAAGTGACATAAAAATGTCAACACTATGGTAGTTGTGGACTAAAAATGAGTCTACCTGCAGGATGTATCCTTTGGGGAACATGCGTACCAGTACAACATATGGCATGACATTTATGTAGTCCAGTGGTTGTTTAGATATTTGGGTTTGAACCCATCAACCAATACTGCCAACCCGACATCAAAACTGTTAGCGTGGCCTCAAAAATAAAAAATCCCTAACAAAAAACAGAGGGAGATGTGGTTATGGAAAAGAGAGAGATGAAAGGAGAGAGAGGGGGACAGCTAAAGGCTAAAGCAGAGAGAAATCATGCATGAGTGACAGGGTTCCTCTAAAATTTGGCTGCGGTTGGTGATGGAGACAGATGGATGCCCAGCAGAGTCCCTTCATACCAGCAGACCAGTCCTGCTGCTGAGGCCTTCAGCTTTTAACCCTCGGAGGGCTTAGAGGACGCTCAACTGAGAGGAAAAGAGGCATGAATGGGATAACCACACTATTGGGACTCAAAATAAGCCTTGATTATACTTTAAAAAGACGGAGCTACACATGTAGAGGTAGTAATTTATGTTTCACTCAAACACAGCAGGAAAAGTCGCTTAATGATCCACTTTATCATTCAGAAATCACTCCTTCGCAGAGTCTGACACCTACTTTAGCATCTCTACCTCAGTGCAGTCAGCACACACACAGAGACACACAGTTTTCACACACGTAAATACAATAAGCAGGGTCTCAGTGTGTGGAATTCCCTTTAGAAGGTGACGCTTTGGAGAGACAATCCCTGTCATCTCCCCCTGATCCTGTAGAGTCGATGGGGAAAAGTGCCGCTGCCCGCCACGCTCCCTTCCCTCCCTGCCAGATTCTCTCCCTAGCAACCAGACATTGGTGTGGTGATTGGACTAGCGTACCAGTGGTTGCTATAGCTACAGGAAGCTCCCTTTTCTCAGTAACCCCCCACTTTTTTCAGTGCTGTCTCTTTTTCAGTTTCTCCTCATAACCTCTCTTTGTTTTCCTCTTTATCCACAGTGCTTTTTGTCTTTTTCTTCCTCTTTTCAGCGTCTGCCTCTCTATCTCAGCCTTGTTCTCGCCCTCAGAGAGCAGAGCGGCTGCACAGTACAGTGGGTTGATGCTATTAGCACAGAGGTTGAGTGATGGGGGCTAATGGCAGCCAAGAAGAGGCTGAACTGACTGAAAAAGGTCTGCAGAGGAAAAGACAAAGATGCAGGGATTTTACAGGAGCCTGGTGAGGAGAGCAGTGAGACATGAAGCGTTAGAAGAGCAGTCAAGTATTTATCTGACCTGTCTGAGTAACTCTGCTACTCCCTTTAGCGCTGTTTTATGAGAAAAATCTGTTTTGTTGGGGAAAATAAATAAACTACTGGGAGCAGCTTGGCAGTTTATGTGTGAGTGTTTGCATCTGTCTCTGTCGCTGCTTGTATATTTGTGCCTGTGTTCTTTTATGTGTGGTGCCAGAAGCACATTTCGCCCTTTTTTACGTGTGATTTATGACCGTGTTAGTCCTGCACCCGTGCCATTGACAGGCCCTGCTGTTTCTGTTGGAATCTAAAAGTGCCAATTACGCTTCAGAGCGGGGTAAATGTGGTCACTATGTCATTAGGCCAGTATGCACGAGTCAGCCCGTCTGCTGGTAATACAACACCACATCACCCGTACAGTACAGACAGCAGTGCTACAGGATCCACATAATCCACACATACACACACCCACTCTTTTCTCTCTGTCTGGAGTTGATGCATCAATCTGGGAGCAGGCTCCTGTCCTCAGCATTTTCCACACACTTCTTTGGCTGATTGCGTGGCTTCTCCTTCATGCTATAATCAGCTGCTGTATAATGGGTTCAGATTAGAGGTTAAATGCACATGATTAGTGATCCAATCACCTCCTGACTAATGCATGAGACAGGAATTATGATAAGGCAGCTTCCAGAAAGTATTGTGGTTTGTTCAAATGTGGGCAGATAAATTGACGGACAGGATGGATGGATGTTTTGCTACATGAGGCAGAGTCAGCCCCTTTGAGGGAGAGAGAAAGGGAGACAAAATAATGACAGAAAAAGAGAAGTGTCAGGAGGGAAAAAATGAGGTAATAAGTAAGATTTTCTGTCATGGTGGAAAGGATCGGTCTGAGGCGCTGAAAATATCATTGGTCAGGGTCAATAACCTGGTACACCAGCTAATTTCCCAGCAAAGAATGAAATCAAATGTTGAAACATGCCTCAGCCAGAGTTTATAGAGTTTATTTGACAGAAAAGGCAATTGGCTGCTGGTGGCGGATTGTCACTCTACTGCGTTGGAATAATACAGTTTAGCCATTAGCCTCCAAACCGTACACCCCGCATGCCAATGTCATCCTGTCCCAGATGAGAAATTGATTTCATGCTTGAGTGACTGTCATTAGGAAAGAAAAGGGAAAGAAACAAAGGGGCAGAGAGATAGAATAAAGTATAGAAATTCGATCTTGAACCCTGTTAATATTGAGCCTCAGAAAATATACAAGCGGAGCTAATGAAAAGCAGAGAATAGAAACAAACAATAGAGGACAGAAGGTGAACATGGACATGCAACATGTTTGTGTTTGGGGGGGGTCACACATGAACAATAAGAGCTTTAGAAAACTGCTGGCTGTGCAAAGGCCTGTACAGGAGAGCATATTACAGGCAGGGATGTGGCAGTCTGGCTGCACAATAGTGTGCCCCAATGCCTCATGGGACGTTAAGAGCTCTCTGGAACCTATCTATCTGATAGGTGTATTCAGCATGATGCTCATCCATGACAATTTCCATTAACTGTACTTCTGCACTGAGTGAAAGAGGAAATGAAAAGGAAGAGGAGTGAGCGAGGATCAGATTGGCATTACACTCCAGTGATGATGTAATGTTTAGGTGACACCCCCCCCCCCCCCCCCCACCACCACCACCACCCCACCCCTTCTTGTTTTTTTCTGCTTGCTTCCTGTGTTCACCCCTTTTTTCTCAGGGGCACAGAATAGAGCCTCCTGATTGGTTAACAGCACCATAGAGATGCTGAGAATATCCACCAACCAGGGCCTGGGTGCCCCCTTCACACCGTTACCACAGCAACCCCTCACAACCACAGCGAGCGTGCATGCACATGTAAGGTTGTGCACGCTTGTATCCCTGAATGCACATTCATATGTGTGCACACTACACATGTGTTTTCTTATGTGTGATGGCTGCATGTTCAGAGTATGAAACAACAAGCCCCCAGTGATCAGCCTTCAGTGAGTTTAGAGACTGTGGAGACATTTGAGCAGCTCAACAGTAACACACAACTAACTGAGCCTTTTTTTCCCCAACAACAGCTGCTGAAGAGCAGATTTATGTAAAAAATTGCTTTTGAAAGATTGCCAGGGAAAGTTCGGGTTGTCAAATGTACATCTTTCTGAGTCATTTTCAGCAGTGGGCAGAATATGAAAAGTTTCTCTGAAAAAAGAAAAAAGAAAGGAAAAAAAAAGGAAACTGCCAGTGGCGTGGACTCACTGAACTTTTTTATTTTTGGTCCTCTTTATACGACAATGTTTCACAGGGTTTCACCCAAAAATGCCAAAAAAGGCAGGGAAAAAAAATCTCTATTTACACGTAAATGCTGAGGGACTGAAAACGCTGTAGTATGCATATCAGGCCTGTAGGTGGGAATATAACTATAAAGTCTTCTGATAACCCTCCGCCGAAGAAGAGGTGGGCTGATTATCTGGTGTATATATATATCATCCAGCTCATTAACTCTGTTACCAACAACGGCTACAAAATAAAGTTTACCAGAAGTATTAATGTAAGTTAAAAAATTATTTGTGTATACAGCTTAAAACAAATGACCCACTCAGGGGCATAGTTCAAGCATTTTTTTTTTTAAATCTAATCATCAAAACTGCAAAAATCTTTTTGTTAATTCTATGTATCACATTAGTTCATCTTGTCACGTCTACAACCACAACTAACAGTCAAAATCTGAATTAGCCTCCCAACTTATAATCAGTATTAATATTAGAGCAACTACTGTTGTTAAAGAGCTTTATATTGTCCCTCTGGTACCCGTGTAGTAACTTTACATTATTTACAGGTCAAAACAAAACCCTTTTTTCTCACAATGGTGTTTTAGAAAACTCTTATTTCAGTTTCTGTCTGAAACTCTCTGTTTTAGCTGCTGTCTCTTTAAGGCTACCCACTCCACAAACCCCCTTTCCTCTGATTGGCCAGCCCTTTAGAGGCCTGTTGCACACTGACCCATGGACAGACCTATGGAAGATGCTCTTGCTATGACCTCATCATTTAAGCACATCTCATGAATATCCTGTGCTATTTAGGTTGGAATGCTTTGGAGCAAAATACACTGCCATCCTGAAATTGTTGTTTTTTTAGGATGACTTTGCATATTTTGGCAAAACAATGCCAAACCACATTCTGTTTGTTTAACAATAAAATGACTCAGTAGTAAAAGAATCTGGGCGCTAAGTGGTCTGCTGACAGTCCCAATAGCTCACCCATTGAAAACATTTGGTGTATCATGAAACAAAACTGTAACGAAGGAGACGCCAACCTGTTGAGCAGCTTAAATCAAATCAGGCATCATGAGTGGGGCAATATTTCCCTTCAAAAACTTCAGAAACCGTCTCAACAGTTTCAAAAGTTCAGTGTGCGTTGTTAAAAGAAGAGTTGATGCAACACTATGGCAACCATACCTTTGTTCCAACTGTTTTGAAATGTGCTACAAGAATGAGCATATACTACTCATAACAACTTTTTTCAGTTTCAACGATAGATATGTTGACTTCACACAACTTTAAATTAAATTAGGATTTAAATGATTTTCACACCATTAAAAACAGTTGTGATCAACATTGTGCAAAGCATGACAGCTTTTTGTTTGGAACTAAGGATGTAAATTATGTTCGGTAAGCCCTGAACTTTTCAGGACAGGATGTGACTGACGTGTATGCGTTTCTTCGAATTCCACCTGACAACTTTTTCAAAGCCATCTGCAAATGAAAAAAGAAACCATGACTGTTCCTGCTCTAAAAATGGCATTATTAACAAAATCCCAAGCAGGCTTGCTCTAGGCTGTACAACAGCATGACAAAAACAATCCTCCCTTTTTGCTTTAATTTGCACATGCACAGATATGTCATAATGGTGCATTTGAGTCTCTAAATTTAACTTATCAACATCATGTTCAAGAAAACCCTGAGTCATTTATCCAGGACAAGATGGTTCTGTAATGTGACTGAGGAAAAAGCATCCCATTCAACAGATCAGATGCCTTTTAAGATCTTTTTTATGAAAATTGCTTCCAGTATTTACATATTCATATCTATCTATCGATCTATCGATCTATCTATCTATCTATCTATCTATCTATCTATCTATCTATCTATCCATCCATCCATCCATCCATCTATCTATCGATAGATATAGATATAGATATAGATATAGATATAGATATACACTCACCGGCCACTTTGTTAGGCACACCTGTCCAACTGCTCAATAACGCAAATTTCTCATCGGCCAATCACATGGCAGCAACTCAATGCATTTAGGCATGTAGACATGGTCAAAATGACCTGCTGCAGTTCAAACAGAGCATCAGTATGGGGAAGAAAGGTGATTTAAGTGACTTTGAACGTGGCATGGTTGTTGGTGCCAGACGGGCTGGTCTGAGTATTTCAGAAACTGCTGATCTACTGGGATTTTTAAACACAACCATCTCTAGGGTTTACAGAGAATGGTCCGAAAAAGAGAAAATATCCAGTGAGCGGCAGTTCTGTGAGTGAAAATACCTTGTTGATGCCAGAGGTCAGAGGAGAATGGCCAGACTGGTTCAAGCTGATAGAAAGGCAACAGTAACACAAATAATCACTCATTACAGCCAAGGTATGCAGAAGAGCATCTCTGAATGTACAACACGTGGAACCTTGAGGCAGATGGGCTACAGCGGCAGAAAACCACACCAGGTGCCACTCCTGTCAGCTAAGAACAGGAAACTGAGGCTACAATTCGCACAGGCTCACCAAAATTGGACGAAAGAAGATCTGAAAAACGTAGCCTGGTCTTATGAGTCTAGATTTCTGCTGCAACATTTGGATGGTAGGGTCAGAATTTGGCGTCAACAACATAAAAGCATGGATCCACCCTGCCTTGTATCAACGGTTCAGGCTGGTGGTGGTGGTGTAATGGTGTGGGGGATATTTTCTTGGCATACTTTGGGACCAGTTGGGCATTGATTCAACGCCACAGCCTGCATTGCATTGAGCATTAAGCATTGAGAAAAAGAAACCCATGCTGCACTATTTGTGTTGCTAGAGGATAAGAGGTTAAGTCACCACTGTGTCTTTTGTAGGTCAGCAGTGCTCACTTGTAGCATGGCAAAGCTGGTTGAGTTAGTCTCATTAGACCGCAGCGTACAACCAAGGGAAAATCCTCTCCAACTTGGCAGTGAGATAACAAGCTACCTTAGCAGGAGCCTTAGTCCCCTGCAGGGCAATGTCTCTGATCCGATCCAATCCCCTCCGTAGGCTAATAGTAGCACTCAGCATGTGCACTCTGAGATGGATGAACGGGGAATGCAATGTGTTTTTGTCGACTTGTGTGTGTTGTTGTGAGTACCAAGGGCAATGACCAAGACAGATGACTTGTCTCAAGTCTGCTCCTGGATTCTGAGTTGTAACTTTTTCAAATACTACCACATTTCTGACCAGGACTACTCATACCCCTAGACTTTGTCAGTACTTCAGCTGTTTGTCTTTTTTGATGTAATGGATCAAGTTTTTTGTATCTTACCAGTGCAAGTGAAACACTTGACATGAAAATGAGTTTCTTGGACTCGAACCACTTCTCCTTTACATACTTCCCGACATCCCTGGCACCTGATTGGTCCAGAACTTCGCTCACCACTCGAAGAGCCTTGGAGATAAGCTGCAGGAGACAAAAAAAAAATCACACTTTCACACTTTGATATTGTGTTTCACAATCAATTTCACCTTCTTTGCAAACTGAACTGACTATTTGCAAAGCCCCGCTTATTAACTGTTGTCAAGATTTCCATTCTTGAACATAACTCAGAAGAATTAGACTCTGTTAATGTTACAGGATAAATGGCTTTTTGGAGGTTAGTGCTCATCTATTTTTAAGTCTAGCATTATGCTACAGAAACAGCTATGGCTAGGTCAACTTTTACTAGACAAGGCAAGATGAAAGGATTGTATTTTGACAAAACCTACAATTCTGAAAAGTATCCAAGAATGTAATATTCCAAGCTTGAGAGATGACACTGTGTTTGATAACTATTTAGGCAGCAGTTAGCCAAACATGCTTACTTTTACAGCCAGTGTAGGAGCATCCAAAATTTCATCAATTCCTAGCAACTTTAGCTCTTGTAGGAGCGGGTAAACAGAGTCCACAGGCCCATAAAGAATTACTTGAAATGCAAAGAAACCTTTAGCACCATCAGCCTATGATAGGCCTACCTTGTTTTGGTAGCTAAGCAATGATTTAGCAACCATTGCACCAAATATTGCAGCAATTCGGTATTATACAGCAAATGGAAGGACAATACAATTGGTTAATCATGTATCCTGAAACCAAAACCAAACTAGATAGATAGATAGATAGATAGATAGATAGATGGATAGATAGATGGATAGATAGATGGATAGATAGATAGACAGATAGATGGACGGACAGACAGACAGACAGACAGACAGACAGACAGACAGACAGACAGACAGACAGACAGACAGACAGACAGACAGACATAATTTGAGTGTTTGGTGGTGCAACACTTAACACTGTGGCTTCAGAGCAAGAAGGTCACCAATTCAAATCCCGGCTCAACCAGTGTGCCTTTCTGTGTGGAGTTTGCATATTCTCCCCATGCATGTGTTTGTTCTCTCCAGGTGCTCTGGTTTTCCTCCCACAGTCCAAAAACAGGGTCATCAGGTTCACTGGTGATTCTAAATTGCTCATAGGTCTCTGTGTCAGCTCTGTGACTGACTGGTGACCAGTGCGGGGTGTATCCCGCCTCTCATCCTAAGACAGCTGCGATAGGCTCAAGCTACCCGTGACCCTGAACAGGGTAAGTGGTATACAAGATAAATGAATTCAAAATAATAATATAATAATAATAACTATTTTTTTTGTCTTTTCTGAAAACCTTAAAATGATTAAGGCAATCAGGCTAGGAGGCTATGAGGCTAACAAAAAAGATAGATGAAACACTGACAAGCCCTATCAGTAATAGGTTTTTCAATTTTATGCAGCCATCAGTCACCAGAACTGGGTCTCAGACTGCACTCCAGACTGTACTGTGTGCATTTCACACAATAAGATCAGTGTGTAGCTCTGTCAACACTCCTTCTGAAGCTGTGAGGTCTGACACCTATGTAAGCTGGGTAAGCTCTGGGCTTTCTCTCTCACTGTCTCTACTTTTCACACACTCATACGAGCTGACACACACAATTAACACACACATGCACTGACTGCTGCATCAGGTTACAAAGTGGAGGAATCCCCTTACATGTCAAACCCCTGCCTGAGAGATGTTCCTAAAAGTCAGGAAACAAGGCTCATATACAGCTTCAAATATGAAGGCAGAAAAGTCATCACAACCCCACAGGTTGAACTAATGAATTATTAGATCCTTAATACGTTAGAAAAGACATCTCAGGCTATATTAGAAGCATTGTAAAAGTCCATCTGGCAATAAACAGATTCTTCTGATCCACACGCAGTGAGGACTGTCCTCTTGATATAAAGCCTGTGCCAGAACAGCTGGGTTCACTGTCTCTCATTTTGCTCCATCTTCCTCAAGGAGCATGTGAGTGGCCCTACATTCTGTGGAGGGTATAATGGGGGGCTAACCAGCTGGCCTTTTAGCCTACCTGAATAGCTCACTGAAGGACTTTGCTGCTTCACTCAGAGCATATGGGCTGGCGTGACAGAGCTACTGATTCCATTTCCCTGGATGAATCCTAAAGGACCCGCAGCACTTAAAAAATCTCACAGACTTACACGCTTCATAGCCTGAGCACTGTTTGCACATTCAGAAGTTGATGGCAGGGTATGCATAGTGTATGCTGCTGCAGATATTGTGAACGAGCAAGTGTGAGGGCATAAATATCTCCATGAGAGAAAATGATTGCATGACTGTAGTTTATTTTCCTGCTTGGGACAGGAGTGTGGGCAATGGAAATATGCGAGCATGATTAATTCTCACTCCCGGTCTCCCACTCTCAAGTCTCTGTATGTTCATTGTTTTTGTTCACAATGCTGGCACCACTGGGACCTTCTACCCGACCGATAAGTGCTTTGCCATTGGTTCAAATAATGACACTCTATTGGAAGTAGCTTATATATTTTGTGACTGACAAGAAAAAAAAGCACTTTTTGTCATCAAACCAAATTAGCAGCACTGAGCCCATCAGGTGTGAGTGGGAGATGATGAGACCTAATGGCAATACATGTCAAGGCTGTGCCAGGACATACTGAAAAAACAAACATTTATTTACAATGCTGACCTTCTGGAAATGGGCCAAAACAAACCTCTGGCACACTCAACAGCCTGGCAAAGTGGAACAAAAGAAAGCTTAATTATACAGGAGTTCATTGTTTCAGGCAGAAAAGCCAGGTAAACAAAGGTTCCTGCGTATTCACAAGTTTGTGTCAGTGAAGTGAGTGCAACTAAAAGGTTTAGAATGGAAATACAAAAAGCCGCATCTCAGAAGAAAATCCAGGTGAACCATCATCTCAGGAGCTGTAGCATGATTATGTAACTCCATCAAAGTGTGTCAGAGGGTTCATTCTCATAGACGACAGCCAGGCTGTCCCCATCTAAACCTATTACAAAGCTCTCAAACAGCCCTCCATCCTCTTCCACGCTGAGGAGTTGAGTCATTCTTCTAATGTTGGCCACCAGACTACAAGTGTAATCTACAGACTCCAAATCAGTGGCCAGTGCCCCAGGAGAACACGGCCCCCGGTAGACAGGTGGTAAGAACAGGGCCAGGGTCAGAGAGGCTGACAGCATCCCTGGGGACTGAGAGGCTGCTGCTATTTCTGCCCCTGACCTGACAGCCCCAGGAAACATCACGCTGGGAGCTCAGTCACAGGGAATGCTGGGAGATCAGCAGTGACGAGTAAGTGGAGGAATCGAGGAGGGGCACAACAAAGACGTCGATTCAAGATGAATTTTTTAATGTAAGAATGTGTTGTTTCATAACCAGTGCGCTCTTCATAGCTATATTTAGACATCTGAAACTAGATACACTAAGTCAATTAAATTTACATCATGGTTAAATTATGTGTACAATTGAAAGAAGTTAAATAATGGTGCAAAGAGAAAAACAAAAACACGAGAAGGCCACAAAGACGTTCTATACCTGGTATGTGTTTGGACAACAAAGAGGTGGAGTTCCCCTCAGTTTAGTTTTAGCTGAGCAGTGCAGGAACTTGGTATTTTGGACGTGTATTATATTTACTTAACATGAAAACCACTGCCTTATCCCCAGGAAATACACAGTGAGAGGCTGTTCTTTTAATCAGGAAACTTCTGATTTTTTAAAGTCAAGTTTCAATCATGTTGAACTAAACTTTGCACAAAAAGTAAAGAAACTTATGTTTGGTAGATTATTTCTTTGTTGTAACAATGCTTCCTGGCAATAAAGCGTATTCCGTTGAAAAGCCTGTTTATTTCACTTTTTAACAGTGCCACATTTATAAGGAACATGTATTTGTTGGATGAGCGGCAGAGCCGAGTATGTGGCCCAAGAAAATGTTGCCAAATCTTCTCTGCCGATGCCAAACCAACTACAAAAGACAGAAATAATCTACCAAATACAAATGTCTTTATTTTTTGTTCTAAGTTTATACGTGGCAACCTTTCAACTACACACATCCTTTGTAATTACCCAACTCTAGCCATGCAATAAAACTGGGGCCTCTCTACACACACTTACACATGAACAGACTGGCCTATAAGCAAGAGGATGACAATCTAGAGAAATAGCGTTCCACATTCCTGTGAATTCTTTTTGTTTCGATAAATCAAATATTCAACAGTACCACATTATCTCAAAACCTTAAATACCTTTCGTACCTAAAATCTGAGAAGCCTTATAGAGGGTTTAAGTGAAATCCTGGGAAACAAAGAACTGTAAGTATACATTGTCACAGCCAAGCAACAGCCTTTCTTCCCTGTAAGCAATCTAATACATCCCATGATCAGTTGTCCCTCTGCCTCCCCCTCTCCCTTTATCACCTTTCGTCTCTGTCAGGACCTTGGCCTGGAGCATCCATCACACCAATGACGGTGTCCAGTGTTATCACAAACATACAGCCACTCCAGAGAGAGAGAGAGAGAAAGAGAGAGAGAGGTCAGACCACTTCTGACACTCTGAATGATCACTCAGTCCCACCGGAAGCCAAGGTCGCAGAGACAGAAACATTGAGGAGGCAACATGCACGATAACCACCATGTAGAGACTTTAGATGACTGCCTCTTACCTTTGTTCTATGTGTTCACATGGAATAAAAAGATCATCAAGGTTTAGGATACCTTACAAATACACTTTATTTTAATTAAGTCTATATTTTTTATACCAAGGCTTCAACAATAAAAAAAATCAAATACCATTGAGGTAACGAAACAAGCCAAAGCTGAAATTGAGCAAGAAAGTCCTGTGCATAATGTTTTATTGGCCTGTAAATACAGACCAGTCGTACCTGCCTGTGTACTCAACTGAATATTCATGTGTGCATCCTCGGCATCTGTGTTTGCATCTGTGCATCTTTGTCTCCCACCTTTGTTCTCAGTGTTATTGAACTGAGGCGTCTGGCAGCAGGAGTGATAAATGGTACTTGGCTCTGGTTTGGACTGCTCGCCAGATGAGGCAGAAGAGCAGGAATCATATATGATACAGGCCCCCTCCCTGTTAGCCCACTGCCAGACCAACTCCTCCCACCAAGGAGAAAAACTGAGCTGAAGTCAAAACAGAAAAAAGCACAACATTTCATCCAGTAGTGCCTTGAATATTTTTACATTTATATATTTATTTTTTTCCTCCTGAAGTGCAGCACAGTGCCCATCAGAAGCTCTTTAGATCATTGTGTCCATTCAGTTTGGTGCAATCAAAGACATTCTATATTTATTTCTACTTTTCATGAATATTCATTGTTCACAAGGGATGACTCTGATGATAATTCTTATATTACCACCATCAGTTCAAAGAAACCTTTTAAAGTATTATTAAAAGTTCAGCTCGAGGCATTTCCAATCAGCTCTAAATGCCAAAGCTCACAGGAACGCAGACAAAGTCTGCTGTAAAGTCAATCTGTTTGCTTCCAGACCTTTGTAGATTAAAGTGACATTTCTGGTCTCTGATGCTATTACCATGCTATAAAAATGTCTCCAGGAAGGTGCTAATGCAAAACAATCTACATTCAACCACATCTGTTATGTTACAATTGTTGTGCTCACAATGAAAATATTAGCATGCTGCTATGTAACAGTCATGTTGCCAGTATTTTATCTTCTAATCTATCTTCTTCTTAACTAAATATTTTTAGTTTTTCTTTCCTTTAACCAGTTGACAAGACAGTGGATAGAGCAGGAAAAAAGGTGAGCGAGGGGAGTGACAGTAAGAGGCCCCAGGTTGGGTTCAAACCTGGGCCACCCGCTCGAGGCCTCGTCATAAACCCCTAGGCCATACCTGTGCTCCATGCTGACAAATTTTGACATCTTGATTTAGCCTGTTTCATCACAATCATTCACTATATAAAGGATGATGTGCAGTGAACAGGTACTTATGTGAATCAGAATCCTGACAGGGTGAGCAGGACAAATTTTTTAAAAAAATTTGGACAACTTTTGTTCATTTGGATGTGCGAGCTGATGGAGAGACAAGCCAGGAATTTGATTCAAGAAAGAAATTTCCAAAAAAACAAAGTTCAAACATCTTTGATGAAAGAAAGAATTCTGATCAGCCTCTCTACAGGAAAAAAACAGTAAACTGAACATTTCAATTTACTGTCAACTTTAAACACAATGCTGCTTATTTAATGTCAAACTGAAGTTAATGTGAGACAAAGTGAACAGGACTTTGACAAAAATATTTATGTTAACATTTCTCCATATGTCCTAATACCTCAGTGTGGTCTGCAGCTCTTGCTGTGTTTATTTTTACCTGTGCTGCATTTAATTCACAAGTTATATCATAACTCTGCATTAGACCCAGCATGTATTTTTAAGGTTAAGCCACTGGAGGATGCTTCTAGTCTGCTCCTTGAGAACTCTCTGCTTCAGAGACAAAAGGAGAGGGATGGGGAGAGGTGTCAGTGCTGTCTGTGATGTATGGCTCTGCAGATCCCTCAGGTCCCTGAGCTCAATGATCAGTATATTGATCAACATGTGTTTTATCACTCCCTGGAAACACACCAACTCTGAACACTCTATCTCAGACTCTGCCTGATATTTCAGTTAGGAGAGGAGTTTGTAGAAATGCATCTTCAGACTCAAAAATTTTCTTATCTCTCTGAGAGTATCTGAGAAAAATCAAGGTCCTTTCCACCAGCATCTAACCTACAACACCCACAGTCTTGACTCGTCCGCCAGCCAGGCAGAAAATAGTAGCCCGCTCGCACACAGTCACACAAAGTAACACACATACACACACAAAACCCAGTGACCATGAGAGATATAAGGCCCAGAAGATGAAGACAGACAGTCAGAGCTGTGTGTAATTACTCTACGCGTGTCGATGGCCTCTGGGCTATCACACCCAATGCAGCAGAAAACAGTGCACACACAGCCCGGCCTAACAGGCCCATTCATGTCTGTAAACCTTGAGAGTGTGGAGAGAGGAGAGGAGCATATGTTAGACTGACTGGAGGGATGAGAGGAAGAGAGGAAGAGAGGAGGAGAGAAAGGAAGAGATGTTCTTTCCTCAGCTCTGAAGCCTGCTGTGTTTTCATGCCTAAAGCCAGACTACTGACACATGTCACACCACCATCTGCCTGCTGTGACACACAAATGCACACACACACAGGTCCTTCCACATGCAAACCACAGGCTGACGTGTTGTTGATGTGTGTGCTTGTGCTGCTCACTCCTGTTTGGCCACATGCTTTGTAAAATCACAAAAGGATTGTGACAGCTCCCTGCATGCTGGCCTCACACGTGCCCCCCACCTCTCCCCTCCCTCTCCGCCCCTGTCAACTGAGAAAGGGTATTTAATACTTAACAAAAGAATTCTACTAATTTCTCTGTACAGCGAGGAGCTGTGACACCACTCCCAACACGCACAGCACGGCACGAGATCTGGCATTCAAAGCAAAGGCTTGGTACCAGAGGGTTAAGAGCAGTGGATGAATAATGTAGTGCCACACAATGACAGGCAGGATTATGAATGATGCAGTAATACCCGGTTCCTCCTCCTGTAGACACGGAGGACAGGGGAGGGAGCACATGACACCTACAGTTCATCGAGCACCTGGTGCATGTCAACTTCAACAGGCCTCACTGACAGCTGAGGGAGAGAAGGGGGATTTCTGGAAAAAGTGCTCTGCCTTGTGAATCAACCAGTCTGAACTTGTAAACAAAGCTGTGGCATGCACGTGCTCACACGCACACGCACAGCTGACCCGCCATTCCTTAAGGGAAAGCTCTGATTCAGCTGACACAGGATCAGGGTCACAGTCAGCTGAGACAAGGTCAGTTTAGCATCATAGCTGCCCCTGAGCCCTGAAATCTACTGTAGGTATGACACAAACCCTCAGGCTGTCAGACTTCTCTGTCATGTGCTGCAACACTGAACTCCACTCCATGAGAGCAGCCTGGCGGCTAGGGCGCACAACCTCCAAAACCTCAAAGGGGTTCCAGCCCCTGCCATAGAGGTGTAGAGTTTTTTTTTTTTTTTTTTGTGTGTAGGGGGTGACAGCTGTAAGCCTGGGTGGTCTCCCATGAGAGGTCAAGAGTAGTAGCTGTGTTTGTGGTGGAGTTAAGAGGATGAAGGTGAAGATGAGAGATGACGACTTTGGGAGTGCCTGAGCAACAGCTGGTATATGGAGGAAGAATCTGAAAAATGCTCCAGTAAGGATGAACTCAGAGTAAAAGCTACCTTGACCTCTAGATATATTTAGCCAACGCATCTTCTTTAAACCTGCTTCTTAAAGCTTGTTAAACACTGTTTATAAAAACTGTTTCTCATCATTTTTGACAGTATTAACTTAAAAATGTGATTTGTAAAAGAAATGAAATATAATGTTTAAGTATAGTGCGTTTAAGTAGAAATGTCATGGATTTAAAATGGATTTCATTCTTATTTAGATGATATTCTTCTTCTCCATCAGTTACAGGCTGACTCGTGATTGATAGTAGTTTAATTCTTCCCTCTGTTCTTCTCACCTATAGGTACTGTCCTCGTGCGTCAAGTGTAAAGAGAAAGCGTGCAAGAATGGACTTACCACTGGAACTCATGATGCCCAATGTGCTCTTAACTACAACAAAGCGCCCTCGTCGAGAATAATCCCATAAAACGAGAGAGAACCTTCACACGGAACACTTCACTCCATCCAGAAGGTGTCATAAAAAATGATTATCCAGTGAAAATTAAACGATGCTCTCTGCAGCCCTACTCATAGTCAATGTACAACAAGGTGGATTGAGCCATGAATAGATAAAAAAGAATAAAGGGGCAAAAAAAGAAAATTACAACGTGAATAATTCCATAGATAATTAATTCCAAACAGAGCTCCAGTTGTTAGTGTATGAGTATCGGTTGCGTTTTTCTTCCCCTCATAGATAAACAGGCGTCAGTCACAACACAATGCTGCTCAGTCGGATTTCCACCTTCACATTTTCGCTCCTCGCTGATTCCAGCTCCCTCGCGCTCTCCCTGCTCGTGTGCTGCTGCCGTCACCGCGCGACTCTCAAACACAGTCAATACAGCAGTTACTAATGTGTTCCGGTGCGTTCCTTTCAAAGTAAAACAAAATTTAAGTGATTCTGGTGACTGGTAGCTCCTGACCATAAGCATCCAGCAAATGTTTTTTGTTTTTTTTTAACGGAGTCGGTCAGTTTTTTCAAATGAACAAAAACTCTGCAATAAAACAGTTTTGTGAATCCCTCTCACTTCTGATTTAAACTTTATTAGTTACATCATGGGTTGAAGTGTACATTTAAATTAGGGCCCAATGTGACCTTTGAAACCAAAACTTCCTCTTAAAACCACACTTAGACCCAAATCAAAATGCCTCTATGAAATTAGCTTAATTTCAAAGGTTAAGAGCTTTCCTTATATCCACACAACAATTGAAAGCCTTTGCACCTGCTGTCTGAAATTTGAAGAGGGAGCTCCACGTCACAAACTTGTGGCGAAGTGACTTTCCACTATTACAGCCCCCATCTATGGAACAGCCTGCCAGAGGACCTCAGGGCCGCAGAGCACGCTCATGTTTTTAAGAGCAGGCTCAAGACCCACCTTTTTAGCTTAGTTTTTTGTTAATATTTATTTATTTTATCTCTATTTATTCCAGTAGCTTAAGCTTCTTATTTCATATTTATTCATTTCTACCTACATCATTTTGTAGGCTGTGTCCTATTCATGTTTTAATTTTTTCTATTTTATCTTTTTATCATTTTTTGGACCTCCAGCATTTCCTCTGGGGGAGCCTGTGTCTTGTGACTGTGGTTGTGGTTGTGTGGGGTAAGGGTGGTTGGGTAGCAGTGGCTTGTGGGATTGCTTTTAATGGACTATGGAGCACTTTATTTATAAAGTGCTTTTCATACAAAGCGATGTAACACAAAGTTTGATTGATTCAAGAGTCATCCCCTTCCAAATATAAAGGTCATTTCAAAGATGATGAATGAGCACGTGGTTCCACGGGGATACACAGACAGTGAATGATTGAGGAGTAAGATGCCCAGCTACACCGATCACAGGGTTTAATCATTTTTCACACTGCATGATGCAGATAAGTCTTAGGCAGTGGCCTTGAAATGTTCAGGGTTGATCCAGCACAGTAAAGGGCATGCTGAGATGATTCAAACCCATGAAACAAACAAACAAAAAAACTATGATCAACAGTGCCACATTTTATTATAGCATAGTCATATTATTGTAATTGAACATGGTCCAATAAAGTCATAAAGATAAGCTCATAAATCATTCTGGTAGCATGCTTTAGTTGTTAAATATGTGCATAGAAGCATCAATAGCAAATGTATTCTAATTGTCAGATGAATTTTGAAGCAAAGTATTTACTCAAACAAACAAACAAACAAACAAATAAATAAATAAATAAATAAATAAATAAATAAATAAATAAATAAATAAATAAATAAATAAATAAATAAATAAATAAATAAATAAATAAACTTGTTTTATTGTGAAATTAAGATTGTTGTATTTCCGGTAGTACTCTGCCTGTCTATCGTTGACTTGACCTCCCTCTCTCTCTTAATGTTAGTTAATCGACGTCACTCTGAGCCGCTCTGTACACTCAGGGGATGCAGTAGCCTACATCTCTCTGCTAGACATGGTCAATGTTTAAAAGTCATAAGTCTTTGTCTGAATTTATGTTTCACTTGAAGTTTGGACATGATTTTTTTTTAGATACATTTCAAGAGTTTAAAAAAAGATATAAAAAAAATTAGTCATATCATAATTATCTAATATGTTTAATCCTAACCTTTAAATAGAAGTAAAAACAGTTGTGTAAGATCAATTGATTCAGAGTGCATGGAGAAGAGTTGTGAATTGACTTGCTTGTAGGCTGTAGCTAAAACTGTCATGACACCGCCCTCTTCTGGAAAATCGACGTAAGCAAATTAGTTAATTGGATTATTTACGGTGGAACTGGTGTTCAGGACGAGGGGGTTAATTGAGAAACTGCTGACAGAGATACACTGGTGTGTGTTGTTGCAGGAACAAAGTAACAGTTTTAACTGGCGTGTGAAGTAATGCATTTAGACATCACAGCTCATACAACATCAAACGCTCTGCTCTGTGTGGATGATAAAAGAGCTGATTTGCACTCTCACACAGTGGTGTGTTCACATTCAGTAGGCAGAGCGCTACCTAGTGTGCAAGATCTCCATCTAATGGTGAATGACCCATCTGCTGTTTCCAAAGCTGAGACAGTCATAAGCATAAGGCAGGGGATATTGCATGAGAAGCAAGATCATCCAATGCAACAGAAGATAGTGAATGCACTTTAAAAAAAAAAAAAAAAAAATCTGACCAAAAAAAGCTGCAAAATTTTTAAATTTTTTTTTACAGACATGGAAACATTAGATATTTAGCAGCAATGTGAACTTTTCAGGATATTAGCGTACACAATTATAGAATCAGGTCTGACAAAGTCCTAATTTCAGTTTGCTTGAGCCGTTGCATGACTGCTGTTTTCATTTAGCAGTTTGTCTGTGTGACATGTTTTTATTACAGAAACAGCTCGCCTCATCCCCTGTCCTGAGGAAGCCCTGGTTCTGAGGCCTTTGAGGAAGCTGAACAATAGCGGGATGTGAGAGGCGCCACATTTTCTCTCCATTTCTCTCTCTCTTCTCCTCTGCAAAGTCTAAACTCTTTGGTTCTGAGGCTTAATGGTTGAACAAGATGTTCTCTCTTTGTCATTTAATTTACTTTATTCCCTAATATAGTTTGGTTCCCAATTTCAAAGGAGAGCTTTGCAAAACTACAGAGAAATGGACTAAAATGACACATGTAATATTTCTTAAAATGACCCCTGAATCTAAAAAAAAAAAAAAAAAAAAAAAAACTTAATTTTTTATTTTTTTGCTATCCGGCAGCTTTAAATCAAGTTTTGGATATATGAAGCAGGTGCGATCAAGATTTCTTCATGTTGCTTTTAGTGCAAAAGACACAACACCCTACATATCAAGATTCCAGTGATTTGATGTATATTACTGTATGTTTACTGGCCTGGCTCAGGTCAAAGCTTGTTGTGAGTGCAATGAAGGATAATGATTGATCTAAATGAGCCATTCTTATCAGGATATGCATGTTAATATGTGTGTTAGTGTGTTGTTTTGCATGTGACACTCTGTGGGTGGGTGCCCTGTGGGCCTGAAGTTTGCCAGCTGCTGATTGTGCCGCTGTGTCAACCCTGTGTTGTGCTTTTGTCTTCCAACATGACGGTGCTGAAAAACAGGAAGCTTGTCTTCCCGTGCGCTGAAGGCAGGGCAGGAGGCCGTCAAGGCCAGCACATTTTTGTCCCTGCAGAGACACCCAGTGCTTTCTGATTGGCAATAAAAGCAAACATCCTTATTATGTGTCATTACTGGAGTAAATCTGTAGGTTAAGGACACCATGCTCTTCCTCCTTGTCAAAGTTCTGCTTTTCATGAGCTCTTTAACATACGACAGAGATATGATGGTGTTTCTTATTGGCAGTTCTGATGTTTTGCCTCGTTGTTTGGCAGAATAATGCATTGAGAGTTTTTTTATTATTATTATTGGAGGTGAGGTGTTCTTAGTTTGTCAATCACTCTCAGGCCACGCGCCCACTATCTTTGGCAAAGATCAGCAGTATGCTGCATTCTGCATTCTCCACTAAACCTCACAATCCTTGCCCTTTGTCTGGCTACACACATACACACACATACTCACACATACACTCACACACACACACTTTACACTCCCCCCTTTAATGCTACACTGCTTACTCCACCCATTCCTGTCTTTTTCTAATTTGTTGCCATTCAATACAGCCACAGTCCCTCTCTGTCTCGACCATGTGCTCTGAACTCACACTTTTGCAAACAGAGCAGAATAAATGGTGTGTGTCCTACAGCCCTGCATAGCCGATTGCACGATCACATGTGCAGTGCAGGGCAGATATTCTGTGTTCAGGGTGACTTTGTCATGGTGCACTGGGGGCTGGGGAAACACAATCAGTAGCAGGGTTTATATTTAACTATGCAGGAAAAAAAACACACAAGGCAAACCCAAAGCAACACATGCCCGGGGATCGTTGTCTCACCACTAACAGATATGACCAGACATGACCCCCGAAATGAAAAGCCGAAAGTTAAAAAGAGGTTGATGTTATTTCCCCTGTTTTGTTATGGTGACACAGCACATGAGGGTTTATACTTCACGTTTCCAGCACACCTTATGGAATGCAGTCAGTGTGAGTTTGAGGGCAGGGCTTTGAAGGCTATAATCCTCAGGAATGAAGACAAGTGATTTTAAAGAATGGGCTCAGCATCCATCCAAACCAGCTGATCACTTAATCTTCTGTCATCTCCCGACAAGGGGTGCAGTCAAACCAAACTGGTGTGACTGGTGTTTTAGAATGAGGAAACAGAGTAATAGTGTGCATAGGTGTCCTCTTATATCCAGTGTTAATAGCTTTCAAAGGAGAGATTAAAGTGTAATTATTACCTGACCTCTTTTCTCTGGTTCAAACCTCTTAAAGGCTCAAATGTTGACACACTAAGATAAAGTGGGCTGGTATGGGGGAAAACACTAAGGGAGAATAAGAGAGAGAGACAGAGAGAGAAAGACAGAGAGAGAGAGAAGGGGCAGGGCTTACCCTTGTCCAAAAGAAATAATGGGAGGAGTTAAGAGCAGCAAAAACTTCCTCTGTCAGTGACATGCTGTCTGGGAAAACCTCTGTAGCACTCAAAGGCACACGCACTCACTCACTCACTCTCTCACTGACTGACACACTTTCTTTTTCTGTTTTTCTTCTGCTGTGCTTTTGGGATGACAGAGGGAGAATGACAGCGTTTCCAGCAGCTGTCATGAGATTCAATTCACTGGTGAAACAGTGAAAGCGCTCACACGCACGCACTGTGAGATACATATGTAGACACACACATTCTTTCACGCACATGAGGAATGAATTGAGAGGGGAAAGCTGGAGGCACCACAGAGGTAAGAGTTGTTCTTTTACTTTGTTTAACATGTTTAAAATCTTCTGTATATTAATCTTTTCTTTCATAAAGTTGTGTCAGCCTGAGGGTACAGGATGAAGAGGAGCCATAAATGGACAGTTAGTGCCATGTAGTGATTTCAGTTCCTTATTTTGCTCACTTATGTGTGTTAATGTAAGTAAAGTCACCTGAAGAGCAGAAAACAAAAATCGTTTTTAATACCCTACAGTCTTCTTGCGTCTCTTTCTCAGTTTTCATTAAATAAAAGTCTGCCAGACCACGAGAAAAACCTGATCCATGCACAAAGCTTTACAAATTTGTAATTATAGTTGCACTATGTTGTGTAAATGCTGCTATGCACCAATGTGGGAATCTCCCTGCAGGGATCTCTGTCCCAGACACACAGGCATGAGAGTGAGCTAACAGGGGGCTATGCTAAACTTAGAGTCCAAACCCCCTGTCTCATATTACTCTCCCACTGCTAACTGCTGTACCACATTTTCCAAATCTGAAAAACCAAGATTGTACACGCACATACACACACACACACACACACACACACAAACACACACACACGATTGCAAACACCCCAAACAACCTCTGCTTGTCATTTTAAGCATACCCAGACACTGCTGACACCATATGTTTCTCATTAGGCTGAATGCTATTGTCATGGACCACTGAGTGTCACAATTGCAGTTAAAGCTTTTGCTGTGGTTTCAGACTGTGTGGGGAGGAAAGGGTCATTTATGGTATGTGGTCACTGGACTCATCAACCCCCGTCCTTACAGAGATAGAGGACTGTGTCAGTGGCTTTACTTGCTTTTAATCATGTATAGCATTATGAGACTTTAGTAACACTGTCTGCAGTGTGTGTGAGGAGAAGTCGTTTGTACTGTCAGGAAACAAATCAACAGGTGTTCATTAAAGAGGAAACTGACAAGCTGGATCTAAAGTTCCTTTATTGTGACAATATCTGGATGTTTTGAAGAGAACGCCATCAGAGACAACTGTCGCCCTTCATGCAGCTTTCAGTGCAAAACAAAGCCCGAGCATGTGACCACACATATCAGCCTTGAGCAGCCTGTGTTTATTAGATTAGACAGAATCAGTTGCACTATGAGAAACAAGCAAGAGAGTCCAAAGAGTATCAGGATATGCTCTGACACGCCTACGGTCTGTTTACAGCTTTCTGCCTCATAGGATACACATGCACAGATCCAATGGCGACCATTCAGCTGACACATAAACAAGATGAAGAGGTGGGTCTCTAACAAGGACCTCAGTTGCTTGGTCTGCAAGCAGGGGAACAGTCAGGGAACAGAAGAGTCACATCAGATTTGTTGAGCCTCAATGTGCTTACATGCACTAGTTTCAACATATTCATAGTTTTGTTAGTTTTTGTCATTTTAAATGACCATAAAAAGAGGAATATACTTCAATTCAGACTTATAAAGATTTTGAAATCTGCAGCACAAATGGGCTTCATAGAGGATGTTGTCAAGTTGCATCATGGAAAATGTGGGGATTTTATAGATGTGACTTCTACATTTACAAGACCTTGCAGTGCTTGTAATCTCAGCAGCTGTATTTAGTGCTTTCTTATGAATAATAACCTTAACTAGCTTAAAAGAGGTGCATTACTCTACAGTCTCCCTCTGAACCCTTTTAAGATCAGTCTGGCATCATCACAAGATAAGTCAAAACCAGTTTTAAGTTTTTGGATCAGCTCTATATTGTTTTGTTTCTCAAGTAGCTTGTTCAGTTCAAAAATTTTCACAAACAACTATATATATATATATATATATATATATATATATATATATGTATCTTCACTAGAATTATTGCATTAAACATCATCTTTCTGTGCAATAATACATTATTAAGGGTACAGTTATATAACATAAAACATACTATACATCGCCACAAATTACATCTGAGGTATAACTCTTCTGTCTTGTGATTCTGCTGAATCTCTATCCCATGATACATCTTTCCCCATAGCAACTCGTCCCTGAGTACATCATGATCTCAGATACTATCAGATCTGCTTAAAAACAATATCAAGAAATGTTTTCTATTCTCCAGATTTGCTGTCATTTTGAGATGTTTGAGGTCTGAAAGAACATGTCCTGTAGATTTTTTTTTCATAAACATTCAGTTTTTATTTTACAGCATGTCTTTTTAGATAGCAATAAGTCAATTCAAAGTCACTTTTTCAGAGCTTCATCAGACCAAAACTATCACAAATAAAATAACTATCAAGATTTAATTAAAAGAAAAGTGAGTTAACTCTAACAGTGTTAACCTTTAGGACTGTATTCTAGCTAAAAATGTCCAGTTGTTGACTGCTTAGAGCAGGGGTCCCAAACTCTACTTACCAAGGGGCTGCTGGAGGTAGTGTCTGGGTGAGGCTGGGTCGCATCAAGTGTTCCACAAAAAAAGGCTTCAAGTATTCAAAAACTTTAAAAAAAGTACAACTGATCCAATCTTCTCAGTCTTAACAGGTCAGAACATGCAGAACATGAACAGTTCTTCAGAACATTTGGCTTGAGGGAGGAAACAGCTGAGAACCTCAGTGTGGCTTTAAGATGCTCATCTTTAAGTTTGGACCTGAACTTTGACTTAATAGAGTTCATTGTAGAGAAGAGCTTTTCACACAGATAGGTGCTGCAAAAAAAAGACACATGATCCAAACACCGACAATTATCGTATAGCACTAGGTGACAGGATATATTTTCCCTCCACTCTGTAACCCAAACATGTTACAAGTAACCAATTGCTAATTCGTGTTGTTGTCATGAGCCTGAGCTATGGTAGCTCACAAGTGTTAAAAAATATAAAACGCCCAGATGCATGTAAGAAAAAATGTGAGGACCACACTAACACAAAGCTTTGATTTCAGGCAGGGGGCCACAAAATATTGTTCTGGGGGCTGCAATTGGCCGCTAGTTTGAGACCCCTGGCTCAGAGGAAACACTGTCACAATAAACAGGAACACTTTTTCCTTTACAGGAATTGAATTAATCCAATTGCAAAACTTGCTTTCAGGCCAATCCAGGTTTCACAGCAGTTTTCAGTCACACCAGCTAAACTTATGTCACTCCAAAACTTTAGAAAAAAAACCTTTTAGAATAGCCACAGATGGTACCTCATTTGTTACCACTGAAACCGAGTCCCCACAAGTTATATCGTTTTTTTTTTCTAATAACCTTGCTGTTTTAAACTACACCTTACAGCATGCCTCTCTAGAGCTCAAAGTATAAGCCTCCATTTAAACTCACAGGCAAGGTTTTCTATGCCCTGGAAAAAACCTTAAACATATAATTTAAGTACAAATGCCCAACATAGAGGAAATCAAAAGATACATTGTTATGTTGTTACATTTTTCTGCATTTCATTTGAGAACTGCACTGAGAGCTAATCACAAGGCTTTTCTAACTAAAAACATCTCCATTGCTTGAAAACATTGTAAATGTGTGTGTAAAACAACTGGTTACACCTGTAGTCACTGTAAAATGTGGTTGCCAAGATGGAAGCTATACTGAAAAGATAAACTCTTGTTGTGAAGAACAGAGCAATGGAAAGAATGTACATGGTTCAACAGGTTTCAGCTTAAAATGGAAATATCTACTGGAGACATCCAACATGCAGCACATATATGTCCACTACAGGCCAAAAAATGTACAAAAAAAAGTGTATACATGAACAAAACCTTTCTTTTTGTTCTCTATATACATTTACTTAACTTCTTATGTATGTTTAATGTATAAAGTTTTTTTTCTTTCGAAGGTCAAATATATCTTTATTGTCCCCACAGGGACTGAGTAGCCTGTTGCAACCATAGACTGCATGACACATGGACAAAGAATATATTTTTTCACCATTTTTTAAATTTTATTTATTTATATATTTATTTTACTTAAAAACCATTCATTCATTCATTCATTCATTCATTCATTCATTCATTCATTCATTCATCTTCTATACCGCTTATCCTTTTTCAGGGTCGCGAGTGGCTGAAGCCTATCCCAGTTGTCTTAGGGTGAGAGGCGGGGTACACCCTGGACTGGTCACCAGTCAATCGCAGGGCTGACACACAGAGACAGACAACCTTTGCACGGGGAGAAAATGCAAACTCCACACAGAAAGGCACACTGTGGATTCAAACCTTAAGAGCCATAATGAGGCCAAATGATTACAATACTAGCAATGCTGACTCAGCATCAATTTCAGTTGACCTTCATACAGACAAAAAGGCAGTGCTGGGGTGAACTTTTGCTATTGTACTACATGAACCTGTCATTTAACTTAGCCATGCTCCTACTTAAAGCTATGCATTTCGAAAGTATTGTTTCTCTTACAGTATATCCCAGTAAAAACATGTAAATTTGTTTTATTTTGCTGCAAAAATTGACATTTTTACCATGTGTGTTACTGGTGCTTCTTAGGCTTTTGGAGCCAAGCTCCAGGTTGGATAACTTGAGGAAGCTGCAGTTTTCTCCACTTCTGTGCCGACTTTATTTTCCAAAACTGGGGAATGAAACTTAACAGAGCCCAAAAAAAGTTCACTTTAACAGCTGTCCAACCTCTGGTAACTCATAGCAACACCAGGGGTTGCCAATTAAGAACATTCTTAATTAGTTTCTTCTTAAGAAGATACTTCAGATTTTTCCATGACAGTGGACTTAATAATGTGCATGTCCTTCTTTTGTTAACTGCATTAAATTAAACCCTGAACAGTTGATCAGAATCAGACTCAGATTTATTGCCAAGTATTTTTACATTACGAGGAACTTGTCTTGGTCTGTTGGTGCAAAAAAAAAAGCATAATATAAAATAATATCAAGAATCCAAAGAACAAAAGTGTTTGCATGCAAAAGCAACAAAATAAGATATATAAAAATAAATACACTAAGAGAAGATGACATTGAAATATATATGAAATAACTGTTTGTTACACATTGACTTTCTAAACCTTCATTATCTGATCCTCTGTCTGTTCATGTGCTGACCTCACCTCAGCGCAGGAGGGTGTTATCAGCGTGTGTTTATGCCATATCGTCTGTCCTTTATCCATCTGATGGCAGTGAGCAGGGTTGTGTGGAACTGTGTGTTTGAGTATAACATGATCCTCGATCTATGCCACCGGGCCACTCACCCTTTTCCTGACCTTGCAGCCTGTCCCTGGGTGGCATTGACTTACAGTGGCTCAGCAAGCCATCCTCCACACAGCAACACACACACACACACACACACACACACACACACACACACACACACACACACACACACACACACACACACACACACACACACACACACACACACACACACACACACACACACACAGATGAGACACACAAACGTTGTCTTTGTGGTGCACATTCTGAGCATATTTTCACACACATATACTATAGGGAAACTCTCACAGAGGCCTGCCACCCCCCACACACACTCATACCAATCGCAGAGAGTGCTTTGTGCATTCACTGACTGACTGGGCAGCTACTGAAGAGAGAGAGAGAGAGAGAGAGAGAGAGAGGGGGGGGGGGGTGGTGGGAGGAGGGAGATGGAGACAGTAAGAGACAGAGGGATTAAAAACAGGAGCAGTCCTAGACAGATAGAGAGGAAGAAGAAGAGATAAAGCTCATGTGGACCCATCCAGTAAACAGTAACTGGTGGAAAGACAGAGTGAGAGAGGCAGGAAAGAGAGTACAGAAGTAGGAAGGGAAACAGGGCTTGTCCAGCAGAGAGGAAGAGAGTGAGTTGTTGTTTAAGAGGCTGAGGGGGAAACTGATGGGATGGCATTGATCTCTGGGAGTTGCCGGCTCCTGAGCCAGATGGCGTCTTGTTGCTGCAGACCGCTGCTCAACTCCTGCTGCTGTGGACCCTTCATCAAAGTCTGCCTCTCCTCCTTTACAGGTCTGTCCCAGCCTGTTCTTCGGCACCTTCATGAGATGAGTGCAACATTCAGATAGACAGGAGCTAGGTCTAGACTCAACATGGGTAACACACTTAGCCATGAAGGTAAAAAGGGCATGGAGTGTTTCTGTTTCGTAGCAGCATGACTGTGCTTGTCATGACTTGAGCAGCCCTGTTGGTGCTAACTGTGCTGTGTGTGGTGGGATGGAGAAGAAAAGGCTTTTGTCCTCTTTGGCCTAATGTCATTGTGTTTATAAGTTGTGCATCTTGTTGTGTTGTTGCTTTACAACAAGATAACACTGTTTCGTTAAATTGTGGCACTGACAAAGCATGGAAGAGAAGTCGTGCTTTAATCAAAGTGATTACTTTTTGTTTGTTAATGTTTGGTCCTCAGTACCCTCTGTGTTGACTCAAAGTGGTGTCTGGCTGTTTTGTCTGAAACATGTGGCGTGCTGACAGGGAAGTAGAGGAGTCAGGGGCAGGGCAGCTGTGTGAGCCTGGAGGCTTGTCTGATGTCAGTGCAGCTGTGTGCGTGTGTGTTCTACGTCACTGAACTCCCCAGACCCCTGATAACACCCCCACTAACCAATGGCTTGAACTTGGTCATCCCAGTGTACACTGCTGCTTCCATTACCCTATGTGACATTAACTCCCCTCATATTTCTTACATTTTAAGTTTAATCCTGTAATAGTTTCTTGTGGAGATGAGACGTTGGCAGAGTAAGGGCCTGTGTCCACTTACTGCATTTTTTACGATGGCAGTACCTACACCCTCAAATTAGAATGCTTCATGCCAGCACTTTCTGCTGCAAGGAGAGGAAATTATGGAAAGTGTTCACCAGCACCACTCTATCCTTTAATAGTGATCAGGCTGTTTTAAAAGGCTCAATATGTCTCATATTTGCTTTAATTTAAAAAAAAAGGAAGAAAGAAAAACATAACATGAAAACAAGTAACTGAAATTGTGTTATAGCATTAGCAACTGTTCAATATGGAAGACAAGAACGGCCATGGATTTTTCTTTTTTTTATGCTCTGTTATCTCGTGATCAATACTTAATAAAAAAGAACATTTTCTCATTATAACAAATTAATTAATAATGTGTTTGCCTTGATTTCAACCTACAAGAGCTACCATGAACAGCTTCCAACCACTGGGTGTAGCTGTAGCCTACCGGTAAGTAACGGGGGAACTACAGGTTAGGAGATGAAAGGCTGGCCAAAACACTATTAAATGGATTAATTAATGTTTAATTACGTCTCACGTTACGTTGCAAAGTTGAGGTTAGCCTACATTTACGTTACCTGAGCTAAGCTGAAACAACTGGATAGACAGGAGTTTGTCAGCCTCTTATCTGCTAACTGGTAGCTTGTGAAAATTGAAATCAAGACAAACACAAAATAAATTAATTCATCTTCTCAAGAAATGATCTTTGTTATATTGAGATAACAAAGAAATAAGTTGTCATCATAAGATGACAGCGCATAAAAAAAGAAAAATCCATGGCCGTTCTCATCGTCCGTGGTTCAGACCTGGAAATTATACTTAAATAAATTAACACTTAAACAAGTGTGGTTATTTTCACCTCTTCCTTGTTGACGTCAGCAGTCTTTTCCTTTCTTTATTTTGATTGGACAGTAATGGAGATGTGACATAAAAGAGCACGGTGGTGCTCCAAAGTGGAACTATTTTCAACTAAGACTGCAGAAAAAACAAAAGAAAACTGTAGTGGTTCCTGAAAAAAATGAGCTGCCTGTCCAAAACAGCTGTTAGTGGACACAGGCTCTTATTGACCTTCTTTCAGTGCAGTGTTACCTTAGCCAGAAAACATACCACTATGTACAGCTCGATTCCTGTATTACTAGTGTGACTGAACTGAGCAAAAGCAATTGTGAAAATTTATTTAAACAAGTTTTTTTTCTTTTGTTTATTATCACACCTATTTCTAAACTAGGAGCAGAAACTGGAGTTTCAGCTTGTTTCCAGGTGAAATCTAACAGCTATAGTCTGGGACATGACAAAATTAAAAATTATTCATTAACTTGTGTTAATAGACTATTTTTATTGACCTGAATGAAAACTTTTGGAGGCCATGTTCAACTTCTAACGATCTTAAGGCAGCAGAAAGCCAAAAACACATTTCTCCACACTGAGAATGATAAATTAATTCATTTACATTTTCACAGACATTTCTCCAGCTGAGTTGGACGCTCTTTGGAGGGAACCACCCTACACTCTTGGGGGTGAACACTTCTCAGGAAATGACATCATGACTCAAGGTAGACAACATTAAACATCTTCTGTTTGAAATCATGCTGTTATGCAGTGCTTTGTAAGTTTGGAGCATAAACGACATCGCGAGGCTTGTTTGTGAGTTGTATTGCTGTCTGTGTGGTCACAGCAGAGGAAGTGTTTGGGACATCCTCTCAGCACAATGGAACAAACCAGGGGAAGCCCGTCACAACTTAACTGATTTTATATATATATATATTTTCAATAGGGGAATTTTCACAGATGTTTATATTTAAAATGAATTGCAACATGTTATAAACATATTACAATATTAAAATATTTCTTAATTTATTCTCCAAAACTATAAAAGAGCCATAGGAGGTCAGTAGCAGAATTCTCTATAGCTTAAGTAAGTGGTTATGAGTACCTGGTTAACTTGAAGTAATAGATAAATGTCTGGCAGCATAAACCCGTTTGAACTTTGGAGTGAAAAACTAAAGATGGAGAAACAGGATTTAATTACTGCATGCTGTGGAGCTGAAACAAATGTCCAGGGGACGTTAACTGCATTAAGTTTTAACACTTTTACATTCAGGTGATAAACTTTTATCGCCTGCACTGACAGTGACTCATCCTTAAGTATTCATCCCCAACTCTCTTAACTCTTTCACTGTTAGTTTCAGTTTTCTAACAAATGATTTCTCACATGAAAGGCTTTAAAGCCAGTGTTGTAATTCATGTTAAAGCTGGACCACAAACTGTCTCCAGATGTGTATCATTAAATAGAAAACAGAGATTGCCATCATCATTTTCGTCTTCTGGTAACACTCTCAAGGTTAAATCTCTAGAACTGTCTTGGACTTAAATTATCAACCTCTGTCAGTTTTAGAAGCATTTTTTCCACATAAACTCACCTGTTTTCAGGACACAGAAAGCTCAAAACATTGCTCTGTTTTAGGAAAAACAGCATCGGATTGAGTTGTCTCACTAAGCATGGGTAAATGAACATCACGTCTAATCTCTGAGTCGGACAGATGATAACAATATCAGCTTAATCGAGCAGCTTTTGTCCTGACTTTGTTTCCTCTCCCAGGTGCAGGTGAGGAGGAGGATGGTCCTCTGGTGGAGTCAGGTGAAGGAGGGCCGGAGCCTGACAGCTACTGGAAGAGGAAAGCAGCTTTCCTTCGTGGAAGTACCATCACACTGGGAGAGAAATTCTCTCCAGGTAGATTTGATGATGCTTTCATTTTAAGTTGATTTCCTGACATGTATTCTTCTACAGAAAATCTAGCTCGTGCATTAGCCACTCTGAGCTTATATCTTATTACACACAGAAGCACTTCTCATGCATACTCTATCCACGCATACTGATGAAGCATAATTCCCTGTCTACTAATGTTTTACTCACTCAGCAGTTTAGTTCCATCTATCACGCTCCCCCAGGTTCTTCCTCTCAAATGGATTTAAAAGGCCACACTGAGAGTCCAATAAGAAGCCATAATAGCTCTGGTATTCCTCCGGGAGCAACGCTGTACCCACAGAGTGTCCCACTGAAAAATGTGCTCTCCTAGAAAATCTTTAAAGAACTCTTGAGAGTTTTGTCTCCTTGTCTTGTAGAGAAAAGATAATTTCATTCCAGTCTCACTTTTATTTCAACCTCATTTTAGTCTCTGACAACCGACAGAGAAATATAGCCATTTGTGCAAGTGTAATGGATCAGCTAAAGGATTGTAATAAATCATTTATCCCTTTATTTACTGGCAACTTTTAGCAGGCAATGGATGCCAAGTCCTTTCTCTGAGCTAATCTGTATTTCTAAGCTTATTTGCATTGGATTAGATTTGAGTCCACATTATTCTACGAGGGGAAACAATAAAACTCAGTTAGGAGTCATTCATCACTTCATTCTTCTTTGTCTAGAAATTGTACTGTTGTTCACTGGAAGGAGACGCTCCAGTGGGGATCCTGATCGCGCCCTACAGGAGGCACTTCGCACCCGACTCCGAGTGGTAGAGAGCAACAGCCAGGACGTCATCCAACTCTTCAAAGTGAGTGACAGTCAGACCGAACAGAGGCATCACACACTACTCAGACATGTCTTAAGGAACCATGAGGTGCATTAAGGGAGCAGATAAAGCAGTGTAATACATGCTAGTACATGCTGAGAATTGTGCATTATGTTTCTGATACATCAGACTTGTTTCTGTAGGACCTGTCAGCACGTCTGGTGTCTGTCCATGCTGAGAAGGACAGATTTGTACTCACATTCAAGACTGTGGAGGAGATCTGGAAGTTTTCAACCTACCTAGCATTAGGTAAGAACATTTTCTGTATCAGGACATTTTTCTTCCAGGGTAAGTTTTAAATTCAAAGTGAACAAATCAGAATCGAGCTGTATTTGAATCTGAATCACAAGAGATACAGTGCTGTCTGGTTATCATGGTTGTCAGGCCCCCGTCATATGAATCTCAATCTCAAAAGCTGCTGGCTATTATTTGATGAAACTGAACATTTTTAGGAGCAACAATCAGCTTTTTGGGGTTTCCAGTGTAGCCACCCAGCCAAGACATCTTTTTCCTTGAATTGCTTTAATTTTATATCTAACTTGCAACTTAAGAAGCTTTAATGTATGCTAAATGATCACCAGTTGGAGCTGGAGTTGCAGTAAGGAGGCTTGCTTCCACTACTCTCCTCTCCGCATCCACTTGTCTTATATTTACAGCCTCTGGAAAAAACAATGAGGACAGGATAATTGGACTGCTACCAAAAATAGAAAATAACCCAGTCCTGTATGCACCTTTCGACCTTAAATCTTTAGGGAGAATATATCTATGGACACGTTACAACCACACTCCTCCAGAGTGAGATTATTTTGTCATGGAGTTACTAAAGACCGCCTTTTCAAAAGGTGAAGAGCAAACACAGGTGGCACACTTCTTATTGATGTTTTTCTTGTTCTATTTTGGCTCTTATTATTAACATAACTCCCTAGCAAGGTGATGTTGTTTGGGATGTAGCATTTTGCTGGAACATTATTTGTACCTGAATTACACATGCTCTGCTGCAGGTTATGTGGCTCGCTGCTTGGAGAACTTCCTGTGTGATCAGTCCGTCTGGTTGGACCCGGAGCTGCTCAGTGACCTGGAGATCAACGTCACAGTGGATGAGGAACATCTGGCCACTCTTTACCTCGGCCTGTTACTCCAGGAGGGTCAGTATGTTACATGATTTCATTGCACAAAGGCTCAGTGAGATATATTACAAATGACATATAATAAAATATGTGTTGTTTCCTCTGCATACATGAATGGTTTAGGTAACTGAAGGACTTATTGTCACAAATGTCTTTAATCTTGTCACTTTAATTAAACCGCACAAGGCTGTAGCTGTCATTTAATCTTATTACTTCTAATTCACTTTGAATGACCCCAATTAACACTTTGAAATCCTTAGGAATATGCTGCCAAAAGACTTAAAGAAACAGACTCTTATATTCATTAGAAGAGCCAATGTTCCTTAATATACACAGCATTTATTAGGTTTTAGAAAGTATAATAACAAGTCAGAATGAAGTCTGTTCATGTCCTCAGATCTCAGTTTGTTCATCCTTCAAGTGATCTAAGAAATACTTGGATGTCAGTTAATGTGTGTAAATTTTTATGCATCATGAAATAATCTGCTAAAGCAGAACAAATGATCTGTTTTTCCTCCAAGAATGCATATTGATTTCCTCTGGCTGCACTACTTTCTCCTGAACATTTCCCAAAGGCAAAAAGCTTCATGGAATTATATAATAGGACTGCAGTGCTGGCAAATAGTGATGAGAATTACATTAACTAAATAGAGGGGAATATAAAACATCCATCATTTCTGCGACTGAATGAGAGAACACTAGTTGTTGCAATTTTGCTGATCCTAAAGTTTTGTGTGTTAATTCGTTACCAACATTAAATGCTGACTGAAACACTTTCCACATCAGGTTTTCAGACCTATAACGTATTTATATGTGTGTGTGTGTGTGTGTGTGTGTGTGTGTGTGTGTGTGTGTGTGTGTGTGTGTGTGTGTGTGTGTGTGTGTGTGCGTGTGTTTGTGTGTGTGTGCGTGTGTTTGTGTGTGTGTGTGTGTGTGTGTGTGTTTAAGATTTGAAGAGCTGTTACCGGTCAGCTAACACATGTGTATCTTGCAGGATCCTTCTTTGCTAAGGCACTTTTTACACGGAGTGATGAAGATGAGGATGATGAAGAACAGCTGTCATTCAAAAAGAACGACTTGCTGATGGTGAGGGACACGGGGCAAGACAACATGTGGGAGGGAACCATGCTCTCTACAGGAAACCACGGCCTGGTGCCAGTCAATGCCATGCAGCCGCTGCCTTATCCCTTCTATCAGTGAGTCACTGCATGTTCCTCTAATGAGCCGCTTCTGTTACAGAAGCTGGAAGCAGCGGTTTGATTAATCTGTTCTCTCGTGAGAGCTTTTGTCAAAATAAGAAGAGCAGTGGCAGAAATGCTTTGCATTCATACATGAGTTCCCATAGTTTTATTGACCTTACTTCCTGTTTGGTGAAGGTGGTTCCTGAGGAAGTACCCTGGCAATACTGGATGCACGCCATCAGAAAAGGAACAATTTGAACACCCCTTAGGTAAGACATTCTGCATATAACATCAGCTAACACACACAGCATCCTGTTTAGTGTCCTATACTCAGATGTGAACATTTTAAACTGGTCTGGGTAAAACACTGGACAGATAATATTATTGGTGCAGATAAGAGCCTCACAATGATACATCATATAGTGCCCAAGAATGTATTTATAGAAATGATTCAAACGTGTTTTACTTCACGTGATTAACAGTGATTTATTTTTTTGCTTGTGAGCCTGCTTTGCCTTGACAATACTGCAGCTGTCTGCAGCACGTGTAGCAGAGAGCCACATCTAACTAGGGTGACTTTTGAGGGTTTGAAGCCTGTGACGAGGACCAATTCAAGGACGCACAACTCAAAAGTTCCAATAAAAAATAGAGTCTTTATCAGAGTGGAAAAACAAGGCAAGGTTTTAACAGAAAATCACGGGAAGGTACTGGTGACTAACAGAGAAAGTAGCAGCACAAAAACAGCAATGTTGGGGAAAAAACGAGGCAAGGGAATAACAACAAAAAACTCTCAGTAAAACTAAAGAAAGAAGAACATTCTTGCATTCAAGACTCAGATTTTGGAAATTTATAGAACTTGATAAGACAAGATGAACAAGCATAGGACAAAGGTAGGCATAGACTAATTTTATGCAGGTAATGGGGCAAAAGAGCATACACTGAGGTTAGGGACAATAATCACAAAGGTTAGAAACAAATCAGGGCTGGAAGTGAAGTTTTCTGACATTGGAGAGGGACATTACTCCAAAATAAAAGAGAGGGATGAACTAAAAAGTGTGAACTTTACATAATGATGATACATGACAGTCTAGGTTGTTTGTAGAGTTACCACAGATAACTGGCTCATGGTAACTATGCTGGATTATTTCTGTGAAAACAGCAGCTTTAATAGCTTTCTGGGTACCTTGGTATGTTTTGGTGCAAAATTGCACAATCCATTAGGACAAATGTGGATCTTAATCTCAGCTCAAGAATCTGTTATTAGCCACAATGGTTTTAATTATCCAAGCTGCCTGTTTCTACTGAGTTGTAATCCAGCTCTCTAATGTGATCATGGAAGACTAAAATATCTGGTTTAAAACTTAAGATTACAATGTAAAAAGGATGAAGTGATAGAGCCTCAAGGAGTATAGTCCCCCAGCTTATATAAGCACACTTCTTTCTTGTTTTACAAGCTTCAGACTTTGCTGTATTGGTTAACTACTTTAATGGTTTTGGTTTATTAAGCTGCAGAAAAGTCCTTAAAGTTAAAAATGAGCTGATAAATATGATATGACCAATTCAGAGTTTAAAGCACAGTCAATTTTGATGCCAGTCATTGGATGAAAAAGAAATCCAATATTATTATGCAGTGTCCTCTAGATATGGATGGTGGAGGTTGTACATTTTAAAAGTCGAATCAGAGTAAGTGGTTATTTCTTATTTGAATTAAAACATGATCTTATAAGAACTCATATGGGCCACATTCACCTGACATCCAGTGGAATGTCTTATTTCAATTCAAAAACTGAAAGTTTCCTTATACATGACAGGGAATTCATTGCAACAAGTAACTATTCATTAGTACCTCATCTTGGCATTATGTGAAATCAATTTACTCCCAAAAAGACTGATGATAACATCACACTGTTCCCACTCCTGATACCAGAACATCCAGCTAGGCACAGCAAAAGTGGATCAATGCTAATGTGCTTCCACATAGACCACTACACTAAGCTGCCTACACTTAAACATTTTATGGTTTTTATATCCTCTAGTCATTTCCCCTGTAGAGTTTACATGGAGTGTACAAAAAATACAACAATCTGTACAGTATTACACTTACTCATCTTGTTGTGCCATCCTCAGTGACAGGTTCCTGTGTAGCAACCGTTGATTACACTCCGGAGGGCCCGGATGAGCTCCAGTTAAGTCAAGGTGATGTTGTGGAGATTCAGGGTCTGCTGCTCCGAGGCCTGGCTGTGTTTATAGGGACACACACCTCTACTGGTCACACTGGATTTGTGCACAAGGCCCATGTCAAACCTCTGGACACCAAGCCTGTGTAAGAAATAACACACTTCTGTCGAGTTAAAGCTGTTTATGTTGATCATATCCACGAGTCACCTTTTGTTTGCGAGGCTGTGATAATCTTTGTTGAAATCTGATTCAGTATTTTCTACAGTCTGGACAGGGTGGATGTGGTGTGGGGCTGAGACAGCAGACAAGATAATGCTGCCTTTGTTTTGTCCACATAGAGACAGACAATTGCTCTTTCTGACCGAAGAGGAGAGGGCTGGCCTGGCTCAGGTCAACCCCTGCAGCTCAGAGCCCAGCGACAGCGGCCTGCTGGAGAGACTCTTCTCGTCTGACATCAGCTCAGTGTACAGGCTTGGTAATGAACACATACTGTGCTTTTTCAGTTTGAGGGCACAACAAAATATAGGTCATGTTTGCTTTGATGTGCTGTGACTTTCCTACAAATTGGTGCTGTGTTTCCATCTTAACTTCCATCTGGAAAATTGAGGCTTTAATTGATTTTCCTTGTGTGTTTCCAGACAGACTGGATCAGACTGATTTCATGTACATCAGGAATCGGCCAAAACATGGTAATAATTTACAGTTCATTGAGAAATCAGCTGTTTCTGTCCTTAAATTCAACCTCTCTGACAGTCTCTTTCTTCTTCTCAGGGCATAAAGTCTCCACAAGCACCCGTCTGAGTGTCATGTCAGACGTGAGCGGAGGGACGCCCCCGTACCACTCCTCCCCTCGTACCTCAGTCTCTATCTCCCATCCCCGCCTGTCTATTTATCACTCCCACAATCCTCTGCCACACGAAGGAGAGTGTCTATCTTTCACTCTGGATGACACATTCAGGGAACTAGATGAGTTCCAGGAAGACCCACCTCTCTTCTTGGAGGACAACAGCTGGGAGGGGGAGGACTCTGAGCTCAGTGACCCCACACTGACCCTGCTCAACCAGGAACACTTCCAGGTCAGCAGAGATTCAATTATTGCGCTGTGTGTATTTAAGAGGAACAGAAGCAAAGCAACAGTTTGTTGGATTAAGAAACTTCTATTATTCTCTGTACAAATAGAAATCTACCTCCAAAATGTAAATGTGAAGTTTAGGAGTAAAACCATAAATAGGTATCCTGAGTCTGTCCATGTACAGCCTGTTGAGAGACCCCCTCTTTGTTTGTTGTTTCCTCCAGGAGGACTTCCTGCCCTTGTACGACCTGCACTACTCCTTCCTTTGGGTGACCTTTGGTGGTAAAACCGAGGAGGAGCTCTCAGGGCACCTGGAGAGCGTCAGAGAGTGTGCTAAGAGGATGGGGATGCACTGGGCACATCGACGGGCTTGCTTCCTCTTGGGGAGACTTTGTGCACGGAAGCTGAAGTTCTCCCAGGTTTGTTCTTCATTTGTAGCATCAATATGTAAGGTTAATAAACTTCAGTATGCCTTTAGTTTAACTCCTTCATTTGACTCTAAGGTTTTACAGATATGAAAGTGATAGTGACTGTTTTCTCTTCCTCTCCCTAGGCTCGTGTGTACTACGAGGAGTCCCTCAGTATCCAAGTGGACAGTTATTCTGACACTCCATTCCTCATTGCTCTCTATACAAACCTCACTGCCGTCTACCTGAAGCAGCGAATGACCGACAAACTGCCTCAGACTCTGGAGAAGGCCAGTGCCCTGCTCCTCTGCCTCCCTTGCCACACCTTCACCTCCACAGACGAGGTCGAGCTGCTTAATCTGCTCCTGAGGAGGGCAGTAGTGATGGGGGACAAACACCTTGAGGCTCGCGTCTGCTACCTCATCTCAAGCCTCTTCCTGCTTCTCAGGAAGACCGATGATGCCCTTCCTTTTGTTGAACGGCTTCAGTTTCTCTCAGTGACTATCTCTGGAGTTGAAGGGCCTCCTATAGTTCCTTTGGACCTTAACTGGCTCTTGAGCTGGCTCTATCATCGAAAATACATGCCTTACCTGGTGCTGGCCTCTCTTAGCCTGGACTCCAGACAAGACCACTCCCTTCATGATGCTTTCCAGAGGATTGAGCTGTTTATCAAGAACTCTGTGCGTCTGAATCCATGCTGGAAGGAAGGAACCTCTCTGCTTCCAGCTCAGATTGTAATTTACCTTCAGCAGGCTCTGGCCATTGCTGAGCGAGGGGAGGATATGAAGACTCAGAGAGATCTGTGTCAGGGTTTGGCTTCAGTCTACCAACAGTACGGTGCTCTGGATAAAGCTGTATGCTGCGCTCAGCAAGCTGTGGAAACTGGAGGCCACATCAATGAGGAAGAGGGCTTTGAGGCCTCTGTGCTGCTCGGGTGGCTGCTGGTGTTGACAGGCCAGGCTGAGAAAGCCCAGCGTGTCCTACACCCACTGCTCACATCACTCCAGGTACAGAACACAATGTTGTTCATCTTGGAAAATCATCGACTTTAATAAAAGCAAATAGAAAAACCTGTTGGTGTTTATAATTTGAAATCTGTGTTTCTCCAGGGCACAGACAGTCCAACGCAGCGAGGTGTTATCCACAACCTCTTGGCTCTGTGTCTAAGACAGCAGGGCTGCATGCGAAAGGCGGGCTGGCATCTCTACTCAGCCCTGGTCATCTCTAGAGAAAGTGGGAACCAGAGGAACCAGGCTCTGGCACTGGCCAACCTGGGCTGCTTGGCTCTTGATGCTGGGGCATCTTTGGTGGCAGAACGCTTCCTGGTCAGGTAAGATGTTTGTCTCATTCTGAAGAATTATCAGAAATTTAAGATTACAACATTTCCACAAATTTGTCATGGTGATGTCATTTGCAGATCCCTACATCTCTTTCTGGACCTTGGAGAAAGCCCTACAGATGAGGAGCATGTTCAAGCCTGCCTCTGGCTGGGGCGGAGCTACAAAGACAGGGGGAGGAGTCAAGACATCAGGGCATGTTATGAAATGGGGCTACTTATTGCACTTCATGCTAGAAATTTGCACAGTAAGTACAAATCGACGCAGTAAAAGAATAGCACAAGTTTCTTTTTAGAATTTAATGCACAAGCTGTTAAGTGCAACCAGCGAGCTCAGCCTGATATGGGATTTCAGGAAATCTACAGTAACGAACAGTAACAGTTAGTGTCTTGATACCATCGTGGTCCTCTGATGGTATGAAACAAAAAAGGAGTTTTATTTCAGCCATAGTTGATCAGAGTGGAGCGAAGTGGGACCAACAGTGAGTATCATTCTGTGCTTGACAAATCTGTGGAAACGTTTGGTTTTCCCTGTCAAGAAATGAGACAAAGAGAAAGGATAACAGAGACAATATGCAGACACAATCAGACTGTAGGTGTTCTGCATGTCAGGAATAAAGAATAAAAGTAGAATAAAGAAGAATAAAAGTAATTAATGAAGCAACTTGGCAAATTTTCACCCCAAAAAATATATATATTTGGGAAGACCAAAGGTCTAGCAAGGCAAATAGACTCTAAGGGTGGTCTAAGTGTTTTGGTCTGATTTCCTGATAATGATGCCAGAGCTCTTGGATCACAAGATGCATCAATGGCTGGATAGACAAATATCCACTGACACATTCTGTGTCCTCTTCTCCCCCCTCCCCCCTCTGGGGGGAAGGGGGGGGGGTGTGAATCACAGTTTTACATGGATTTCACCTAACCAAGGGTAATTTCCCAAAAAGGAAGAACTAGGTTTTCCAGCAACTGTAACTGTAACTTCATTGCTTCTGACTCCAATCTTCCTCATGAAAGCTTGAATGTTATTGTTTTTTTTGTAAATATTCTGCATTGCTTGATGCTGGATAACCACATATGTATCTTTTTATGTACTGGGTGATGGTGCTTGGCGTTCTTTTGTGGCTGTCCTCAGTCTGAACCACACCGTACATACTGCTCATAACGTCGACCGTTTTCTTCCGGTTGGCTGCGTACACTGTCAGAGTGGCATCAGTCGTTGATAACACCTGAGTGCTGAACTCATTGCATTTAGTCTCTCGAGCCGAAGGGGGAATTTCTCTGCGAATCTTATTGAGTGTCCCAAGAAGGGTAGTTTTCCGGCTTAGCAGCTTTTTTGCAAGTGTGATGGAGATGAAAAAATTGTCCGTCGTGACAGTTCTGCCCTGGTCGAGAAATGGTCCCATCAACTTCATTACCACACTCTCGGACAGTCTCTCCTCTTTGGGACAACTGGGTTCTTTGCCAACATATGGAAAGACATTGCAGATATATTTTGATTTCAAGTCACAAAACTTGATACCAAACTTATCTGGTTTTGTAGCAATATATACATATATATACTAATTTGATGTCATTCAGATAGATCAGATTCAGAATCAGCTCAGCCTCAGAGTCACATCACAAAAAGACCAAGGCTTCATTTAGGTTTCACACCTTGCATTGTACTCCCAGCATGTGGCTGCCTGCAATTAGTGGCACATTTGAATAACAACAGGGACTGCTCAGCCACCGCATTCCAGGGCAGGGGATCAAATGATCCCTCTTCAGTTCTTAAAGGAGTACCAAAAAACTCCAGTCTTGCTAGTGTTAATCAATGTGTTTACGTTACTTTTGGACAAAAAAAAGTGAATGAGCTTATTTGCTAAACTTTATATTTATTATTGTAATATAAACACAGAATGGACCACAACCAGCTGTGATGTAACATCAGAGCAAAAAATAAAAATAATAAACACATTTTTCTATCACTTCAATTATTTTACTCCACAATAAATACATTTAAAAGAGTATGAGGACCATTATAAATCTATACAAGTCAGAGAGATACATATTTGTTTTCATTTTAAAATTTTTGAAGTAAAATCAAGTGGCAACCTCTGGTCTAAAAATATAAGACGATACGGAAGCGCTAAAATCTGCAGTTCGTCAAGTGTCTGCATGAGGCTGGCTCCGGAAGTCACAAACACACCAGGCCAAAAAAAAGCCATTTTCACAGCGTAAATAAATATGTTTACAGCCTGGTACAAAAAAAGTCTCCTGTCTGAAACGCTTATTTTGCTAATGGCACACACTCTGTGTGTGTGTGTGTGTGTGTGGGTGGGGTCTAACTCTGCAGTTTAGAAGTTATTAAGATTGCAGGTTCGCCTAATCAGAGGCACAGCTCAGCTCACATGACTGACGGGAACCCTATTACTGTTAGTGTGGAGACTCAAAGTGCGCCTCATTTCCAATACGGCCTGATTTGCTTCAAAAATCTGTTTCAGAAATAGACAGGTGACGTCACAGAGACTACATCCATTAACTATACAGACTATGATTAAAACATACAAGATATATCATACAAGTTGAGAGCTTATCTTCACAGCTCCCCCTGGATGATCTGAAGTGAACCATAATTGTGCTGAAATTATTTTTTCATACTTCGGGTCCATTATGTAATACACTACAGTTGGTTAATGGTCCTGCCAAAATGCTGGAAACATCAGCTCCCACTTAAGCTCCTGTTCATCAGAAATGTATCCCCGAGTATTTCATCCAAGGAGGATGTAATGTATCTGCGGTGTTTCCTCTCAGGTCAGATGGTAGTGGCCAAAGTGCTGAGTCGACTGTACGCTGACATAATGCTCTACGGTCAGAGCATCATCTACTACGAGCACTGTGTGTCTGTGTCCAGAGAGCTGAAAGACAAGAGGCTGGAGGGGGAGTATCTGGAAATCCTCAGCAGCCTCTACCTCTCACTCAACACGGAGAAGTCAGTTTACATCTCACCTCCTCCCTCATTCTTCTTTCCATGTAAATATTTGTCATTATTACTCCTGTTTTTCCTCCTCATCTGTGTATTTTTTTATTTGCAGATCATCTCGTAAATCTCTGGACTACACAAAACAGAGTTTGAGGATTTCTATAGATCTGGGAAAGAGGGAGGAGGAATCTGAGACGTGGCTGCAGGTTGGACGCATTTATCACCTCATCCAGGAAGACGAGCTCGCTGACATGTACCTGCAGGTGAGGAGAGGGGAAAAAATGACTGTGTTCAGGTTTGAGAAATCATGAGCAACAAATTCTAAGTCATTCTTTTTCCATATACAGCCTTTTTTTTCCTGACAGGAAACTGTTGATGTAGTCAGGCATTTTTCCAACGACTTAATCCAATACTCAAAAAACTGCCACTTTTTAAGTCCAATATTTTTTTACCTTTACCTTGTGTTAGTTTTTTAAAGTATTTTTTATATATATTACTGTATGATGTAAATTAAATCTTGATTGAAAATCTGATATGACTGGCAGGCTGCAGTGAAGACGGCCCTCAGGATGAATGATCCTCACTTTGCGATGAGCATCTATGAGGAAGCAGGAGACGTCTACTTTAAAAGCCACAGGAACCGAATGGCTTCACTTCCTTTCTTCAGGGTAAGAGGGAAACAATTAAAATCAATCTAGTTTCACTAACAAGCGTTAGAGTTCCGGTTGGGTAGTACTGATGGATGTTTGAGTGTTGAACACAGCAGTATTTTCTTAGCTGCTGGAGTTCAAGTTTGTGCTGTTAATGATATAATATTAGTGGTAGAAGTTTGGTGTAAGTGGTGGATGTTAAGCTCCATAAAAAGGTTCAGACTTGCTAATTCTGTGGAATCATGCTTTAACTTTACATTTAAGCTTTGAGAGCAAACAGGAGCATTTGAGCTAACGTGAGGTGTTTTAGCTGACTGAAATGGATTGCAAAGTTTTTTGTTGCACAACCACTTTAGATAAAGTAAGTCAGTCCTTATGCCTCTCTAATATACCTAAAGATCCACACACACACACACACACACACACACACACACACACACACACACACACACACACACACACACACACACACACACACCAGGAAGCATCTGTTTGAAATTTAATTGAGGTAAAACTAACTTTTCAGGCCAGGATAACTCCTTCTGTGCTGAATAAACGTTTCAACGAAAGCGTCCTTGTGTGTGGATCATGTTTATGTCATTAATTCAAAACTAAGAGAGTTTTTCCTCTCCTAATTTCTATTAAAACAATCTAATTAGATTTAATATATGTCATATTCATCTGAAATGTCCAGAAAAATATCACAATTTAGGATCTTAGAAATTAAAAATAAGGTCTGGGTTGTTTGTAATGAGATTAAAAAATTCTGCCAATTAAATTATAAATCTATATAAATGATAATACAATTGATATTGTCCTCATTCAAGAAACTCAAGTTGTATTTTTTTCTTATTCCATTTGCATGTTTTTTAACTCACTACAAGCAATTCTGTCTATATTTTATACTTTTAATACTTCAAAATGATTTATCTTTAAATGAAGACTTTCAATACTTTTTTAGTTGAAAAAAGACAAAACACTCACTTAGTTCTGAAGTTTTGAACTGAGTTTTAATCCGGCCCTCACACTTGGAGGTGTGTCTTGATATAAACTTTTTATCTACTCTTCTACCTTCTGATTCTGCCTCAGAAGAAACTCAAGTTTAGCTGTTGTACATTGTCTGTCAAATGCTCCATTTTATTGCAGTAATTAAAACTTGATGAACCAAACTCATATGTTCTTGAATTCATTATGACCGAGCCGATGGTCTGTTTTGAATCAGGCACTCTGATTTATGAGCATCTCAACTTTAAAAAGCTTCAAACTCTTTTCTAGTAGCTTTTGAAGGATTTTTTTATTTGTCTTATTCAACTAAATTATTTTTGGCTTCAGGATGGCAGTCTGCCATTTGCAAGAAGCGTCAAGGACATCCATTCAGAGTTTCGTTTGTTGAGTAAACTGACTGAGCTGCTGATGAACCAGGACGAGCAGGAGGAGGCTCTGCAGTATGCAACACTTGCTGTTCAGACTGCCAGCAAAACAGGTACAGAGAATTGTCAAGTCCTTTAGAAGAATCTCTGTCTTTAAACTGTTCACTTCAAATCAAAATTAAAAGTCTGCTTTCATGAGGAGAGTTTTGCACTGTTAGAGATGCTGGAGTAGACCCCACTCTTTTTTCTCTGCAGGTGTGCAAGTGAACGAGAGAACAGCTTACCACCGGCTTGCTACAGTCTATTACAAGATGCAGCAATATGAGATGGCTGAGAACTACTACCTCAAGTCCCTGTCCTTCTGTCCACCCATCCTGCAGCATCCTATGGAAGCTCGCTACTTCACCAAAGTCTACTGCAGACTGGGAAATCTCACGCTACACAAACTGAAGGTACGGCAACAGGAAACAGGACAGTATGCAGTATGTTCTAAAGTTTTCACATCTACAGGGCATACGATTGATGAAAATCAGGAGATCTTCTGTTTAATTTAGATGATACCTGATCTGACTCGCCTCTCTGCACTCTACAGGATGCTTACGATGCAGTGGGTTACTTCCAGTTGGCTCTGGCCGCCGCTCTAGAGGACGAGGCCAACCCTGAGGCTCTTTACGTGGTGTACATGAAACTGGCTGAGATTCATGGAAACCACATGCCCAACGCTCAGCTGTGCCAAGTTTACAGAGACAGAGCCCAGAGTCTGAAAAGAGTTCTGGGGGGAGAGAGAGGCGGCACTGCTGCCGTGGGAAAGATAAACGTGAACGATGCAGACGCAGAGCCGGGCCAAAGGAAGGAAACGGACTCTGATGTGGAATGTACAGAACATTTGGCTGAGAGAAGAAGCAACTGCACTTTAACATCTGAAAATACAAAACATGAAGAGTACTCATTTTCAGGTGATACTAACGGGTCAGAGGATCAGAAGAATAATCATCCTGATGTGAACGGCGCGTTTGTTGATGCCTGTGAAACCACCACCAGTCATTCTTACAGTGACAGCATTTTTACTGAGTCCTTTGACACAGCGAAGGAGCAGATCTCAGACTCCAGCAGCTCCACAGACACCCTGCAAACATACCAGGATCAAAAAGACAGGAAAAACACCTTCAACACTTTACCTGGCAAACACACATGTGATATAACAAGACTCTCAGAAAACACAGATCCTGATTGTCGGAGTGCACAAAACACTCTGACATGTGAAAAAGACGCTCCTGCGGAAAAAGACACCAGTCTAACAGACAATCAGCCTGAGACTGACCACACAGAAACTGTTTGTGTAAACACTGACACAGCTGAGGACAACACTTCTGACCACACAGAGAAGGATAAGTCTGCTGAAGCATGCAGTGAACACTTTGATTTAGATGATGTCTATACATAGTCTGCATCAGAAACATTTAACATACTTCACTGACATTTCCATTGTCTGGTCACACGTTTGTCAACCAGAAAACTGACTCCAACGTTCCAGCCTCATGGCACTTATTGTGGAAAAGATGTGCAACCTGAGATTCAGTACAGCATGTGCCTTTTGTTTAATATATTCAGAGATTATTAAACTGTTTACTGATTATTGTTGTTTTTTTGCTTGTAATATATGTTTTTAAATGTGTTTTGTATCTCTGGAAGATATGACTTCAGAATAAAGAATGATTTTTCTTTTCCTAATGGACTCCATCCTGTCACTTATGAGGTAGTTACACTGGTTTGAGATTTAAGAAAGCTCAACATGATTGGGGAAACTACACTGTCTTGAATATCAAAAGACATATTTAAAGACAAAATTAACCCTGTTGCTGCATTTCATTTTTGTTTTTGTGAAATTTGTGAAGGGTGACATTTCTCTTTCAGAAACTACTGATTGACTACATATTTTACAGTTTATAATACTTTGCGTCTTGCTTCGCAAAGCTTGAATTAAAAAGAGTGATCTCTATTTTATTTGTAGTCTACATCCAAAGAACAAAAGAAATTCATTTGGAGACTGCTAAGTCTGCATCCTGGCTGCATGGACCATTGGTCTGAAAGGAATGCTGAGGAGGCCATCTTCGGGTTTGAACTGTCGTCCCTTTAAAGACATGAAGGCCAGAGTCTCCACTTATCGCCAAAATATGATGCAGATTTTAATTCCAAATCTAAGAGCTTTCAGACTCATTTAAAGCCTGAATGGTGTCACTCCAACGGCTCATAGACGACTGAGAGTGCTAACGACTCCTCACTCAGTTGATGACTTTCATTGACTTGAGTTATCATTAGCATACTCCTTTGTCCTTGTATCCTGAAACCTCTCATGGGGGATTATTTCTACATTTGTTTACCAATCAGTTTAAAGCTGGAGAGGCCTTTAAGAAGAGAGCTGAAACTGAGTCCAGAGGCCTCTGGGATCAAGTTTGGTTCATCACAACCTGGATGAGTGGGAACCTTTGCATACAACCTCAGCATTTTCTAACGAACCCCTGAGAGGTGAGAAATGAAGATTATTTTTTTTTTCTGTTATTACCAAAAACAACTGAGCACTGTTTTTCTAGTGCTATGACTTGAAACAGTTTAATGAATCATGATTTATTATATATTATATACTCTGGAAGAACTATACACCTTCAGTGAGCTTGTGATGAGGTTTTACATGGTAGTAAGACAGTTTGTGGGATTACATGAGTATAAATCTGCCTCAGAGAATTAAAGGACTCACAGTTGGACAATAGTTGCATACCTGCCAACATTAGAGTGTGAAAAGGGAGAATTTCTGGGTTATTAGAAAATAACATCAGCAACCCTGTCCATATATGACTCTAAAGTACTGATTGGCAAATAAAATAAACAAAGGTGTAAAAAAATTACTTTTCTGTATCACATCAATTTAAGATGTTAAGATGATGACTAAATATTACTGAGTTTTTGAATTTGTGTCATGTCACTCTGCTTCTCCACATATGAGAGGAAAATAATGCTGTTTCACTTAACTACAATGCTCTGATACTGCATCGAGTACCTTTCCCCATCATTTAAATCACATTTATTCCTGGAGCTAAACATTATCTCACTAAAATTAAGCCAATGCTCTCTTACATTATCAGCCTGTGGTGCTTCCTGCTCTTTATTTTAAAAAAGAAAGCTTTTCATCTGCATCTTGTCTTGAAATTTCTGGGCAGTTTTTAGTATCTTACAAACTTGTACCTGTGATATTGTGACACAGTAACATTCAGTAGAGATTTAGCTCTCAAGTCTTCTTATGTATATTTAAGAGAAGAGGGCTAAACCACAGAATAAATTAATTCTCTTACCAATGTAGAAGTATAAATCAAAACAGTAGGTCTACGTTTTTTAAGAGGTCTTAAAAAAAGACGTGCTTTTTGAGGTCTGTGTATCAGGTACAAGTAGAGGACTTGCTTTGACTGGAAAGAGAGAGAGAGAGAGAGAGGGGGGGGGGGGTTATGAAATGTAGAACTTGGAGAATAAACGGAAGCGATTGCAGGTCATTTGTACGGCGGAAGAAAGAGACGAAAAGCGGGAGACTCCTGTCTAAATCGTGAGTGTTGGCAGGTCTGAAGTTGTCACCGGGGTGATGAAGATCTTTGAAGAAAAAAAAAGACATGTAGGCTTAGGATTCATATCCAAAACTTGTTTTTGTTGAACCAAAGTACGAAACAAGTAACCCAACAATCACAGTTGATTTCTAAAGATGAGATAAATTCTGCTAGAGATGAGTCAGCTAATTTTTGCCTGAAGAATTGATAATGGTTGGATCTTCGTATCGCCATTCATGTTTATTTGGGTCATTTCCTTGTTCGTTTTCTTATTTTTTATTGTTATAGACAATAGCAAACAGTATATACTATGTGTCTTCCAGAAACAAACATCCATGTCCTTTGTTGAAGACAGCAGAGGGATCTACAGACCCATCAGGGTATGTCTGTCGGTTTAATTTGGATCGTAAATATATCCGTGATTTGAACATATCTTAAAACTAACTAGTATAATACAATAATAGTTAAATGAAAAGTTTATGTATTCCTCCATAGGTGCTGTTTGTCACACCCATCTACAACCGAGCCCTGCAGCTCTGCTGGCATGAAAGCAGTTACAAATTTCAGGTAAGTCCTACCACCCTTCAACAGGAGCGCAACTATAAAATAATATACAAATGCGTAAACACTATATTTTGTCATGCCTGAGGTTGAATTATTATTTTTTTTAGATTGCTCAGATTGTTGGACTGCTCAAGCTTCAGCAGAAAAAACAGATACCATCTAAGGTGACTGCTGAAACATGACCAGCCTTGTTTTTGAGAAGAGCGCCAGTATGCATCTGCTTTTGCCCCTTTTGTCTGCTCCTGTACTCGTCTCTGGCTCTTGTCTTGTAGGTGGCCTGGGATCCTTGGTGGAGACTGCCTGCTGCTGTGGAGTCATGAAGACTCATTAACTGCACCTATAGACATGACGCATTATTTGGCCATTTCATTAGGAACATTCATTCCCACTATCATATAGCTTCTAATGTAGATATTAGCATGATCTCCTTATCCATAATCAATACATCTATAGCATCTATTTTTAATCACCACATAGGCATGAGGTCCCTCTGAAAATGGGATGTCACATCTCAAGAGGCCTTTAACACACCTATACTTAACGGAGACAAATATGGAAGGGATGCACTTGTGGTCTGGGCATCCATGAGTTCATCAATACCATAAATTCTTATTTTCAGCATGAATATTATTGATTATGCCATTGATTGTTACTATTCAGAAATGAGGTCCCTCCCGAAAATGAGATGTAGTATCCAGTGGCGGTTTGTCAATAGGGGGCGCTGGGGCGCCGCCCCCTCTACAATTCATCAGAGAAAGTCTACTAAAACGCAACATAGTTTGTCAATAAATTATTAAAAATAATAATGATAATAATAATAATAAAACTTCTATTTTTACTACACAGTTAAAGTCTGTCAGCAAGACCTGTCCCCGTTCAATAAAGAGAGGTTTAAAATATATTACGTACGTTCTATAGTACTATACGTTGTGAATATAGAGGTTACGTTCAACGGGGCGCCGGCCAAATGGATGTCTATGGGTTTTCTCTTACGTTCGCTTTTCCCGTGACCTGAGGCGTCTTTTTAATTGGCCGCCTCAACTTTTACTGCGGGGCGCAGAGAAGTGCGCCCTGCAGCGAATAAGCATTATTCTGGTGTTTATTTTCCTCATGTGACTGGACAACGAGCGCTGTCAATCATATCGACACGTCATGACAGCAGATTTCTTCACACGCATCCTCCTCCTATTTTTTCTTTACCACCAGTTTTGGAAATGGCAGCTGCACATGGATCCGCGGAAAACTCGGTTATTTCACTACAGAATAACCCGTTTTCAAGGCGTTCACCTGAAGAAAAAAAGAGGGTAAAGGAGCTTGGACCTGACCAACCCGACATAAAAATACAGCAGCAAGCTAGCGATCGCGGCCGAGCGTACACCCGGGGCTTCTCGCGCTCTTGCTACAAGCGGAGCTGGTTGACGGGCTGCTCCGTAAGTAATGCGCTTTACTGCTTCCCATGTTTACTCTTTGAAACTGTTGGCACCGATAAGCTGTGGACAACGGCGGGAATACGAGACCTGTTAAATTTCAGAGACTGTGTTAAATTTTGTGGAGCCTTTGAGATAGCTTTACAAGGCCATGATGAGAGGGAGACGTCCGACAATCCCGGTATTTTTCGTGGCTTGGTGGATTTTTGTTGCCTCTCTGGATGGGGTGTTAAAATAGCACCCGGAGAACGCCACGGTGTTTAAGGGGACCTCAAAAACTGTGCAAAACGAGTTGTTGGACTGTATGCTCTCTGTTGTTAAGGAGCAAATCATTAAAGTAGTACAGAACAGCGATTTTTTTTAATCAATCCAGGCTGATGAAACCATGGATATTGCCACTCAATCACAACTTGTGCTTGTACTGCGCTACATTGACCCAAAAAACAACCTGCAGGAAAGATTTTTTGAGCTCGTCCCCCATGCAGTCAGCTACAGCTGAGACCATCTCCACATCACTGAAAGAGCATCTTGCTGCCATTCTTCCTGAAGATCAGAAAAGTAAGCTGATTTGTCTGTTCTTAGAATGGTGACATAAATTACAGCTTTATTTTGTGGGGACAGGTTAAGCTATGGCTGTTTGATTTCTTTTTTTTTCAATAAATACTGATGTTAACTTGTGATATTAAAATGTGTTTAACACTGTACTTGTGTGCCTCTTTCTGTAGATCAGTGACACTATATTGGGACACACCAGGGAATGATTCTCCTTCACCAACCATCTTGTCAGTGCCACTTTGCTGCAGGGTGACAGGTTTACACAGTACCACACAAGATTTCCTGAAGATGCCCTCAGCAGCACCTTGAAGGCCTATCCAATGCTGAGTGGAAGCAAGCTGAAGACAGAGCTCAGCCTCATCTACAGCAAGGATGAGTTCAAGGCCTGCTGTGGTGCTCTAGACCTTTTCCATTTGTTTATGGAAAATAACCTTGGAGAGGTATTTTCTGAGACTGTCACACTGCTCAAGATACTCATTACCACACCCATGACCACAGCAGAGGCTGAAAGGTGCTTCTCCACCTTGAAAAGAATTAAAACGTTCCTCAGAAACACCATGAACCAGGACAGGTTTAATACCATGCTGTCGATGGAAAAGAGACTGGTGACAGATATAACAGACTTTAATCAGAGGGTCATTGAAAAATTTGCAGCACAGAAGGAAAGAAGGGCAAAATTTCTGTTTAAATAGTGCTTCTGAATTGTACTGAGCAACAATAATAAAGGTTTTATTGCGAATTTGATTTGTCTTAAGTATTTTTTTTTAATTTTCACTCACTCCAAATCTGCGCCCCCCTTAAAATTTTTATCACCAGCCGCCACTGGTAGTATCTCAAGAGGCTAACCTCTAATAAATCAGACGACAGGACTATGGTTCATGGATCTGTCACTAACTTTAGTTCTTACTTTAATCCACTTGTCTCCTCTTACCTCCCATCCTGCGCCCACACACCCAACACAGCATTGTGTGGATTTGCTGTTCATCATGACATTGGGGTCCACATTCGAGATTTCCTGCTGCTTAACGGAAGGTTTTTTCTTGCCGCCATAATGGAGGGATTCATGATTGGCTATATGGATTCATGTTGGGTGTTGGATATATATATATATATATATATATATATATATATATATATATATATATATATATATATATATATATATATATATATTAGTGGTGGGACTTGATTAAAAAAATTAATCGAATTAATTATGCCACTTGTAATTAATTAATCGTAATTAATCGCATTTTAATCGCATCCATATTCAACATCAGAAGAAACACTTTTCAAACAGATTTTGTAGTTTAAACTTCTGTATGTGACTATATAATGATTTAGTCTTCTACCAAAATCTGTTTATTTTGCTCAAAGGTTTTTTTTTTTTGAAAACGCGTCAATTTCCGCAGAGCAGATCGTACCAAACAGGAAAACAGACACGAAAAAGATCAGAGTTTCCGGTCTTTTCAAAATAAAGCACCATGTTCAGCCTGTCGATCGGATACCTCGTATATCAAAACTACGACACTGGCACAGGGCCAGCAGTCATCAGCGGGTCAGACCCAGAGGAAATCTGACGCCATGGACGAGGAAAAGATAATATTGGAGGCAGAAAACCAGATAATTATATACGATACGACACATCCTTTATATAAGGACACCAACAGAGACTAAAAGGGAAGGACTGAATTAATGTAGCTCTGGGAGGGCAGGTGAGTTTTACATACTAAATATCATGAAAGTAGTTGTCATGGGTGTGATTCCTGCGGGAACATGTGGTTCTCCTGTGATCTTGTGTATCCAGCTGCTATGAGTACGCTGAGCTGCGCTCCGCTCCTGAGACGAATGCAGTGTGAATTGGCTCGCGCTGACGGTCCGCGGCGACTGTTTTTTAAAAGTAAATTTTCCATCCACCGAGCTAAGCAAGGCGCTGTCATCAGTGTTATCCATCACTCAGTGCGTCGCTATAATCAATCTGCCAGAAACTCGTGCACTGAGAACCTTTCTGTGTGATATAGACTATAATATATATGAGAGAATATAAAATGCGATAAATTGCATTATTTTTTTTAAAGCCGATAATTTCCCCCCGCGTTAATTATCGAATTAACGCGATAAAGTCCCACCACTAATATATATATATATATATATATATATATATATATATATATATATATATATATATATATATATATATGTGTGTGTGTGTATCTTTATATGTATATATGTATCTATGCATATATGTATATCCTCAAAATGAAGAGCTTTATGATCTATTGAGAAGCGTCTTCAGATAACACTTGTTATGAATTGGTGCTATACAAATAAAGATGGATTGATTGTTGGATTGATTGATGGATTGATTGATTGATTGATTGATTGATGCGGGGAGTCACCGGGAGGTACCTAGGAGTGTCCCCAGTGCTTTTTCTCAAAAGTGGATTTCGGACCCAAATTCCGGAAAAACAGCCTTTTTTAAAGGGCACTTTGCGGGGCCGAAAAGGCCCGTTTTTCGCCCTTTCTTCAACCGGGGCTCGAAAGCCCACAAAACGTGCAGGGAGGGCTCCGATACTCGCAGGGGGTCACCGGGAGGTCCCTAGGAGTGTCCCCAGTGCGTTTTCTCAAAAGTGGATTTCGGACCCAAATTCCGGAAAAAACAGCCTTTTTTAAAGGGCACTTTGCGGGGCCGAAAAGGCCCGTTTTTCGCCCTTTCTTCAACCGGGCCGAAAGCCCACAAAACGTGCAGGGAGGGCTCCGATACTCGCAGGGGGTCACCGGGAGGTCCCTAGGAGTGTCCCCAGTGCGTTTTCTCAAAAGTGGATTTCGGACCCAAATTCCGGAAAAACAGCCTTTTTTAAAGGGCACTTTGCGGGGCCGAGAAGGCCCGTTTTTCGCCCTTTCTTCAACCGGGCTGAAAGCCCACAAAATGTGCAGGGAGGGCTCCGATACTCGCAGGGGGTCACCGGGAGGTCCCTAGGAGTGTCCCCAGTGCGTTTTCTCAAAAGTGGATTTCGGACCCAAATTCCGGAAAAACAGCCTTTTTTAAAGGGCACTTTGCGGGGCCGAAAAAGGCCCGTTTTTCGCCCTTTCTTCAACCGGGCCGAAAGCCCACAAAACGTGCAGGGAGGGCTCCGATACTCGCAGGGGGTCACCGGGAGGTCCCTAGGAGTGTCCCCAGTGCGTTTTCTCAAAAGTGGATTTCGGACCCAAATTCCGGAAAAAACAGCCTTTTTTAAAGGGCACTTTGCGGGGCCGAAAAGGCCCGTTTTTCGCCCTTTCTTCAACCGGGCCGAAAGCCCACAAAACGTGCAGGGAGGGCTCCGATACTCGCAGGGGGGTCACCGGGAGGTCCCTAGGAGTGTCCCCAGTGCGTTTTCCTCAAAAGTGGATTTCGGACCCAAATTCCGGAAAAACAGCCTTTTTTAAAGGGCACTTTGCGGGGCCGAAAAGGCCCGTTTTTCGCCCTTTCTTCAACCGGGCAGAAAGCCCACAAACAGGGAGGGCTCCGATACTCGCAGGGGGTCACCGGGAGGTCCCTAGGAGTGTCCCCAGTGCGTTTTCTCAAAAGTGGATTTCGGACCCAAATTCCGGAAAAACAGCCTTTTTTAAAGGGCACTTTGCGGGGCCGAAAAGGCCCGTTTTTCGCCCTTTCTTCAACCGGGCCGAAAGCCCACAAAACGTGCAGGGAGGGCTCCGATACTCGCAGGGGGTCACCGGGAGGTCCCTAGGAGTGTCCCCAGTGCGTTTTCTCAAAAGTGGATTTCGGACCCAAATTCCGGAAAAACAGCCTTTTTTAAAGGGCACTTTGCGGGGCCGAAAAGGCCCGTTTTTCGCCCTTTCTTCAACCGGGCCGAAAGCCCACAAAACGTGCAGGGAGGGCTCCGATACTCGCAGGGGGTCACCGGGAGGTCCCTAGGAGTGTCCCCAGTGCGTTTTCTCAAAAGTGGATTTCGGACCCAAATTCCGGAAAAACAGCCTTTTTTAAAGGGCACTTTGCGGGGCCGAAAAAGGCCCGTTTTTCGCCCTTTCTTCAACCGGGCCGAAAGCCCACAAAACGTGCAGGGAGGGCTCCGATACTCGCAGGGGGTCACCGGGAGGTCCCTAGGAGTGTCCCCAGTGCGTTTTCTCAAAAGTGGATTTCGGACCCAAATTCCGGAAAAAACAGCCTTTTTTAAAGGGCACTTTGCGGGGCCGAAAAAGGCCCGTTTTTCGCACTTTCTTCAACCGGGCCGAAAGCCCACAAAACGTGCAGGGAGGGCTCCGATACTCGCAGGGGGTCACCGGGAGGTCCCTAGGAGTGTCCCCAGTGCGTTTTCTCAAAAGTGGATTTCGGACCCAAATTCCGGAAAAACAGCCTTTTTTAAAGGGCACTTTGCGGGGCCGAAAAGGCCCGTTTTTCGCCCTTTCTTCAACCGGGCCGAAAGCCCACAAAACGTGCAGGGAGGGCTCCGATACTCGCAGGGGGTCACCGGGAGGTCCCTAGGAGTGTCCCCAGTGCGTTTTCTCAAAAGTGGATTCGGACCCAAATTCCGGAAAAAACAGCCTTTTTTAAAGGGCACTTTGCGGGGCCGAAAAGGCCCGTTTTTCGCCCTTTCTTCAACCGGGCCGAAAGCCCACAAAACGTGCAGGGAGGGCTCCGATACTCGCAGGGGGTCACCGGGAGGTCCCTAGGAGTGTCCCCAGTGCGTTTTCTCAAAAGTGGATTTCGGACCCAAATTCCGGAAAAACAGCCTTTTTTAAAGGGCACTTTGCAGGGCCGAAAAGGCCCGTTTTTCGCCCTTTCTTCAAACCGGGCCGAAAGCCCACAAAACGTGCAGGGAGGGCTCCCATACTCGCAGGGGGTCACCGGGAGGTCCCTAGGAGTGTCCCCAGTGCGTTTTCTCAAAAGTGGATTTCGGACCCAAATTCCGGAAAAACAGCCTTTTTTAAAGGGCACTTTGCGGGGCCCGAAAAGGCCCGTTTTTCGCCCTTTCTTCAACCGGGCCGAAAGCCCACAAAACGTGCAGGGAGGGCTCCCATACTCGCAGGGGGTCACCGGGAGGTCCCTAGGAGTGTCCCCAGTGCGTTTTCTCAAAAGTGGATTTCGGACCCAAATTCCGGAAAAACAGCCTTTTTTAAAGGGCACTTTGCAGGGCCGAAAAGGCCCGTTTTTCGCCCTTTCTTCAACCGGGCCGAAAGCCCACAAAACGTGCAGGGAGGGCTCCGATACTCGCAGGGGGTCACCGGGAGGTCCCTAGGAGTGTCCCCAGTGCGTTTTCTCAAAAGTGGATTTCGGACCCAAATTCCGGAAAAAAACAGCCTTTTTTAAAGGGCACTTTGCGGGGCCGAAAAGGCCCGTTTTTCGCCCTTTCTTCAACCGGGCCGAAAGCCCACAAAACGTGCAGGGAGGGCTCCGATACTCGCAGGGGGGTCACCGGGAGGTCCCTAGGAGTGTCCCCAGTGCGTTTTCTCAAAAGTGGATTTCGGACCCAAATTCCGGAAAAACAGCCTTTTTTAAAGGGCACTTTGCGGGGGCCGAAAAAAGGCCAGTTTTTCGCCCTTTCTTC